>JAOXNG010000012.1:91058980-91069647 GCA_028566535.1 Scolopax minor
GGGCTAAACCGATGAAGGAGCCCAGCCTGAAATACACCCTTTCTGCTTAATTCAATTTTTGAATCTCATCAGGAATGTGGTAGAGCCTGCCTCAACATGGTCTTCATCATGGGCTGCAAGGGAATCTGTGCTCCAGCACTTGAGGCACCTCCTCCCCCTTCTTCACTTACTTTGGCTTCTGCAGAGGTTTTTTTCATACATATTCTCACTCTTCTGGCGAATGCAATTGCTGGTGATCAATAATGTTTTTCCCTTTCTAAAATATGTTATCACAGAGGTGCTACCACTGTCATTGAATCTCCTGGCAACTTCTCACAGAAACTCCCCTGCAGCCCTGCTGCTACCAAAGCCTTGCTAGGCAAACAATACACTCAGCAATAATAAAACCTCATTTTGTTTTATATAAATATGAATATTACATAGGTTTAGACACATACCTGTGCAATGCATATGTATGTGTGCTTTTATATATATCTTTCCAATAAATGCAGTAATTACAAGACAGTCTGAAAATCTAATATATCAAATTTTGATAAAGTTTTCTTAAAATTTGTATTTTCTTTGTGGTATTCTTTGGCCACTGGGAAGAAACTGTTCCCTATATGTGTATTTGCCAAGGCATTGGTCTGTTATTAACTCCTCTGAACGTCCTGAGGAAGAACTGCAGAGTCTCGTAGTACTGTTCAGAAAAGGGAAGGAAGGACATCATAAGGCAATGAATGGTTCTGCAGCTGGAGCTAAGTCAGCAATGTCATTAATATGTACACTCTTGTGTGGTGTCAGGTTTTAGAGAACCTGGGAGAATCCCAAACGTTGGATCCTATCCCTGTGTGCAGTGAATAGCAATGCAAAAAGGCCAAGTGCCTCCTGTCAGGAGATGTTTTGTGTTGACATCTGCAAGAAGAGATTCCTTCAAATCACATACTGAAATCAGCTCTCCTTTAATCTTGGCCATAACACTTCTCTTCTGTCCTTAGTGTCAGCCTGATGGTTTTCTTTCACTTTAGATCAGAGCTGAAGTGAAGACTGAATATTGGAAACCTCAGATTTCCAATACAAGGGGTATTACACAAAAATGTTATTTAGCTAACAATAGTTATAAATCCTGTGAAAAATAGACTGGGTGAGCTTGTAACCTCTCTACATGTTTACCCTGATGTTAAATCCTAGGAAAAACATTTGGCAAGCTGCAGAAGAAATAATGAATTCACATGAAAATATGTTTTTTACAAAGTTGTCTTAGAATAAAACAATGAAGTAAAGCTTTTTGCTTCTTTCACAAAAGAATAGATTTCTGCCTGTATTAACAGTCCACTTTTGCCCTTGTCTGGTGTCTTAACCTTTTCTTAGGCTGTATAAGACAGTCTTTTATTGAAGCAGATAGTAGAAACCTTTACATCAGAAGATAGTACCATAATAAGATATGGTGCTATATCTAGCCCTAATTTCTTTCTACTTACCTTTTGTTTCCCTCCTTCATTTTCAGGTGGGTTGTTTTGGTTTTTTTTACCTCTATTGC
Organism: Scolopax minor; assembly: GCA_028566535.1. Lineage (NCBI taxonomy): Eukaryota > Metazoa > Chordata > Aves > Charadriiformes > Scolopacidae > Scolopax > Scolopax minor. The sequence continues at coordinate 91,060,500 of JAOXNG010000012.1, forward strand.
TGCTGCTTCTCCTCTTTTTTTATCATGACAATGGCTGAACATATAAATTGTACGGGCTAAAAATCTAGCATTTTTACAATCTTTTTCATTTCTCTACCTTTATTCTCCATCCCTCCAAAAAAGAAAGAGGAGGAAAAATACAAACAAAAATGGCTTCTCTGCTGCATACATAATAATACAAAATAAACCCAGTGTCTGCAAACCCCCTCCTTCACTCCCCTTCTCTCCTGTTTTACAGAGATTCTGCACTCATGCCTGTAAACAGTAGTGGTAGCATTAAAAAAATTCTTTTCTGTTATTAACTCTTTTTAAGATACTTTTATCCCTGTAAGGTAGTGCAGAATGCAATTAACACAGCTAATAACTTATGTCAGTTTAGAAAAACTGAAAAGACATCATCTGAGAGCATTTGCTGCATTCCTCTCCCATTGCAAAATCCTGCCACAGGACAGTGCAAACAACAGCAAGTGTTTACAGGTGCAAATCCTACCTGACCTTCATGCAACATGCTGTAAATCTGTATGCATGGATTTTTTAACTTCTAGAGGTCTCAGCATATTGCTCAGGTGAAAGCAGCCGCCCCCACTGCAGACTGCTCCATTTTTACCTCTGTTTTCTGGGCAGAATATATCTCTGAGGCTTCAGCTTGAGACAGGGAGATAAGGATGGATGGTGCAAGAGAGGTTTCCCAGGGCGTGGAGGAAGATACGGGCCTGGAGCTGGAATCAGAGCACCAACCAGAACCACCCCTGCAACACTAGCCGGGTGAGGTGGCCTGACTCCTCCTCACTACCTGATTCCAGCTCCTTGACAAGGAAAGCAAGTTGAAGAAGCTTTGTAATACTGTAGAAGAGCTGAAATAACCCTCATTTTGTCAGTGAAAATTTATAACATGCATAAAGATATATTTGAATATTTTCCTCATTTTCTGTCTTCATACAGTTTGAAAAGCAATCCTCCAAAAAGGCTCATACAATCTTACACAGCTTAGGTGCCCTTGGCTGCTACCCTCTCTGAGTAGACGTATTTAAAATTTAAAATCAACATATAGAATCACAAAATTACCTAGGTTGGAAGGGATCTTTCAGATCACCTGGTTCAACCATCAATCTAACACGGACAAAAACCATGGCTAAACCATACCTCTAAGCACTACGTCTACCCATCTTTTAAATGCCATGTGGTTGTGCGTCCATTTGTTCATGGTGTCTCTGGCTTCAGTGCTTCTACAAAGAGTCAAGTGCAAGCATGAAAGAGCATCAGTAAAATACATCTATCTGTAGCCGAGGGATACATGACTCTTGTTTTATTTCATACCTTTTTTTTTTTACATGCCCATCCTGCACATGCACACACCTGGTGTACAGTAGCAGCTGCCAGGATCTGTCCCTCCAGCTGTCTCTGCAGTGGTTTTCCCTCATTTAAAGCAAGGGTTGCTCTTCCTTTTCCAAATCTTGCTTGGCATTGATTACATACTCCTTCTCAAATTACATGGTCATCACACACTTTTATGTTGTATATATATTTTATTTTTTTTCTCAGCTTACAATAAAATATCTATTAGCTATAATTGGAAAATTGAACCTCTTCCAGCTAAGGTAGCTTATATAGCCAAGGTATGTTTTGTATGTAAATGGAGCAGATTACGTGTCAATTGAATTGAAAAGTGACTCTTAAAACTCTGTTTACCCTTTATTAAGTTTCATAATGATTGTGCCCTATGCCTAAATTAAGTTTGGAAGCATTTTATTTTCATTTTTGGTTTATCTTTTTATGTAGTTTTACTTGGCTAATTGATGTCTTTTTGGTTTATTTGTCATTCCTAACAATACTTTCTCATGTGGAATATAATTGAAAAATGAAAAAAAAAGAAAGTTTCAGTTGGAGATAATTAACCTTTTCCACCTACTCTTTATTACATTCAGCTAAATTTACATAATTTGGGGATTTTTACCTTTAAGCAAAATAGACAATTTGTGACTATAATCATAAACTTGTGATTTTTGTCATATTGGTTTAAATCAAGAATGATGCTATGTAAATTATTTGGCTTATCTTTCCGGCTTTTATGCTGGAGTAGCTATATACAAAATTTGTAGATTTTTCTGGATTATCACTTAAGGGTGTGAAAATCTCTAATGATTACTGCTTTATCACAGCCTCCAAGGGACTTCAAACAGGAATTAAAGCAATCTCAATACTGGACCCATGTCTACATTGTAGGCAGTGACATCAATAGACGACGATAGGAATAACAAGCTCCTCTAACAGAGACTTGAGCTCAGTTTCAGTTGCAATATTGAGATGAACTTCAGACTTTGAATTTATTTCCTGAACTTGGTATCTGAATCTAGATTATGAAGGAAGAGCTTTAATGGTGTAATTTATTTTCTTTTACAATAATTTCTCTTCTAGTTTGAGGTTAAGTAGATTCAGCACTAGTTACAGATCCAAACTCTTAAATTTTGATCTTTTTCTAGCTTTGCAGAGAAGCCACCTAGAAAGTTAGGGAAGCTAAAGGCCAGGGCCCAGAAAGGAGCTGAAATGACTTCCTGTGGCTGTTGTCATGAAAATTTCTTCCCTCTGCTGAAGTTTGTAGTAGCTTTTATATCTAAGCTTTAGCTTCTAATTAGGTTTCTTTGTTTTCCCCTCATTGGTTAATCTAGTCTTCTCTTTTTGTCTGTAAATTGTTTATATTAAAAAAAAAGAATCATGATACTTTATTATTTGTACTCTTCCCTCTTAAAGTAAGTCCACTTGATGTGAATGGTAGTTCACACATGCATGTTTGCATAATCTTCCAGTCAAAATGAGAAAGAAGGAAAATATACTGGGATGAAAGGAAACTAAGTACTTCTGAATCTGATATTTTAAGAGACTATTTTGCTGTCTAAATGAGTGTGAAGTTTTCAAACTTAAAAAAAACACTATACCACAATGTCTGAACATAGTCTAGCTTTATAGTAAAACAGGATCCAGTTTGCTTATTCTGAAAGCCTGATATTTTAAAAGACATCAGGAAGTTATTTTGATATGTTTCTGCATTATTCTTCTTGTGTCTTGATTCTTTTCCTTTGAAAATTTCAATTTGCCTATTTGATTAAAAAAATAAAATGGGACTCATTCCATTTAGACATCATGCAATTTGGTTTAGGATTTTGGATAAACCGATGCACTGAATAGCTGACAGTAAGATCTCATTAGGGACATGTTCTGAAGCCCTATTGATTGAATCAACATTTGAATCAAGATTGAACAAAATTGTGGTAAATATCTAGAGCAGAAAATTTCTAAATTATTTGGTTTCTACTTCAGATAAGTCTCTGTGCCAATGAATGAATGTGAATGAAACTATTGTGGTTAAGCAAGGGAGATACACTGTGTATACATATTTAGAATTCCTTCCATCTGGGGAGAATTTAATTGCAAATATTTCCATAAATCTTCCTTCTGGGCAGCGCAATGACACACTCTCATACTACTCAGAGTGCTGAACAGTCACTTTGGGTTTGTTCCAGTTTGGGATAAACTCTGGCCACCAAAATAAATGATTCATCTGAAAATGGTGTAGCTGATGCAGTTTCTATACTTGACCATAAGCATCTGTTTAGTTAAGGTGTCACAACAGTATAGAGATATTTTCAGCTCACATCTTCAGGGAAGTCCTTTTCATCTTCCTTAACTTTTAATGTTGCCCTTTTTTTTTTTTTGAGTTATTTTCTTTAGCCTTTATCATCTCCCTGAATGTTAATATTTTTGTTTTTCCTTCAATAGCTGATCGTCAAATCTAGCAAAAGTTCACCTTATTCATTTCCTTCTTTTTCTGACAAAACTATTTTTAAACTATACTTTTGCATCATCCTTTTGATCCTCTGTTTCCATTTTTAGATATTTTTATTTCCTTGAAATGCCAGCTCAGTTCACCTGGCTTCTACAAAAACTTTTGTTTTAATTTAAATCCTGACTCTCCAAGTGGCTACTTTCTCTCTAGCATTTTTTTTTCTTTTTCATATCCCAGGTTCCTCCTCTCTTGGAGCTGTGCAGTCAGTCATGTTCTCAACTTTTCTAACAGCTGATCTCTACATGATCATTATTTTCATTGGCTTCTCTATGTATTTTTCAGGTTTCTAATGTTTATGTTTATAAAGCTGAAGCTACTTCAAAGAAGTATCTTCCATACTGAGGCTGAAATTCTTCTTACTCTATTATATTATTTCTCAGGCTTTATATCAACATATGTAGTTAGAGTAGGATGCACGTACCAGAGAAGCTAGAAAGCAGGGGGGAAAAAAAAGTTCTCATAAATGAAAGTTCTCCAGAACTTGACAGCCAGAAGCATGTATATCTATGCCAGGTCTTGCAGATGGCAAGTTTATGCCCCCTGCAAATCTTTTATTTTGAGTTTGACAGAGTATATGAACTGATGTAGTAAATGACAAACTTTATAATCTCTAGAAATACTTAATTTCAGGGATCACAGTTTTTAAAGGATCCATGAGGAAAGCAGCTGAGTTAGTATTTTACATGAGTCTCTCTTGTATCCATTACCAATGGGTTTTGTAATTTCTTTTAAAAAATAGCTGTAACTCCTGAGGTCATTTCTTCGTTGATCTTGACAGACACTGGTAAATTAAGGCACTATTAGAAAAACCTCTTTCCTGGAACTTGCGAGGTTTGCCAATTCCACCTCTCTGTGCAGATACCTTATGATTTCTAGGAAATCAGAAAATGTCCAGTGCAATAGTCACAGACTGTGTAGCGATCACAGGCTGAATCATGAAATCCAACCTGGAGTCTTTCACAGTTCTTTCAGATTGCGCTGACCAGCCTTTGCTTGCTACTTTGAAATCAGTGGGACTGGTAGCTCATGTTCAACTTTTAAAGTTCTGGTCATACAGCTGAGGCATGCTGTAATCTCTGTGAGAGAAAGATCTGACATTCATGTGAGATAGTCAGACTCTTTGATCTGACAATCTGTTGTTCACTGTGAATATTTAGGGATGCTTCTGTGTGATGCTTATCAGTGTAACATTTGAGTGGCACAGGTACATTAATACTTTTGCTTTTATAGTTTACAGTAGAATAGGTAAGTTCTACTATATTCATTTTTGAATGAAGAAGTGAACTGTGTAGATGAAATGAGATGCTCCGGGGCTCACAAGAAACCCTTTGGTAGGGCTGGGAATCAAACCTTGCTCTATCCAAGTTTTCCTCCTCGTGGGACCCTGTTAAAACTATGTGAGCAGCACACAGGCATGTGCCCAAAGGCAGTCAGCTGTAGAAACTGAGCCTGAGGAAGTAAGGAGAGGCTGTGACCACAAGCGTGTTTTCTCTTTTAATATAGCAGAGAAATTCCTCTCTGAATTCTTCCTGACAGGTGTCAGCAACAGGAGTCAGCTACCCCATTTCAGATATTGTTTCTAAAAGAATGTAAATGCTTTGTCCAAACTCACTCACAGGTGTCTATTGATTCCTGGGTTTTAGGAACTTTAAAAATCTGCCACTCACCTTGAAAGAGTTTTTCTTCCTACTTGGTAGGACGTGTTGCCTCTTGATTTACATAAATTGAAAAGTAACACAAGTGCTGCATTGTGGATGGCGTAGCCATTCCTACAGCCCTGGTTTTAGCTGTGCACGGGACAGTTCTCTCCCCCTGGAGTTTCCTTCCTCTGGTCCAGGCAGGCTCAAAAGTGGGTTAATTGTTCCTCCTTCTCTGGACACCTACTCCAGATTAGCAACACTCATATGGAAGTCCATCTCCTGCGATGGACTCACCAGATGGAGTCCATCTCACCACCCATTGTGATTAAGAAATTAAAATTGAAGGCTCTACCCATGTGTAGAGGCCCAGAACAAAATGTGATTGCTAACTAAATTTCTGATTTTTCCAAGAGAGCCTCTGGGTTTTACCCTGCCCCATGTAGTTGACCACCTAGCAAGGAATATTTGCACATGTGCATCACTAATACAGCCATATTAAGAAATTATTCACAGAATTGTATCATGTGCTCCAAATAATGTGTGACAACAGATACTTCAGTAAAAAAAAAATAAAAATCATAATTAAAGTAAATTAATCCTGTCAAGAGAGGAAGGTTTTCTTTGTTCCACGGAGGAAAGCAGTTCTGAGGTTTATGTCTCTCCTTTTGCATTCACAGAGGAAATGTGTTAGTATTTATCACATCTGTCTTCTTCCTCTGTATCCCTTAGGAAACATTTTTTTGGAAGACTAGGAAAAAATAAAACTAAATATGGCACAATAATACCCACTTTAAGCTCAACACAGTAATTTTTATCTATTACCTAGCATATATTATTTTAAATACCAGAAAAATTATACCCTAGAATGAGCTGTGCTGCACATTGAGTTTTAATCTCCTTCTCCCTAGCAACCATCAAGAGGAACAATAAGGGTAATAAATAGCCAAATAAGGCATTAAAAATGAATAAAAATAGTGTATCTGCTGGGGTAAATAGGTCTTTAATCACTTTTCCTCTGATTTCCCTAAAATTGAAGGTTAGAACTATAAACACTTTGAAAGAGCAGTTTCAAAATAGCCTCAGAAATTATCTTAGTCTCTAGAACAATAGGTCTAAATAAACACGATAATGCCCAGGGGATCATCCTGACTTCAGGAAGTTCAAAAGATATCCGTGCTCAAACACACAGAGAAACGAGAAGCAGCAGCATCAGGCCGTGTCTTCAATGGGAAAAAAAAAAAAAAAAAAAAAGATGTATTAAATAGATTGAGGTGGCAGGGCTGTTGGTTTACTATGTCAGTGGCAGAAAGAATAAGATAGTTTTAGCTTTCTCATAGGCCATCCTTAAGGTCATCCTTAAAGGTTATCCTTTAAGGTCATCCTTAAACTGAAGTAGGAAACCAGCCCTGATGAGGTTCACTAATTGTTTGAAGCTGGGTTTTTCAGAAGATGTAATGGCCATGCTGAGTTATTTAAATGTAAAATGGCAATAATTGCCCCATATCCATGGGAAGTTAAGCCTGAATATGTTGTAGGCAGGGAAATTTGCTGCAATCCTACAGCCAGGAGCAGTGCTCTGACTTTTTGTGTTTAACGCAGGTTATGTTAAAATAAGGTAAATAATGATCTCTCTTTCATTATAGGCTCAAAGGGTGGGGTTTGTATTCGTAAGGGTCAGTCTCCAATTGAAAGGTCTGCTTGTAGTTGAAGGTGTCTGCATTTGGGTAAATGACTGGTAGTCTAAATAGTCCCCTGCTGCATTGCTCTTTGCTCTCTACGCTCTGCAAGTGAGCTGTCTGTGGTTAGGGGAATTAAATCCCATCCCCAGCAGCCCTTTTAGGTGAAAGGAGCAGAGAACCAGGACTGTGCATGGATATGTTGATTTTTAAACTTAACTTTGCTAAATGTGAGAGCAATAAGAAATAGCTAAGTGCTATGTATCACTCTGACTTGGCTACAGAAGGAGCCTAGGAATACAAGTTAGTTGGCTAACATCATATGGCCCAAACATATGCTACTTCTCCAAGTGAACAGTAGGTTTACAGATGCTATTTTCCATTGAGTAACTGACCATGGTTCAGTCCCTCAGACTGCTGACACATTATTTTTCAGTAGGGCTCATCTAACATTTCACAGAAGTCAGTGGAAGCTTTCAACAGGAGCTTTTCAAAACTCCACACTTCCAAGACTCTGACTTATACTTAATAGTGATGCCTTGGATCAGAAAGTTAAATTCAAAGAGATGACGATACAGTTGTACAGCTTCTTCTTCCCCAATGATTTAAGGCTGTTATCTGCATAAATGCAATATTCATTGTGAGGGTTTTGCCCTAGTCTATGGGTGGGAACTGATGTTGCAGTTAACTGGGCAGGTTATCTGGGCCATCAGTCCAATCCGAATCCATGGTGTCATTGTGCTGCACCTCACACTAGGGAGAGAAAATTTTTCAAAAGAATACAGTGGGAGCTGGGGACTAGCTGCAAGTTGGATAGTGTTTTTTCTTGCTTCAATAATTTTTCTGTCCTGTTTGTTTTGTTGCTTGTTTTATTTTTTAAGTTTAAAAATAAATGAATCTGTAGATTAATGATAACACACTCAAAAATTAATGAGGATTTAATGTTTATTAAGAAATATAGTTGACATAAAAATCACTGTCATTGCTTTCAAAAATAAAAAAATCTGGTTTGAAACTTTCTACAACTTTTAAGGGATTTCTTACCCTTAAAATACTGTTGGACTGATAATATCTTGAAGGAGAAATGTTTCACTAAAGGCAATTTTGTATTATTCTTTTATTCTGTCTTGCTTTTTAAAGCCATTCAAATCTTTCCAGTAGGATAAAAAGTATAAATAAATCCCAGAATTGTGATTTTTAGCTCATATTTTTATAGAATCTGCTCTCATTTGTTGTTCTGAACCCAGGACACTTTTTGTTTCTTAGTTGGTGATTTAGCCTTGCAGGTTCATTGGAGAAAGCTGGCACAGAGAGCTCTCTTACGCTGATCTTTTGCCCATGTGGGTAACTTGATGAGTTAGGATATGCATTTACATCAAAAGGTGTGACCCTCAACCTTTTCTGAGGAAAACCTGTGCAGTGCAGTAAAATGCACTGTTGAGAGATGTTTCCATTTATTACCCAAACTTTGCTTTATGTTAAGATCATTCAATTATTGCTAATTTTTGTCCATTAAGTGCAAACAATTTCTCTCCTATTTCATTGCTTATGACATTCCAATACTTCAGTTGATTGTCATTCAACCTTTCACCTTTAATTTAACCAGACATTAATATTTTGGGATTTACCCATGAATCACAATGCCCTGTTTTTTAGTAATTTCATCTTCTTTTCTTTCTCTCCTTTTATTTTTTTGTGATGAGGGTTTTTCAGAAATAGAAACACAATATTTTAGATGTCATCTCATTGGCGTATTTGAGGGGGATTTTTCTTATATCTTGTGTGTTGGTGTTCAATAATCCCATGTCCTTTGTTCTGCCATGGTTAAATGCATATTGGATTTCTTGTTTTCCTTTTAGCATTGGATGCTCATGATATAGAATAGGTACTACTGAAAGAACCCAGCATTGTCTCCAACTGGAAGCCATTACAATGGGGGAACTTCTCTCACTTCCACCGGTCACTGGCTGGTGAAGCAGACACACTATACC
>JAOXNG010000012.1:91246794-91257409 GCA_028566535.1 Scolopax minor
CCCAAAAATTACAGCTTCTTGTCCCTAGATACCCCATGCTGGCAGTACAGATGCGGTTGGCCCTTACTAGAAAGCCTGTGGTGCAGACTAATGCTCTCACAGTTAAGCCTACAAATAGAACTAGATGTTGTTTCCATTTACTTTAGTCCTGCATAGCTGTAACAATTACTACCTTCTTGCAATGAGTAGGGAGGGCTTTTGCCCCCTTGCTCTGAGCTGGAAAGTGCACAGATAACCCATGGGATGTTACTGGTTTAAATGTCTCCAGAATCTGTAACACAGTTTTTGAGGGTGAGGGCAGGGCTGTTAAGTTTGTGAGTCTTAAGGCTGCGATGACAGGATGTGTAGGTCTAAATAGTGAGGCTGTGCTTGGCCAGAGCTCCTGCAGGAGCTGGCTGCTAGGCAGTGGCATAGGTGCTTGGGTTCAGATGGTTTCAACTGCACCCAAGACCTTGGACTCAGTTTCTCTGTATATTCTGGCTGTACCCACCAGAGGCACCTACCCAACAGGAAATAACTGGACACAGAGACCTTCACCCATCTGAACCTGGACTTCAGGATATTTTTCTGTAGTGCGTGTTCTGTTGTCATCGCTGGCATTTTTACTCCAGCCATCCCCCCATAGTTGTGTTTAACTGCTCCTCTGTGGAGTGGGCAGGCAGGGGACAGTAGCGTCCCTTTTTCAGACCGAGATAAAAGTCCTCATTCCTAGTCACAGTCCAGAGAAGCGCATTCATATGTCAACAAGGGGGCACAGGATGAGGAAAGGGAGTTTTCTCTCAAAGCTCAGATGGCAACTGCTTTGGGCAAGGTCTGAAAAGGGGCAAGGGAGAGAGCCTGGCCAGTGGGTTCACACTTGGGTATTCTAACAGCTACACAGTATCTGCTAGCTGCTAGTTCATCCAGCAAAGGCTTCTCTCTCTGAAGAATCATTGTTGTTCTAATACGTGCTGCTAATGTATTTTGTGATTAAAGTTGGAAAGTGGAATTTGAAATGTCCTTCATGTAAAAAATAAGACTCTTTGTTTAAAATTAAAAAAAAAAAAAAACCAAAACCACAACACAACAGAACAACTTGGTTTTCCATGAAAAAGCTGTTCTCATGAAAGGTTTTCAAGTAGTTTGCAGATACTTATGCATTTGTGGGAGAGACCAACAAGATGCTTTTTGTAATAGGCTGTGTACAAATTTGCTTCCTGCCAAACCTACGTGTCTCGGAGTTGCAAGCCTGTGTTTTTCTGAGATATATGAGTCATTTTATCATCCTCTCTATGGATTCTTAATTTTTAATTATTTTTAATTTTTAAGTATGTCAACTGAAAGGAAATTCATGGCCACGAGTAAGAAACTCTGGTCTGATTACTTTGGTGGCAAAATTATTAGCACTGTATCTCATTTTTGAAAGAGGGCAGCCGTTAGTCTGCATGTGAAGTCAAGCCAGGTTGTGTGTACCTCCATTCAGAAAGGAGGAGGTAAGACCAGTGAGTTTTGATTTATATATTTTCAAAAGCTGGATGGCAAAACCATTGTTTTCAGAAGTGCTAAGATGCCAGCAGCTGTGGGTGTGGGGGAAGAGAACGTGTAGCTGTAACTATTCCTCTACACCAGATTCTGTGATTCGTGGAATGACTTGCGTTATTTATTTGCATGACCTGAGAGGTACTGCTTGAGTATGTAGTCATCTTTGCATTTCATACTTATAACTCTTTTGTTGTTTTGCTAGTCTTTTCAGGCACTATTAGAGTGCAGTAACATTTCAGTACTGTGGTTATCTCGATTATCTATACACCCAGGAGAGCTGATGTCCACTGTTTTTTAATAGCAAAAGTGTCTGGAAAGGGATGATATTTGGCAGATGTTTAGGTAACAGAAATAGGACTTTTAGACTAGTTTCTCATTTAGGAATTCTTAGCAAAATAGCTTTCAGAAGTTCAGAATATTTGGGTTTGAGTCTCAAACTATCTGGCAGAGACCTGATGCAGGGAAGGGAGCACGCAGCAGGCTTGGAGGGAGGAGAAGCACTGTTAGTTTGCCTGGGGCTCAAGGATATCACAGATCTCCCTCCATCAACACATACACATCTCATATAAAACATGATACCTTAGGCTTTGTGTAGCATTTGAAACTTTATCTTTGAAGAAATATGCTGGGAGGCAATGATGTGTTGTTGGAGGTTTTGGTGATTTTTATTCAGCTAGCCATAATAACAAATTACCTGTGCAATTCTTCTCCAAGGTACTAATACTTCAACAGAATTTATGTTTCTCAAACTTAAACACAAAAGAAACCTCACACTAAATGATTGGGTTCAACATTTTCAGGCTGTCTACATCTTTTTTCCTCAATTTTGCCATTAACCAAATCTGTCACAATGAGTAACTGTGAAGTAGAATCATTTGGAGGCTATCAGTAAGGCCCAGGAAAACCTTCAGAGTAGTTCCCCACATTTAATATTTAGAACACAGGGAGGTCAAAGGAAACGGAGGGAAACATTTAATATACCATATATGTCTGAAACTTCCTTCCCTAAAATGCCCTTCTTTTCACCCTCTAGTGCTACAGACACTCACCAGCAGCCCTTTATAACCGACAGGTTGCTGTAGAAAAAGTAAAGGACTGGATATCTGTAGAAGTCACCCACCAAGTGCTGTGCTGTTCTCCTTTCCCTGGTTTTCAGATGCCTGACCTCCTTCCGTAAAGGTCCAGATTGTGCCCAGAAGGGCCCCGTTCACCCATGCACACAGATCGAAGAAGCTGGATCATTAATTTTACATTTCCACAGAAATTGTCCTGCCCTGCTTTTGCTTGATGCTTCATTTTAAGAGTCAGATGTGCATAGACTTAACATTTTATTTGGGCGTCCTTCATGCCGGAAAGGCAGGACCAATGTACCCTTGCCTACTGCTGCGGCAAAGGTTTTTCATCCTGCAAGGTGCTGAGAATTCATGCCTCAGCTCCACAGGGGACCCAGGGTAACCTGGGGCATGTCTGCAGCCTATGAACAATCCGAACTGACATTTGCATTGGCAAGAACAATACATAATCTGACATTTGTGTATAGAATGACTGTGTGATAAAACAGTGGTTGCTGCTGCGTTTTATGTGATCAGAATATTGTCTCTGAGTGCTGAGGGAGCACTGGGGCTAACACAGGCAGTTTTATGCATGTAGGACTCCATCAGAACATCAGAATTAATATATATATGTATGTGTGTATTGCATGGCTGATCTCTCAATTTTCTTGATTTTATATTACAGTACGTGTTGGGAAGACTCTAGGTAGCTTGACTGAATACTGTTGCAAAGACAGAGCTTCATCTTTGTGATATCAATTGAGGATTTAGATTGTGAAGAAAAAGATCCTGCTCGTGAACTCAGTATTACAGAGGCTCAGAGCTTTTATGGTCTGGGAAAATCTTGATTTGTTTTCTAAATTAATACAGCCCGGTTCCTCTTGGCATTGTTTTGGTGTCATATTCCAGTTTATAGAAAATGTATCAACCGTGTTACCAATGCACAATGGTTTTATATGTAAGTACGTGTGTGCTTACGAAGGAGCACACTACTGTGTCTTTCACATATGGAACAGAGGTTAGTTAAGCAGAGCACAGTGAAGCCTCCACACAGATTATTTTCCTTCTTCATCTTACCACTTGCCCCATTGAGGTGGAGAATAGCTGTATGATGGGAACTAGATCTGCCCATTACAAGCAGGGTCCATTTTCGTTTCAGCCGCTTTTAATTGATTTCACTTCAAGGATGTATATATAAGTTGTAGATGAAAATCAATTACATGGTTGAGACACATAGATTTCCTCAAATGATGCAAGAAAAATGTTAATTTTTATGAGCACGTCACGGGGAAAAGAAGGAGGAACAGCTAATATGCTAGAGTATGGTCTTCCTTCTTTGCTGACCTAAGAACAGTTCTGTTGAGCAGATTAGCTCTTCAGATGCATCATTGGGTGCAACTAGTTGACTCCAGGCTGTCTTGGACAGTCTCTGTGGGTAGCTGCTGGGGAATAACTGTCCAACTTAGGATCTCTTTTTTTTTTATTTATTTACAATAGTAAGACTGCAGACATCATTTGTTTTGTGGTAGCAAGATTTGGTGACATGGTGGATCAGCTGCAGCTGTGCCCACACTGGGCAGGTTCCAGGCTCCTCCATGTGGTTGGACTGAGGTGCCTAAATCATCCAGTTCAAACAGTTCATATAGTCAGCTACACTTAAATATGTGAGGACCTGACAGTGTCTAGACACTTAGTAAGCATCTCTGCTGTTTCTATTGACATACTTTGATTTCATTTTTGAAGGAGCTACTCCCTGTTACCAGTGTAGCCTTTGAAGTGTCCTCAAAAAAGGTTTCTGCAGTCTGCCTGAGGTAGGGTGGCAGGTAAAGGCAGGTTGTGTTTCTGATTCAGGAAACTGAATTTCCCTTAGTGCTGGAGTTCAGTGGAAATCTAGAGTATGAAGTGTTCTGGCTGCTTCCTGAGATAGGTCACACACGCTCAAAGGGTCTTGTCACATGGTCACTGGAGAAGGGAATTCATTCTTTATCTTTTTTTAGAGGAAAGTCTAAACCTGAAATACTACAATAGAGTGATCACCTCCTCTTATTTGTCATTCTTGTCTTTTCTTAAATAGAGACTCAAATGACTCACGTTATCTCTTTGATAATCACAGTCCAGAAATTCTGTTGAAAAACATTCTGTGTGGCCCAGTCTGACCCACAAGGTGGGCAGAAAAATTAGGTAAAACTATTTTCCTACAGCTGAAGTCATAACCATGAGTTTAAATCTGTTACAAATAGCTGAAAATACATAGACCCAGGTGGCTCTGTTCACCACCCCGGGAGAGCTTCTGTTTGAAATGCAGTCCTGTGCAAAGCAGAGGTCTTACAGCAGCAGAAGACTCCTCAAGTGAGGGCAAAAGTACCCTTCTCTAACTCAGTGTGACCTCTTCACCCTTTCTCCTCTGGCTTCTCCGTCGTCTCTGGTAGGAAAACAAGTCAGCTCTAGATGACCCTCTGCATGCCCAGTGTCAGGGTGCAGCTCCGACTCTTTCCTCGTTCAGCCTTCCCTCTCTTGTGTCCTGATGGCAGTAGGTTCCATCCAACACTAGCTCAGAAGTTTACTGAAGTGTGTGTCCAACCTCTGAACATCTGAGGAGATGCTAACACCAGCATCCAAACTGGCATAGGCAGAAGCAAAAATCTTACAACTGTGGTGTTCTCTTAAGTAAACTGAGTGAAGAGCCACTACTCCATGCTGCCCTGCCCTGACTTGAGCCTGACCTTACAAACTGATTTTATTATCAGTGCTTAGGGGCTTATGTTGTCTTCTGTCTCTTCAGTTGCCACCCACAGTCTGAAAGCTTCATCCCAAATTCATAAAAGTAAGCTAAGATAAATGTTCAAATACTTACTCTGCCTTTAAGGATGCTTTTTTATGAATTATCCTGGAGATAGAGTTGCTACCAAACCATATCTGACCAGCAGAAAAGCACAGACATCTAGTTTTTGTCCAAGAGTGGTCACTAGTTGGTACTTCAGAAGCAAGTCTATTTTCACCTTGCCTGCTGAGCAATATATTCTTACAAATTCTTCAGGGAGAATTTCTAATTAAGCACGACGGCTTTTGTTCTTTGGTAATACTGGCAAGGCAACAAAGCCTTGTCAAATTGTAATAACCCTCTGCATGTTTTATGCTGTTTACAGTATTCTTTGAAACTCTAAAAAAGCAATGAGTAACTTCTTTGCATGGCCACTGGCCCTGTGGAGCTCTTGTGTTACAACCCACACTTGTGAGGTGGAAAATGAGGTGGGAGGAGGAAGTGAATTTATCTAAATTAAAAAAAAAATAAAACCACAAACACAAAGATGACAGGAAAATAATTGTTAATAATATCTGTTAATAGGATTTTCACAGGCCACTGCCACTGGAACATATCTCTCTTTGGGGCAGCTTCCACATCTGTTTTTAGCCAAATGGAAACCTTTGGAAGTTTTCTATCAAATCTTCACCTCTTCTTCAGATATCAAAGAGATATTGTGGGGGGTTGGTTGGGAAGAAAGGGAGAGAACCTTCTCCTAGGTTCTCCTAGGTCCTAAGAAAGAATATTCTTCTAGCTTTCAACTAGTTCTTCAGAAAATACTCTGCACAGATGTCTCTATTCCTTTTCATTTGTTGTGTATTTTTGTTTTGCTCTGTGGTTCCTTCCAAAAGTTTGAGATGTTTGCTTTTGGGATTATGCCTTTTATGAAAATAACCAGGCTTCCAAATGCAGTCTGTCAAGCCTGCCAAGTTACTAGACACGCAGGTTGCCAGAGGAGTTTCGCTTCTTGTATTGCCTGTAAGTAGATCAGCAATGTGGAAGCTTTGAGCTTTTCAATGTCCTCAGCTCACCTGCTGTGTTTTACTCAGAAAAGATGAGGTGGTGAAATAAAGAAGAGGAAGAATGTTTTTTTCTTTCCTTTTTTTGGCCTTCCCATGAGGACAGTAGAATAGTGCAGAGGCACCCCTAAAAGCATGTCTTTGGGGGTGCAGGGAGTTACATGGCCTTGATGGATGGATGGAGTCCCAGAAAGAAGCTGAGACTGCTTTTGACTGGGACAAGAGTCAGTCTGGCCATATGGGAAAGCAAAGACCAAATGCTTGTGACAGCTAATTAAGGCTACACAACTATGGGAACTGGGCTATTACCAAGTTGTTTAGGTCCAGCTGTTGTGTGTTTGCATTTTTGTTTGCATATTACTTTTGGGGACAATGATTTTTCTTCATTATTATTCTGAGAACTCTATGGCCTCCTTTTGGATTGTCTTTAATTCCTAGTAAAATACATGTGTCCAAAACAGCTGGATAATCTCTTCAGTGTGACTGTTCCTGACACACTTGCTACAGCAATAGAGCCCAGAAGACTAGCAAGTAACATAGAAAAAATCACGGAATCACGGTATTGTCAGAGTTGGAATGTCTAAAAGAAAAGGAGCAACAAGATTTTAAATTCTCAAAAGTGAGAGCATGTTGGGGATTGTTTTGCTTGCTATCATTATGGTCTGCCCATGCTGATGCTTTGAATTCTAGTGGCCCTGGTCCCTTTGTGGCCACGTTGTTGTGGCCACTCTTCTTTGGTTGCTGGCGGTGCCTTCCCACAGCACTTCCTTATTGAGGCAGTGGATGCTTCTTGACAAGTATCTGTTCACGCCCTGCAAAAACTAGACAAAAAGAATAAAGAACAAAACAAAACATGACCAACACCTGTGATCTGTTAGAGATGACTTCTTTAAATGCTTATGATGGTTTGTGGGTTTGTGGGTGAACAAGCCCACCCGTAGGTAGCACAAATGAACGGCAGTTGCCAATGGTGATGTCCATTGTGGTGAACACAAGCTGCTACAGGCACGAGCATATTATAGATGCCTTGCACTCTCTAGTGTGATACACAGGTGACCCAGTTCCCGTCTGCTAATATGTGGGAAGTTATCCGAGAGGTGACTGTGTGCTCGGCAGCCCGTGCCATGGCACTCTGCAACAGGTGCTGGCTGTAGCCGCCTTTGGAAGGGCATCAGGTCATGCTGGAGCCTGGGTTGAGCTCATTTATTATAGGGGCTTTTGTCAACGGCTACAGATCATTTCAGACTGCTTCATGATTCTCAAGGGAGGAGGTTGCAAATGTAATTCATGAAAATTATATTAAACTGATCAAGTACAACACGAAGCTTTAGCTAGAATGTCTTATGTATTGCATCTATGAACTCCACTCAAACATTAAAAGGAACTGACTTAGAGACTCATCTATTCATGTATCGTATCATCCGTCAGATAACAGCATTTTCAGAAGTAGAGGAACAGGACAGATTATTTTTATGTCTTCTGGAGCATGCAGCATAGATTTGCTTTCCCTTTTTGCCCTGTCTCTTCCCTCCCTCCCTCCAGTTCTGTCTCTGTGTCTCTCTCTTTTCCAATTTATCTGGATTAAACAAGTCTCTGATTATTCTTTATGCCACTGCAAATAAAGTCATTTTCAGAAACAGATGTCGAAAGAGCCCAGTGAAATAATCCTGGAGGCAGATGCAGTCTTCCATAAGCTGCCAAGCGCATGGTGCAATCAAAGTGATGAAACAAAATGGAACAGGCTGCAGAAAAAGTAATTAAATTATAGTTCCATTGTAGAAGCACATTTTAAAATTACTGAGATTCAGAGCCCATAATGCTGGTATTATAGTTGAAAGAATACTTGCCATGGGTCATGAGCATTTTTTTTAACAGTTATTAATCATGCTTGACTGGAAAGACATGTGTAACCTACAACAAGCAGTGGCTGTAGTTGTGCCAAAAGAAGCTTTTGTTCCCTGAAGAGAATTGTATCAAAGGCCAGTGTGTCCTATTATTACATGTGCAATAGCAAAGTGCAGAATCTGAAACAGGGCTTTTCAGATTTCAATATAGAGCACTAGAGGGGAAAAAAAGAAAACAAGTATTGTATCTTTTTGAATACTATGACCTCCTTTTTCTCTTACCAAGTTAACTTACTCATTGACTAAATAATAGTAAAAATATCTCTAAAACATCCCTCCCCTCCCTAACTCCAGTAAAAATAATGCTAGGGCTCTTGTAAAATGGAAAAAAGAAACAGAAAATGTACAAAGTATTGGAAACTAGAGACGAAAGAGACCTCATTAGTTATTCAACTCTGTTTTCTTTCCAGTACAAAGTAGTTCATAAAAGAGCAGATATAAATTTTTCAAATGTTTTTTTCTTTTTCAGTTGTCAATATCTAAATGTTCTGTGGGAATGTATTGATTTCCTTATTAAAAAATTAATTGAAAGACTTTGATAAGGACTGTTCATATTGCCTTCACAAGATTGTAAAATTATGCCATTCTGGTTTCTGTTGCAAAGAGAGATTTTCACTTTCAGATACATTATACACTATAGAATATAAAAAGCAAGTTGAAGTCTGTGCAAAAATTTGGTTGTATAAAAATAACATTGACAAAGAGTATGAAAACATACACAAATATGCACGCATTGGCACACTCACACACTAAATTGTTTCAAAATTTCATGTTTTGGTTCAGTTTGGAATGAAAGCACACTTTACAAGATGGAATTTCCTATAAAATAGGCACTCTGTGTCTAAATTCTGTTTAAGACCTGATCCAGTATTGCCAGTGCTGAGTCTTGGCTGACTTCAGTGTATTTCTTAGAGAGTTTCCAGGAAGCTTTATGCAATCTTTCTACAAGGAAATGTTAGAGCCACTGCTGCTTCTGGAGAATGTCATTCAAGCTGAAAGATAGCCCAAACAGGTTTTGGGACAGAAATTTAGCTTTAATTGCTTCGCTTTTTATGTAGTTAAGTCGCCCTTGCATCAGCAAACCACACTTGCAGCATCCTAGTTTCTCGCTTTTTTTCCTTTTCCTTCCAGTATCGGCAGCTTCTTTTGAATACTTCCTCATTTGTTACCAGCTAAGTTCCACCTCTGTCTTTGTATAATTTTCTCTGTTTTTCACTCTCCTCTCAATGAACTGCATCTTTTTCTTTTTTCTTTTTTTTTTAATAGAAAAAGTGGTTACAGAAAGTCCACATATAAATATGCAGCAGGATGGTTATGTGAACATGGCTGATGCTTCTTTTGCTGCTTTGAAGTATAATTTTCAGCCTCTGTTTTGCAGCCTTCTGTCATCCCCAATTCTTTTGTATCATTAGTGCCTTCAGGATTTGATTCACGGTTAAGAATTGGCTTTCCCTAGTTACATCACCATATATTTCTTCTCTGTTTCTTTTCATGCTGTTATCTTCCTGTTCATACTTGAGCTCTTCTCTTTTAGAATCCCCACAGTCCTTCCAACTGAGTGTCACCAATGGCTGTCATTAATATGCTGCTAATGTCCTCTTCCAGGTCTTGATGTAAATATTACACTTCGGGGTCCCAAGCCAAAGGTGGGAAGTTAAGGGCAGCATCAAATCCTTCACTTTAGCACCTTCACCTCTTAATCTCGTTTTTCTAAAGAATATAGGACCAAATTCCACATCCACGTGTGTGTATGAAACTCTGTTAGAGTCAGGGGGGTTGCGTATGAGCAACAAAGCTACTGGAGTGGCTGGAAAAAAAATTGTGTGTATCCTACATCTGCTTAAAGCACCTTTTGTAGGGAGTTCCTCCAAACATGGGGGCTTTTTTAGTGATTCACTTCCAGAGTCCCCTCTTCTTGCTTTGCTCTCTTGTGATGCTTACTGTGAGCAGAGGAGAGCCCAGAGGAGAGGGGTGGCTGGCTGGGAGCTGCTTGTGTGTCTGCTACCAGCCCCACTGGGGATCATTCATATATATATATATATTTATATTTATATATTTATATTATTTTTTTTTACTCTTTTCTTTGCAACTCCCATACCCACTCCAGGCAACTGGGAGCACCTTTTAGAACATTTCTAGCCCTCGGGGTTAATTTTAGGAGCTGGGAGAGCAGCGCCTATGTAAAAGCTGGGCAGCACAGCTCACAACTGCTGGATGCTTTCTCACTGCTCTCCTGTTGGCCTGGGCATGAGCAGCCCCCCAGGACCTGCCCCCACCAGCTCAAGCTTCCCCCACGTCCCACTCTCACATCTGGTG
>JAOXNG010000012.1:91270702-91289210 GCA_028566535.1 Scolopax minor
TAGCCCTACTGGCTTCCATCAAATTCCCATGTGCTTAGGTGTGCTTTGCTGTGCTTCTTGCAGAGTCATGCAATTAAAGCAAAAATCGAGTATTTATAATTTTCAAGACATTTTAGTTAAACTGTGGGCTAGTGTTTTTTTGAAACAAAAGGTAAGTAATCAGAATTTAAATTAGAAAAAGCTAATTTTCTATGTTAAACATAGATGACTGTATGTGCAACCACTTTTGACAGTAACTAATGTTATATGTCCAATCTTCAATGCATTAAACCCAAGGGTCTAAATTAAACCCATAAAAGCTACAAAGTTCACATTTTAAATGGGAGTATACCATGCATCCTCAGTTAACAAGACACAATGGGTATACAGTTAACTCTAGTTTGCTCTAATCATGTATCCTATTGTGCCTAAGTATTGCAAAGAGTACATTAAATCAGAATTTATTTTGGTGATAAAAGTCAGACCCTTATGGTTTTTTTGATGTCACTTCTGTGAATTAGAAATGCTAGTACAGAGGAATGAAGGATGTCTGAGTCAATATGAACTCAGTGTGAGAAGGTCACTCTGAAAGCTGCGTATGCCTCTGAAAAAGAAGAAACATTTCTCTATAGGCTCTTCCTTTAGATTTGTTGTGGTAATGACATCAGTGGAAACTGCTGATTTCTAATTAGTATTTCTAGACAAAACAATTAACTGAAGCAGAGCTTGGGCTGTAAATAAATAATCATAACTTGAAAGAGAGGAGTAGAATTAAAAGGTTGCTTTTAGAAATAACAGTACCAAACTGGATTCAGTTAGATAATTTTAGAGTAAAATCATTTAAAAGCTATTTTTTTATTAATGTGTTTCATGGAAATATGAGGGTCTATCCTCACCAACCTTAGCTTGTTTCTAAATTTTTATTTCCCATGTACCTTTACATAGGGAAGGTTTATGTGTTTTGTGATATTTACATTCCTTTTGATTGAAAGTCTTTAACTTGTGCTGCTATGCTTAGTTATCTTGGCTGAAAGTGCTGCAGACTTAGGAAATTTTCAGCGTGTATTTTTCATGTGATTTGTATAGGGGTTTTAAGTCAAGGTTGGACGTCTTAATTACACAAGCTAAATTCTGTACCTGCAGATGGCAAAATCAGGATATGTACGAATGGGCAGACCTCTGCAAAAGGGTGGGAAATAAAAGAGCATCTTTAACAACAACAAACAAAATAAGTAACAAAACCAAAGCAAACATTAGTGCCTGGTGGGAAGGCAGTGGGAAACAGATGTGAACGGTCCTGAGCTCCACAAGACCCAGGGCCAGTTCCTGCCTGCAGGGAGGACATCTCTCATCATCTCCTTTGCTTTATCTTGCTCTGGGGAAGAGGGGCTGTAGGACCAGCTGAGCTCCTGCCAGGAGGCTTTGTGCAACCTCCTGTCAAAGAGGCTGGAATGGCTACTTGGAGGACCAACTCAGCTGCTCCTCCGCAATGTAGCAAGATTTAGGAGCAGCTGGCTGGCAACAAGGCAAGGCACAGCCTTGATCTTCTCAGGACAGTAAATATGATATTAAGGGAGGGCAACAACTTTCTTTGCTACTTTGTGGAAGTAGCAAAAAGGCTTGTGCCTGCCCAGCAAAAAGCTAACCACTGAGAAGTATAAAAGGTTAACCTCAGGGTAAATATTGCCAGGGCCTGATATGAAAGGCGTCCTCCTGAGCCAGAGCATCAGAGAGTGTGTGACGGTGTTAGACGAAAGGCCTAATTGTCATCTTGCACCATGTTACATCAGTTCAAAAGTTGTGATAGTGTGACAGCCTCGACAAGAAGCCAGGAGCAACACGGAGCATGTATCATACTTTCTTGCAATGAATTAGAGGGCAGGTGTTAGGGAGTACGCTACAAGGGCAGGGCTCAGATGTTCTTCACAACCACAGAGGAGCAACTGTCTCTGTTTGCAGGGAATTTTAAAAGCAAAATTAGGAAAAACTTCTTATGAGGATGTGTGAGGAGGGGAGAAGGCTGCCTGGGCATGCTGTAGCATTCATCACTTGAAGTTTTTAAGGACAAGTTAGAAAAAAATTAATACATCCCATAAAGCTGCCATGGCACTGCAGCTTTTTCTGCCCAGGAGCTTTTTGATTGAGTTACCTGAATGTTGCTCTGGAGAGGGCAGGGTATTAGGAAAAATTTCTTCCCCAAAAGGGTTATAAACATTGGAACAGACTGCGGTTGAATCAGCATCCCTGGAGGCATTTTAAAGACAGGTAGACATGGTGCTTAGGGACACGGTTTAGTGGTGGATTTGGCAGTGTTAGCTTAATGGTTGGACTTGATGATCTTAAAGATCCCTTCCAACTGAGATTCTATGATTCTATGTACAGGAGTTGGATATGTAGATTATATTAAATAATGCAGAGATGCATTCTCATCTTTTTTTAATGAGAAAGATGCACAACATCAAGGAATAAAGCTGTTTCATGCATTTCAGTAGAGAAAAACAGGCAATACAGGCTGGGGCTGTTTACATTGCCCTACTTCTGTGTTTTTGATCTAATTCCTGCTGTTTCTTGAAGTAAAATAAGTAAAATCACTGTGTAGGGCAGAGGCATAAATGGGTACAGATATTTTATTACCTTTAAAATTTTATTACCTCCTTAAAAGTGTAATTTATGGGCAGGATTAGAATATTGCAGGGATTGCAAGATTTATTCTTCCGTCAAATGCAAAAGTTGCAACATTTACCCAGATCAGATCAACATTTTTGAAGGGCTTAAGGAACACAAATTGAGCGTGTGTGCATTCATGGTCAAACAGTCCTAGCTACTAGAGCCCTCTGTAAGGAGAGACAGAGCTCAGGCTCCAAAAGAAAACGTGCCTTTAATTTTTTCTTCCTTTTTAAATTTTTGTCAAAATCAGCCTTCTTTTGGCTATCTGTGTGTTATAGGGTCTTTGATGGAGCTTGATGTTTCTCTCTTATCATGCCTTGCTCACCTGTTGCTGAAATTTTTATTCCCATGACTTGTGGGTGATTTTTTTTCTTGCTTACTGCCACAGGCAATGAGGTTGGAAGATTGTGGAAGATCGTAACTTTGCCCAGAGGTATCTGCTAACATACCTTAGTGCTTGACATCTGCAATGCTTTTGTTCTGGTCAGTTCATGCCCAGAAAGAAATAACTCTTGAAAAAGCACCTACTTTGACTGTACTGGATAATGACTTTGAAATGGTTTGGATTTGTACACAGGCAGTGTTAACAAGTTGATTAAGACCCTAGAGACTCACCATTAAAGGTTAATTTTAGATGTGGATGGTAAAGGGACTGTGCTGGTAGATAGTTAAGTTAAATTTCGAGAAAGCAGCTTAATGGAGTTTTAAAGGTTGTGACTGTGGAGTGGAACAAGAGAAAATGTTCAAAAGTGCCAGCATGGAAGGGGCAGCGGGGTCACAAATCCACTTTGGTCTCCATCTCGTAGTGGTGGTGTAAGCGTCTCTGCTTCCTCTCACCAGTAAAAACCTGCAGAAGAAAAAGATGCATCATTCCCAAAGGAACCGTGCGAAGGTATCCATCAATGAAATCATATTGGGTACAGTGAAGTCAGCAAGAAACCAAAGTAGACTATATTAATATATTGGAGCCCAAGGAACCTTTGAGAGAAAGGGGAAGGAATTCAGAAATAGAAAACAAAGTAACTTAATAAAGTCAGATGGTTAGGAAGAACAAGGAAATAATTTACAGGTAGGAGTGAGGAGGGAAGGGAAAACTGGCAGGGATGTAGGACTCTTGCCAAATACTGAGAGGTGTAAATTGGAGAGTTGAGGCAATTAACTGTAGAAGGTAATTTTTAAGAAACATGTTCAGTGAGAGAAGGAAATCTGGAAAGCATAAAAGTCTGAAAGGCATCAGATGTGGCAGTGTCTAGAGAGTGGCACATTTGGGACATGCTGGGTTGGAAAGACAAGCTATTGCAGCAAGAGCATATGCAATTTTGGATGTGTAGCGTTGGTGCGTCGTGGGGCAGAGGCGGTAATTACCTTACTGTTCTTCTGGCAGAATCACACCTGCGGTTCTGTGCTCAGCAGCAGGCGCCACGCATATGAGGGATGTTGAAGATGCAGCAGAGGGGGAATTCACAGAAAAATAACCAAGGTTTAGGAGGCTGAGGAGACTGTATCTAGCTTTCTTCAGACATTCTCCTAAATACCTGTAGAGGATAAATACGAGTGTACTGGAGTGTTGTGATTTTGAATGATACAAGTGCTTGTGACTGGAAATAAGAGGATAAAATACATTTTTGAAAACAAATCCTAATAAGGAAATCCCAAAATATAGCATTCCTGGTATTGAGATTTTTATGAGGTTCTGGAAGTCTCCTAAGCAGATTTTAAACAATTCTGGGGAAGAGCAGCACAGGTACTATGTAGGATATATAACCTGCATTGATGGAAGAAAGATATGATGACTGAGTGGAGCTTTTCCTTCCCTGATACCATTTACTTAATGATGTGTTTCTAATAGTTTCAGCAGTAGTGAATTAGAAAAATGTACCTGCAGTCAAATGTTCAGGTTTGAATGCATTGATTTTTAGCTAAACTTCCAGAACTTACAGCCTAATTAGGAACTCTATCTCCCAATGGTTTCAGCAGGATCAGTGGGTGAGGACTGGTTACAGCAGACTTAAATCCAGCTTCAATGGTGACTTTCAGACATGTTGGTGATTATTTTATGATGCTATATATAGAACTTTTACAGGAAAAAGAAGGAAAATTTAGATTTATTAAGGTGATTGCTCATACTTAACAGCTTGAATATAGACAGAATAAAATAATGGAGAAAATTATTATTTTTATCAGTATACATAATATAGTTTTAGTGTCAGGGATTTATCTTAGTGGCCAATTTTTTGTGCCTGCTTAATTGTCCCCTGAAAGACTGTGAAGCAAGCACAGAAGTAATTTTTCCCTATCTCAAAGGTAATCACCATCTCCTTCCCCCTTTTTTTTTTCTATTATTTTCTTTACTTTTTAAAATTCAGAATACAACAAAGTAGCTTTAATAATCATCTTGTCAGTAATTTAATCTAAACTGTAAAGTGCCAACCTAGCCAATGTTTGTTTTGCTCTTTCTAGTTTCCACGAACAGTGTCAGGGTATTATGAGGATTGACTGTCCTGCCTATTGCTATTATAGTTCTTGTTTTGTTTGTTTGCATTACTGTGGTACCTAAGAGCTATAGTCATGGAACAAAGCTCTGTGTGCAAATACACAGCGCAAGGTGCGTCTCCTCTTTGTGTGTTTATAGTAACAGCTGGGAGTTTCTCATTAGCCTAAAAAGTCAAATGAAAGGACAGAAGTCTATTTCCCCCAGCCCCAGCTACAGTCCCCATAGCTGACTTTTCCCACTTGTGTCAAACAGAATCTCCTCATCGGTCTACAGCTGTAATGGACTGAGACTGCAGAAGGCATGTACCAAACTCAGAGTTGCTGCTTCTGCGTCACAGGCGGAGGGACAAGCGAAGGGACAGAACCAGGTTTTGAGTTGTTTTTTTGAGGGAAGGCAGGGAGATTTGGTTACCCATCTGCTATCAAAAAGCAAATGAGAAATACCCATTGGCACAGCTCCCCCCAAAATGGTAGGTGGACCTGTGGAAGATTCGTAACACTGACATCGCTATCAAAAAGGCCATAATTTGAAGGTTTACTCATACACAGACACATTGGTTAGCATGAGATCTGTCTCTTGGGCTACAGTGCCTTGCTAAATCAGGGCTCCTAGCATCAGACAGTGACTACTGAAGCATCACCTAGGAACATGAGATCTCCTGGGTCAGTGAGACTAATCCCACATAGTCCCAGAACAAAATCAGACTCTCAGTTTAATGAAGGCACCAGTTTGTTCCCTGAGGTGGAAACATTACATCATATTTCCCAAAAATGACTAAGGCTTTTCTGCCAACTTTGAAAAATGCTGATGCCCTGTGTGCTCCATGAAAATACATGGTTCAGAACATCTTCAAGGAGCATGTTTCTGAGGTCTTCTATGCAAGTATCTTCATGATCTTCTACAAGTATTGGCAACTCTATCCTCAGAACAAGGCAGAGAGATACAGTTGGGTTGTGTTATGCCTCTTTTCGGATGGGAGAAGACTACTGATGCTGGTCTAGAAAACTTTATTAGTGCAGATGTTGTTTGCTGTTGTCAGGATCCTTCCTTGTTGTGTGACTGAGATGCTTCCCCACCATGGAGGGCTGTATTCCTTTTTTTTCACTGTTTTTCTAGCAGGCTTTTTTATTTGTAGAGTCCAGTCCTACTGGTTTTACCTTATCCTTGCTCATAGAAAGCAGGTAGATGTATGCAATCAAATAATTGCCTGAATGAATTGCAGGCTTTAGGATGTGGCCTGTGCTTTGTCTGATGCTTTAGGGTGAAATTATGTATTCTTTTATTATTTCTTAAAAGGGTTTTCCTTCTCAAATGGCTTTATCTCAGGGCTCCTGTGAGTTTAGTGTTCCTTTCACCCTGTAGTACCGATAATAGAAGCTGGATGCCCAATGGTAATAGAGCAAGGCCCGTGCTTTTATAAGGTCTTGGAAGAGTTAGGTTTTTTTGTTTTAATTTCCTGGACTACAGTGATTATTAAATGAGCCTCACACTTAGAAAAATGGTGGAATTTCACATATTATGTTTACAGATCAAAGGTTAATCTTTATACCAATGTTTGTTACCATTTTTTAAGCCTCTTGTTTTCTTAACATGACTAATTTCTTTCTCTTCTAATTCAAAAGGCACACCAGATAATTGATGAAGAAATAGCTTTCTTCTGCAGTCTATTTTATATCTTTGTTTAGTCATTCCCACCATCAAGACCCCTGCAAATGCCTTGGCTGACAAACTTCTCTGCTGCCACCTTTTGTTCTGCTGGTGCTGCCTTGCCCTCACCACAGATGGTTCAGAAACTGCAGAAATAGCTTTCTGCTCTGTGGCAGGCCCACAGCTTCCCAAGTGTTCATTAAAAGTAAAACTCATCCCATTCATGTGAATGAGATATGCAAATAATATAACATGCTGCATTTCAGCATGAAAGAAAGCATCTCCTGTTTTTACCATTGCTTTCCTCAAGTTATCTGCAATGAATTGGGTGGTTGGCTAGAAATATACTTCACTGATGCTGAGCAGTCTTTCAGTGCATGTTGATGAGGTTCACTTCTTGTTATTTTATCTGTTTTATTAGAAATAGTATACAAAAGAATCATAGACATAATTCACCTCAGCTCCCCAAGCCAAAGATTTATTTTCTGGCTATCTGAAATCAGCATGTGCATTTAAAATTTTCCTGGGGTTTTCCAAAAGTATGCTGTTGGAGCCCAAGCATGAGGCTATCCTGCTTGAGATACTGTCACCTGGAGATATGCCCTTTGGAAGGCATTACCTGGGCTGGGTACTCTCCATAATCTGAAACTCAGAACCCTTTGTTGAACCTCTAGATAGGCACCCCAAATTGCTGTTGTTTCTCAAAGGAAAGTTCATATCTATCTCTTTGGTGCCTGTATGTATATATTGACTTTGCACACAAATATATAAATATGTATGTGTGCGTATGTATCAGTGGATGGAGGCACACACACACTTGCAGCTTTTAGGGGGTATCCTATTCATCCAGCACGGTTGCTGTGCCATATCTGCTTCTGACAGGCAGGAGCTTATATGCTGAGGCCAAGCAGCTTGGGTAGTACTTTTAGCTTTGACATCAGTCTGACGGATTGCCTTGGACTTGTTTTTCTCCCTCTGAGTTTTAATTATCCCATTTATAACTTCTTTTTTTTTTGTTTTTGTGCACTGCTTTTAGATCAGCTGTTGAATTGTGACTATATGAACCCAGTAATTGTTGTCATATAACTAATTTTCTCACTGTGTTTACAAGTAGATGGTTAGTCAATATATCAATCTGAAATTGATCGTACGTACTTACCTTTAGCTTATATTCCTAAGCGCTGGGAAACAGCAAATAGTTCAAGAGCTATTAGTATATTCTAGGAGGCAGTATTTGGTACAGCAGCTAAATCAGATCCTGTCTGACCTGCACTGAGGCTGAATTTGACATCAGCTGCAGGATTCCTATCACCAGGCTTCAGGTATGTTAGTGTCAGTGTAGGCTTCTTCTACTGCAGATGGAGAAAAGGGAAGCCCTCAGGAGCATGCTTCTTCCCTCCTGTTCTAGGAACAAAACATCCCCCATTATCTCTCTCCCCGGGCTGCAGAGGAAGCTGTGTGCCTGGCTTACACTAGACTCCTAACTTTTAATGAACTGATGTAGGTGACAGACGTCCCATCCTTTCAGTCGTATGCAGTTAACTGCAGCACGGTGTGGCCTCTGGCAGATTCAGAAACACTTTCTGAAAAAGATAAAGCTCTCAAAGTAACCTTTGAGAGAACTATTGATAAAACTTGAGTGCCATAAAAATGATCTTAGCACTAAATGTAATTTAGGGTGATATAAGAATCTATATGAAACAAATATTGTACTGTATAAAGAAACGTTAAAGGTTGGATGAAGTAGCATTGGTAGTTTTGAGAATGAGGTGTAAAGAATCTTCTGATTTAATATGTGACAGAAGTAGGTTTCTCATCATAAAGACATGATCCGTTGTCACCAATGTTTATGGGAACTTTCCTAGAAACAACTAAGACGCCACAAAAGTCTGAAGTGACCCCTTTAGAACCATTCTAGATTTTAATAATTTTTGTGTAGTTTGCATAGATTAAAAATTCTGGAAAATTAGAAATATCCATATGAAGTTAATGTTTCACTCTCTCCCCCTGCACCCTCCCCTCACATTTTCAAATGGAATCCCAGCACCCCATGCGTGTAGGGGTAGAGGTGGTATTTTGGATGTTTTGAAACTGCCTCATTATAGAACAAGCTTTAAATTCACCCTTGGGAGGAAGGAAAGATTTGAAGTACTCCATAGCATTGCAGTGATATTTCCTAGCACGTTCCAAGGAACTGGTCCAGTCTCGTCAAGGAGACTGGTCAAGGACCAGTCTCGTTGAAATATTTTTTCTCAGTGGGATTGACACTGTTCATTCTCTCAGTTCTTCGGCAGCTTGCACTTTTTGGTAATAAGAAGGTGATGATCAGTCAGGTAGAATTCCTGTCCCCACTGAAATCAGTAGCAAAACTCCCACAGACTTAGGAGATGGATTGGGACAGATTTCATACTAAGTGTATACTGGCAAAGCCTTGCAGTTTCAAGACCAGGCCTATAGCTTCTGATGAAACTTAAGATACGCAAAACCTGGAATTATACCATGGACTGAAATACCATTGCTTGCCTATGGCAATTGAAGAACAATATGCTCACCCATAGCAAAAGGTCCTTCAATGTCCTAAGAATCCATTTTATGAAATAAATTATTTCTGAAAGCTGCAACTGAGAAGAATGGAAAAAGTTTCAAGGCAAAACTGCTGAATTTGCTGAAAACTGCTGAATTTGCTGAGTGGGGTGATAGGAACTACTGGACATGAGGAGTTCCCAAGGCTTACCATCATTGAGAATCTTATTCCCTGTACTGTTTAATCCCATTCGACAGTTACAGGCAGGTTGTCAGAGTTAGAGTGATAATACAAAAAAATAGTAAGATCTTAATAATTTTGTGGAATGGGTGTCCCAAATTTGTGTCACTGCTAACAAAAAAGCTGCACCCCATTAGAGAGCCTATGCAGCGTGCTGTTACGGCTGTCTCAGCTATGGGAAAAGGCATGACTTAAACCCACATATTAAGACACAAGGGATAATTTGGTCACGAGACACAAAACTGCAGCAAGTCTGCTTTATTCATGCCTCTTCTCACAGACCTGCTTCTTTGCATTGTATGTGTGGATGTAGAGAGGTCTCTCTATCCCACATGGACGCAGGAAGCTTTAGCAAGAGCAGTCACACAGCTGTGTAACATGTGAAGGTCTACTCTACATCAGCCAGGAGAACTTACAGGCTGATGTACAGCTTGCAAAGAAGATACTATTGGAAGATTTGCAATGTATGTCTGGTCAATATCTGTTCTCTGGTGGTAGATACAAGACAGCAGATTCCCATTTTGGAAGAGAAGTAGGAAGGGAAATAAAAAAAACAGGAAATGGGAAACAGAAAAAATAAAGTTTTAAAATAAATATGTCAAGGAGCCTTACTGGGTTGAGGAACTTTGTGGCTAGTTAGGCATTGACTTCAGTGGGTATAAGGCCATGCTTGAAGCATCACAGACCCATGGAGGCTGGAAGGGTCCCCCAGAAGTCTCCAGTCTGACCTCCTGAATCAAGCAGATCCCATTGGAGCAGCTTGCTCAGGGCTTTGCCCAGGCTGGGTTTGGACACCTTCAAGGTCGGAAACTCCACTGGGGAGTTCACAGCTTCACTGGGGGCCTGTTCCAATGTCCACCATCCTTACGGTAAAAATTTTTTTCCTCAGATTAAGAATTTAATGTTGCAACTTGCTTTCCTTATCCTTGCCACAATATGATCCGCTCAAGTTTTCTTTTCCTAAGGGTGAACAAACATAGTTCTCTCAGCCTCTCCTCATGTGTCCTGTGCTCTGATTTCCTGACCATCTTGGTGGCCCTGCATTAGATTCCCTTCAGTGTGTCCTTGTTTGTCATGTTCTAGGATCCCAGTACATGACACAAACAGGACACAATCCTCCAGGCATGGTCTCACAAACACAAGGAGAAGGCAAGAATCATTTGTCCCAGCCTGCTGGCTACACCCTTGTGTAGCCAGGGTGTACAGCCCAGCATTTGGTTCATCAAGGATGCACTACTGATGCACTCATCATTGGAGTTGTGCATTGGAACCCTCAGGACTTTTTCTGCAAAGCCAGTTCATATGTAGCAAGTTTTTACCCAGTTTGTCCTGCTGCATGGGCTTGTTCCACCCCAGACATGGGACTTTTCACTTGAGTTTGTTGTACTCCCTGAGGTTTTTCTTCATTCTGTCTAGGTGATTCCAAATAACAGCCTTGTCCAGTAGTGTATTGACTGTTCCTCCAAGTCTGGTGACTTATCTGCAGACTTGCAGAGAGTGCAAAGGGGCCCTATACCAAAGTTCTTCATTGAGATAGGTCTTCTTCTCACTGCAAAGTCTTTACGTCTCAGTGAGCAGGATGTGAGGAGTTGAAAGGACAAGCAGCTTCATATTATGAGCTTATAAATAAAATTCTGTAAGAAATAGCTCTCTCAATGACACTGCAGTTAGTCCTGTACATCAGGGTGAAGTTAATACCACTTTATCATGAGTCCATCATTGGATAGAGCGATGGAGGACAATTTCTTAAATCTTACTCTTTGGACTGCGTTTCAGAATGGGTCAAACATAAGTATATAGACTGGGGAAGACAGGAGGAGGGAACTGTATATCATATGTCTGGGACAGATCAGCCACATGAGACAGTCTTTAACCGTTGAAATATATTTCCCAATCTGAGTGTAGAAGAGGAGTTTGTTTTCCTTTAACTGGTCTCCTTTCCATCAGATGATTTCCAGTCACACCTACAGGATTTGTGTAACGTGTCCAAACTATTAATTTTTGATTTATTAGCTTCATTTTTGCTATCTGTTGGTTTTATGCATTGAGTTTTTAACTCTTGGGATTGTGCCAGAACTGCCAAATTGTTTCCCTATAGTATGTTCATACTGACATTTCTTAGTATTTTCTGTCCCTTCGTGCAAGGTTGTGGGAGCCCAGTAGCAATTCCCAAATCCCTAAAAAATGATTAGCAATTATTGTTTTGTAAGTGCTTAATAGGGAGATTAAGTCAGGCCACCAGGTGTTTACGCAGTAACACTGGGTAGCATGGAAATCCAGCTCTAGCTATTACATGGTGTAAAGAGGGTAAATGCCCGGCCTCGGAGAGATCAGCAATTATTTTGATGCCTGTATTGTATCCCATTTTCTCTAGCAGGTTGTGCAGTTCTATTATTTCTGAACTTTTCAGTCTCTGATAGAGGTTTATCTGTGTTTATAGTAGTGGGATTGATCTGTAACCGCAAGATCAGTTTCTGTTAAAGGTGTTTTGCCCAATCAGTAA
Source organism: Scolopax minor (assembly GCA_028566535.1). Taxonomy (NCBI): domain Eukaryota; kingdom Metazoa; phylum Chordata; class Aves; order Charadriiformes; family Scolopacidae; genus Scolopax; species Scolopax minor. The sequence continues at coordinate 91,282,757 of JAOXNG010000012.1, forward strand.
GCTGCAAAGCTACATTTTTAGTCCATCCCTTTGTATCTAACATGACATATTTGTATACAGCAACAATGGAAGGGGGCTAAGCTTCACATTGCAGGTTTGAAATAAGTGATAGTGAAATAGCTTAGGAGCAGAGCAAATGCTCCTCTGAAGCAAATCATATCATTCACGGTGTCTTTTTCTTCTGTTTCAGGAGGTTGGAAGCATCATCGGAAAGGTCAGGAAATTACTTTCTCTCTTTATTTTCATGTCAAAATATTGTATATCAGTTCACTTCATCAGCCCAGGCTAACTTTTTTTCTGCTTCTTTAACAGAAAGGTGAGACAGTTAAGAAGATGAGGGAGGAGGTAAGACAAGCCTTGATGTCTTTACTTGCCTTTCTTTTTCCGGCTCAGATAACAGAGAAATTCAGTGTGCACAGACAGACACTGCCATCAAGTGGGGAGTTAATTTAACATCACTATTCTTTGCAAGTGGTGGCGTATGAATGCGCTGGCCTAAATTAAACATTGTTGTGAATATAACCTCCTTATCGCCACAGCAGTCTGGAGTCTTTTGTTCCCATAGTAATATGCCTGCTGCTGTCTTATCTCAGGAACAGCAGGATTCTGTGCATTCAAACCAGGGTATCTGTCTTTAGCATACCAAAATCAGTCCAGCGCATGGCTTAGCCTCTTGGTAGAGAGTTTCCAAAACCTGAAACCAAGATTTAGACTGATGCTGCATAAAGTTGGAGGGTAGGCCCAAGCTTCAGCAGAGCTGGAGCCAGATTTGCATAAGCCAGAGTATCCTTCTGTCACGTCTTGGCAAAGTCTTAACTTTTGGCAGCTCTGTGTAGGATGTGGACAGGGTAGACCTGCTCATCCACAATTCACATCCTTTGAAAAGGCTGTAAACACAAAAAGGTGAACTAAAACGTGGTTCTGCATAAACCTCAGTCTCTGCAGTGTCTGCAGGCTTATTTCCCTGCCACAGAGCAAACTGCACTGTCTTCAGAGGATCACGCCCAGGTAGAGGTTACAGACACACACTTGTCCTGCAAAGCAGCACATCTTACCTGGAGATGCATGCAATTTTCCTTCTTTGAAGCAAGCGCTAAAAGCATAAGTCAAAGACAAATCCAACTTTAGGACTGCAAAGTGTATAGAGGATGCCTCAAGAAAAGTCAATTTGATTCTGGTAAACATGCAACACATTACTCTCTCAGCCACTGTGTTGTTTTATCCACTGATAGAAGGTCTGTGGCAGGGAAATCTCAAAGTATTTGTAGTGAAGAAAATTGCTGAGATCCATCTTTAAATATACACAATAGGGAATTCATTGGTAGGCAGACTGAGTAAAGAGCTCCTTTTTTGAGGATAAGAGCTTTCACACGGGTTTTCATACATAAGTAGATTTGCTAAGGCATAAAAATATACAAGAAAAAATGTTTCAAATATACTAGGTAGTCTTGCCAGGTGATTAAACACATTTCATTTTAATTATTAATTATCATCATGGGCAGATATCTTTGGATATAAATTGCACGCACAGAAGAGAAGCCATCACCAGGCTTCTTTATATCAGCACAGGACTAAGAGACAATGTCCCCACATGATGATAACTTGGTCCACTTATAAATGACTGCCTTCTTCGGTACTTCTTTCAAAGAAAAATGTAACTTCATTTTCACTTTCCTGACAGATGGAACAAGTTGCATGCCATCTTTATGGAATGAAATGCAACTTTGTCATGTTCTGTCATTGAGGAAATATCAGAGACAACTTCAGGCCTAAAGAAAAGTACAAAAACCTTGGTTCTGTGTCCTGCAGTTGTTAACTTCCTACGCAAATACAGAGGCCACCACATAGCATTTTAAATGCCATAGCTCTGCTGTGACCAATCATCTATAGGAGAAGTAACATCTGTGAATTTTGGCTGCTGCTCACCCATGGTGGAGCGATCTTTCAGATGAGCTCCTGTGGCTCTGGAAGAGCCATTCTTTGGGCAAAGGCAGTGGTGGGGTAGGCAGGCCTGCCTGCCGTGGGCAGCTGCACCCAGCATGGCTCCTGGCATGCTCCTTGCCAGGCTGAGTCCCATGGCCCAGGGTTTTTAGTGGTGGCGACAGCCAGAGGTTGCCACCAGCATGAACGAGCTCCAGGCCTTCATCTCCTTCCTGATCCAGTGCTGGTGTTTGGTGAGGGCTAGTTCCACTCCAGTTGGCCTGTCAGAAGAAGTGCCTGCTACCATTTCTTATCATAGAATTATAGAATGGTTAGAGTTGGAAGGGACCTTAAAGATGATCTGGTTATATCCCCCCTGCCATGGACAGGGACACCTTCCACTAGACAGACTCAAAGCCCCATCCAGCCTGGCCTTGAACTCTTCCAGGGATGAAGCATTCTTATCTAAGAACGTTGAGTGCATCTGCCAGCCCAGTCCACAGCAGCAAGATCTTCCAATCAGTAGTGTAGTGTTTTTTCTTGTTATATTTGGTTGATATCATATGGGGAAATAGGATATCTTGCTGTTGAGCAGCAGTAAGCACATGAATAAGGGCTAAGACACACATCACATCAGATGATTTGTGGTAAACCTGAAGGACAAGGCCAAATTAACCCAAATTATCTCGTGTTTGCTACAGGTCTAGATCCTTAAGAAGATCAGTGCCTGTGGATGAGTTGAGGCTTCAGTGACTTGCATTAACACATTTCCACACCTGAAACCTCAGGGAAAGCAGAGTGGGTCTTATCTGAACTGAATTTGATCATTATCTACACCAAGATCCTCTTAAATATATTTACATCTGGTTTAGGAGTTTTCTCTGCACTGCCCCAGCAATATAAAGAGGATTGAGTATACCTGAGAGCCATCCTGGCTTGTCTCCAAGATTTATGGTTTTCAAACTCCTTCCAACAGGCTCCTTGTCCGAAGGAGTTAACACCATTACTGTTGCCTGTCTTACTGATACTCCTTTAAAGGGTTGTTCAGTGCATGTTAGTTGACTGCCTTCACTTGAGACATATCTATAAAGAACCTTCTCCACAGTGCAAAGCAATTCCCTCACCAGATAGATCGAGCCCTGAGTTTGGGGCTCAAACTTCCTGGCACCTCCAATCCAGGGAGGTGCAGCTTTCCTGGGAGATGTTGATGCTCCCTGGAGACAACAACTTTGTCTGAAATTCTGCAGCCCTGGTCCTATTTAAGGTTAACTCTGCAAGAAGGAAGGGGAAAGACTTGATTATGCAATTGTTCACAACTTTGATTTACAGAGGCGCTATTTCCATAGGGCAATGAAGGACATGTATTTACCCGGACAGAATCCAGCTTCCTGCAGTTAGATGAATTTTGGAGTGAGATCAGTTTATGCTGAAATTATATGATGTTGCGTCTGCAATTGGGAATTAGGTGCCTCAAGATATTCCTTCCCAAACTACATCCCTAATCCTACTTAGTTTGCTCCCTGGGAAGTATAAATTTGAAAAATATTTGTTCTTTTTGACAGAGTGGTGCTCGAATCAATATTTCAGAAGGCTCCTGTCCAGAGAGAATTGTGACAATAACAGGCCCAACAGATGCGATTTTTAAAGCTTTTTCTATGATTGCACTAAAATTTGAAGAGGTAAGCAAATAAAATATGTTTTTTTTCTCTCTTCAAGTTGAAATACAAACACTGCTTGAATTTCCTCATATTTGCTTTAATGTTAAATATGATTTGTTTAATGTTCTATTTAATAGCAAGGAAAGTGGCTGTATTTTTATAAATGCTTTTGGCAGTCACACTGAAGAAAAATAATGGGTCAATTTACAAGCTGTTTGATCATTTCTTTTGCTTTTTGGAGGCTTCAGGGAAAAGCAATTGCTTCTAGTAATGTGCACTAATGGTAGGAAAAATGTCTTGGAAAATTTCTGGTCCCATTGTGGGTTTGATCGGAAAAGAATAATTGCCTAACTTTTAGCTCTGCTTTTATATGATTCTATTTGGTATTGATGTAATTTTTATATATGTCAAAATGAATATATAACTCATTTATCTGGAATTTTTTTATTTTAAAAACAAACCATATGATTACCAGTTACAAAATACCATATTTAATACTTGTGTTTTAAAAATAATTAGAATAAAGGCACTAAGAGTAAGTGAGGCAAGATCTCAATTTATCATAGAATAACCATTCTGTGCAGATACGTACAAAGTGCTGGGATCTCTTCAAGTTTCATGAACCAACTACAATTAGATATGGTCATCACTTTAATGGGAAACCTCACAGAAGGGACAGCAGAACACAAGCCCTGGTCACTCTGGAGAGTATTTGACTCCCTCTACTTTTGAAAATCATGCTTCTAGTCCAGGCATCTCTCCTGTCCTCTCTGGAGAGACAGAAGGAGAAGGCAATTCACCTTCTCCTAAAGGAAAAGCCTGCAGACAAGTGGGCTGAACTTCCTGCAGCAGGAGAAAGCAACTCCGTCTCTCCATCGATGATTAAACTAGAGGAATGTGAATCTCTTTCTTAAGAGTATTTATTTCTCTGAGTCAGTGAGGGTAGTCTCCACATATCCCCATAGCACTGGGAGATGCTGGCATTGATAGAAATGTCAGCATGTGCCTTTATTTACCCATGAGGATTGTTCACATTTAGAGCAACAGGACTAGAAGAGAGCTTGTGGATCAAACCAATGCAGTTGTCTTCTAGCATAAGCAGTATGTCTTGCAGCTTGCATCTTCACAGCATGATCAAAAACTAGTTATTTTGTTTTCTGTTTCCTGATATTGGATCCACAGCCTCAGTTCTCTGACAATTAGAGACCTTCTTTTCATTCCTTACCTGAATTTATTCACAAACAGTTTATGCAGCTTTGCTTCTGTGCCAGCACTGTCCATTAGTTTAAATAATTCCTGACTTTCCATCCCTCACAGTCCCCTCTTAGATGTATTTTTTGAGACCAGTTTTATCCTCTTACCTCTTTGCTTTTGCCAGAGTAAGTGAGCCAACCTCAGTGTTTCAGAGGATGCATTCCCCACCCCTCTCCTGACTCTAGTAGTCCCTTTCTGCCTTTTTCTAGTTGCAGTTTATGTTAAATGTGCATGTTAATTGTGGACAGGTTGCAAATTAAGTTCCACAAGGCCTTACTAAATGGCACTAAGTCCCCTGCTCTACTTACCATCCTAACATATCCCTATCACAGCTGGAAATGCTTCACCTCTTATAGTATAATGTTTTGCACTAGATGTAATGTTTTGCACCTCTTCTAGTGTAATGTTTTGCTGTGCCTGGTGGGTGTCCCCAGCTCCTGCTCAGGTGTTTTCCATGGGAACCTCTTTGATCTCGGCAGACATTCCTGTCAGCTTGCATAAAAATGACCCTTTTTTTTCATACTGCAAATGTGAATCCCATTTAGATTTCTCCAATCCTTCATGGATTTTCAGATCTTCCTGGGTGATATTCTGATCTTTCAACATGTTGATAAAGTATCCTGATTTTGTGGCATGTTACATTTTATAAGAACACTAATTCTTTTTTCTTACCAGTTATTAATGAGATAATAATAATTTTGAGGTTGAATCCTGTAGAACCTCTCAAGTAATTCTGTCCAGCCCAATTCTAAAACCACCTGTTGTGATCTCTTTCTCAGTTTTGTCTCCTACCCATCTTGTACCAATCCCTGTTTCTTCTGGCTTAAGAGGCAGCTTCATGTATGGTACCATACCCTCCAATCCACAGAGACCTGGAGAGAGCAGACTCTACTCTCTACACAAAAAACATTTTCTGGGCCTTATCATGAAAGATGCTGAGGGAATCATTAACAGACCTAATTCCTGCCAGTTTCCAACAAAACAAGAACCCAGTGAAAATAACAGTGCATTTCTCATAAAGACATCAAATACTGCACAGCATCGGATCCCCACCCCACCAACCAGCACACCATAGTCTTGGAAAGTGCTGTAACTAGCAATAACCAAAGAAATCTGAAATTCAGGCATCTGACTGGATTTTATGCATATTTACCCTTGAAAATTTTAGAGGGTAATCTGGACTTTTCACGTGGGTATTAGCAAAGGGATATTGGCACTCCCTGCAGATCAGGTACTGTGGTTATAAATTCTGCAATATCTGTATTTAGTTTTAATAGAATTGGCTTCTGGTATATTAAAAAAAACAGTGGTAAAGAAAAATGTCTTACACAATCAGTTAGGTTTCCTGTAATTATTCCTGTTCAATAAAATGAGGTAATTGTAACACTTTTGAGACACAAAAAAAAAAAAAATGAGCGCTGTTTCAGAAATTACAAATGAGCTAGCTACCACATAGTATTTTTCATGCATATTTTTTTGGTGGAGATTTTTTCAGCCATTCAAAAAATTGAAAATCACAGAACATACTGTGCCTGGCCCACGTCTGGGCGTTCGTGGAGGAGGAGTCAGAGAGAGGCCTTTGGGTGATTCACGTTCCTCCTGTTTCTCCCCTCACTTTGCAA
>JAOXNG010000012.1:91327116-91339893 GCA_028566535.1 Scolopax minor
TAAGAACTGAGCTCTCAAAGTTCATGGGTCAACTACAAAACAAAACACAAGGAGGTACATCTGGAGGGGGAAAAAAAACCCATAAAAAATAATATTATCCAGGATAGAAAACTAAACCACTCATGCCCAAAGGTAGATAAAAGAGGCAGCAAGCTCTTGATATGAAAAGGTCACTGCCCACACAACCTGGAGTTTCCAAACGAAAGGTAACACAAGTCCTGCAGCTTTCATATCATCAAATCGGTATCAGCGTTCTGGCAAACATCCCAAATTAATTCGAGCAGTTCTGTTGTGTTTTTCTAGTGGGGAAAAAAAAAAAAAAAAGAACATGGTAATGCTGGCTGGAATAGTCAACCAGAAAGAAAAGAAAGATAGAGGTATTCAGCCACATAACACACATTGCTGATTTGCAGAGTGCTTTCTGTTCTCGGATGTAGCCAGAAGGCATCTATGGGCCCCCCAAGGTGCTTCTTTGTGCCAGCCAAGGCTCCTAGGAAGCTACCAGCATAAATCTCACTGGTTCCCTTGGATGTAGGCACCTGGGAAGTGCCTCAGCCTCATGGAGCCACGTGGGCAAGGTGTTCCTGTGAGGCTTCACAAGACAGTCTTAAAGCACATGCTGAACCATCCCCACCTGAACCGGGCAGAAATGGAGGCATCCCTTGTTTTTTTTTCATTTTTAACTACCCAACAGCATGAGAACATGGGACAGGGGAGATCCAAATCCAGTTTCTTCCGTAGCCTCTGTCTCAGCTGAATGTATTTCGGTGCTAGTTACATACTTGGAACAGGAGGTGAGCGCCATGGTTATCAATCATCAGAGAAGTCAGATGTGCTCACTAATTCCTTCCCTTGACAGCAGCACAGCTTCCACAGGAAAGACTGCAACTGTCAGGCTGCTCAGCTGCCTCAGAGGAGCTGTAGGTTCAAAGAACAGCACGGAGAGGAAGGATTTAAACTCGGCTCTCTTACATCCTCCCCAGGTGCTGTAACCACCAACTGCATTAGTCCCTCAACTCTGTTTTGGCAGAAAGACCTGGTTTAGCTATCTGCACAAGGGAATGGTTGGCATTTCTTGTTCCAGCTGACAGGCCAGGATAGTTCTAGGGGAAGGGAGGAACAGAAGAGTAAGTGAAGGCAGATGATAAGGAAAAACTGCTTCACACCAGAAAGTTTCCATCTCATGGCCTGAGCGACAGGGGGTCGGACTAGATGACCTTTGCAGGTCCCTTACGGCCCAGATGATTCCATGATTCTATGATCCCGCTTTTTCGTGCCACCAAAGTGTACTTACACCTTGGTTCCAGGACAGAACGCAGTGATGCTGATGATTACATCTCCCTCCGCATCAATGCACGTGTCCTGAGCCTGACGTATGTCTCAAGACAGTAAACGAAATGAAAGAAGCGTCAAATTTAGCTGATGTTACCTAAGAAAAGGGAGTTTCTGAAACATTGTGTGTTCACACTATGGTTTCTAATGACAGCTACAGCATGATTCCTGTTGGTTTGATGTCTGGTTTCCTATAAGAAAAAAGAAAGTATTTTTTAAAGTGCTGAAAATATTTGAGTAATAGGACTTTTCTCATTAGAGGTATTTCTAGCTCTGTGCTTGTACAATGATAAAATGCAGATAATTTAATTACAGTAGTATGTCATTGCAAATTTGTCTCTCCTCAAATTGAATTTATTGGTAGAGGGGCTGACCAAAGCTAATGTTAATGGTCTTTTTAACCAGTATTCGTGATTCTGAAGCAAATTTTAAAATTACATGCTTTAGCAGAGGAATGGCAATCATACTAGGAAATGACAAGATTGTTTTTGTTGTTGATGTTGGTTTGTTTGGTTTTGTGTAATCACTTTTGGGCTCCTCTGTATCAAAGACAGCCCTTTTTTTCTGAGTCATGACACAGCAGCTTATTTCTCCCAAAATTAGCACACAGATTACCATTTGTGATTGATTGCTTGTGCCAGACCATTTCAAGCACACACCCAGATGCACGTTTTGGTCCTGGAAATCACTCACGAGTTTCAAAACCACTGAGCTGGGGAATCACAACTGTTTTTAGCAGCACAGAATTCCACAGGTCTCACATTTGGGCCATACTCGTTATTATTGTATCAGTAATTAAGGATGTCAGATGCTAAGTCTTCCACCTTAATTCTGATCCTTCAGTTTTCTGGTAGCTCAGAGAATTAAAATCGTCTTCTCAGTTGCACTGTGCTAGAGATCACAACTTTGTGTTTAACAGTGGCTAAGGACAGAACTTGACATTACGGCTACTTTCATCCTTCTTATTGTTTAAAAAAAAATAGAATTCAAGACAGTTAAGAAATTAGAAATTAAGAAAAAGTGTGTATTTTTTAAAACGCAATTATTTGCTCTTGTTAATGACCTAGCTGAACTGCTCTTCAGAAGTTTGTAAAATTATTTTCTAAAACTGAGGACAGATTTAAAATATAAATTACTTATGCCTATGTTTTTCTAAGACACAGGAGATCATTACCTCAATAAATAAGCTTGACTATTCAGTAAATTTGGGATAATCCCCTTTTCTCCCTTGCAGCCATGCTACTTTGCTAAAAAGCAGGATGTTTTCTTGCTTTCTTGCCACAACAGCACGTGTACACCCACAGTCCCCCAGGACACAGCTACCAAAGTCACTCCTGGCTTCTGCACAAAGCTCTTGGAAAGCTTTATTTCAAATGGTGAAGAAACGCATAAAGTCATACACAGCAGGCTGTATAAAACACGGTTTGTGGATCGATGAGATCTCTGCAAGGAAAAAAAAAGCACCAACTCTTAAACGAGCAGAAACGAAGAGGGACCGATGCTGTCGGTTCTTCCTCAGGAGCATGGACACCCCAGGCTGGTCCGTGGCTTTTACCCTTTCAACAGAAGTTAGGCAAGGGCCAGGGGTAGAGTGACGAGGGAACGGGTGTTTATTCTTAGCATCTATTGCTAAAAACAATTAAAACAACGGACTTTTGGATTTGAATGTACAAACTCTGTCTGCTGAAACTAAACTTACCGAATGAAAAATTACTTCTTAAACAGCAGAGAAAAACTCTTTTGCAATACAACCCCTAATTCTAGAGAATGAAAACTACCTCCAGCTTCTTACTGCTCAGTATCTCTACAGAGGGGGGCGACTAAACCAGCTTAACTCTTTTACTGCTCAGTTCAGCTCCTTTCCTATTCAGCTGCAGGTGAAACCCTGAGTTGCAGATACATGTACAAAATCAAAGTTAACATACACTTCCATTTTGTCCATATATCTGTAAATTACAAACTCAGAGCTTAACAATTTTTATACAGACGTTCAGTGTGACCTGACTCAGGTCTCATGTTTCTCTGACATTAAGCAGAGAGTGGTTCTAAAGCTCAGCGTGAACAAGAGCTTTGGTGACTCAGGTCCGTGAAAAGGAAACTTATGTAGAACAATTAGAAACTTAGCTCTTCTGGAATAACTTTGGGAGAGTGTCTTTTGTTTTATTTCGAAACAAAACTGTCCATCTGCTAATACTGTCTCACCCTCTCAGCTGAATGTTCTCTTTATAGCGAAAAAATGGAACTAGAGATCTTTCACTGCAGAGCAACAGGCACCTTATACATTGACGTTCAAATGTTTCATACTATAAAAGGAAATTTTACTTCAGTTTTGGCCCAACTAAGTTTTCTCCAACTTTGCAAAACATCCATTATTTGTTTTGCTACTCTCTGAATGTTTCTATATTTAGTCACAGATGTTGCTATCTCAACAACAGTTCTAATTCAAGTGAGGCTGCAGTGTTGTGTCAGACATTTTATCAGTAACAGTTACTTTTGGCTATTAAATTAACTCCAAAAGCCAGCATATGTAAGCAGGACTAAATAGATGCACCAAACTGCTAAGGACCATTGGCTGAACAGAGATGAATGCAAGGATCATGGACTGGTAAAAAGCATCTCACAATAAGGAAAGGGCTCCCACTGTATAAAGTCTTTCTTCCAAAACAGGCAAATCGAACATCTAGCTTTACCTTTGCTCTTTATTGCTTGCTTAATAAACTTCTTTGAGGCAAGTATCTAGAATGCTCCCATAAAAGCAAAGCTTATGTGAAAAAACATTTTTTGCTTATGTGAAAAAACATTGCGGAATGTTTTAAGATTTGCAAAAGGAAAAAAATATGCCTTTTTTTTTTTTTTTTTAAGAGCCACACTTACTTACCAAAGCTCAAAGTAGTTCTGCTTTCCATGTCCCAGTTTTGTCAAATTTGTTGGTACCTGATTTTACTTTATCTGTGTTTATCAGAACATAAATCAATTTTAGATGCCCTCTGTGCCTAAGATAATATGTTAAGAAAATTTCCAGTATTTACAGCTAGATTTTACCTCATCAGTTTCCAGTGCAGCACCTCTCTCTCTGGCATTCTGTCACCCTTTCCTTTAGTTATGCCCGTTCGTAACCACTGCGTTTCCATCCCTCTGGTTCAAGAGGTAGGAGGCAGGCTGTGCTGTGGCTGCACTAAGCAAAACAAGACACTTTAAAGAAAAATATTCAGCGCTGCCTGTTGTACATCACAGAGCATAAACCGTGGAGAAGCTGAAGCTCAACATTGCTGAGCTTGGTCCTTACACGCACAGAGAAACTGTAACGGATCCTGAAAAAAATGGACATATTTTATTGGGAGCCAGGGCAATGGATGGAAGAGCACTTTTAAATTTTAAGATAACATAAATGCATAATCATTTTCTTTTTCCTAACCCCCCAATCTGGGAAAACTCCATACGCTATCACTTCTGTAAGACCTTTACTTCTACACCCCATGACCCAAGCCTCAGAACTGCCAGACATACCTAATGCTTCCAAAACCGTAGAGAGTATTCAGCGACTTATTAATCTCATTAAAATACCTCTGGTAGGAAACTAATAATTTTAATAGGAAAGGTGCATTCAATATCATAAAACATTTGCAATATACAGTTTTTACAGCAAGTGATACACCATTGTAGATCTACAAAGATTCTTTTTTTAATACATTTGGCTCTTTACCATCTCATGATGCTCTTTAAATAAATATTTAACAAAAGCATCTCACTTCTAACAATGGAAGTAACATCACAGGTAAAGAGAATGAGAATATCAACCACGTTGCAGAAATGTTACAACAAGGTCCCTTTCACCCGCCAGTCTTGAGACAGCAAATCCTGCAATTCTTCTTCATCTTCACTACCAATATCCTCATCCTCTTTCTCTTTGGCTGCTCTTAATCTCATGGCTTCTTTTAACTTCTCCTTCATCAGATCCTGGCGGTTACGCAAAAGCTCAACACGACGATAACATTCACTGTTGAAAAGTAAACCACCTATTAACATTTTCCACATTAACTGGATTTTCTACAGTGATGGATTTTGCTTCTACAACTTTGGATAAAAAAGCTCCAATTTACTAGTGCACTTCCCTGTTTTAATCAAGTGGAAACAGACCAGAATGGTGGGGTCAATTCTCTAGCAACAATATACAATAATAATAACAACTGCAATACCACCACAAACCAATATCCACTTCCACACAAGAAGAGACACTATTCTTTGCTTCACTTACAGTTTCCATATATGGTAGAAATGTGAGATATCAACCGGCTATCAATTTTTATAACTTAGTGGTGGCCTCTGTGAAAATAAAAAGCAGCTTAAGTGTTCAGATGGTTTACCTGCTTACTGTGTGCTATAGCAGAACTTTTTAAGTAAACACAGCCCGCAAGTTTCAATTTTCCATTTACTTAAAAAGTTCTGTCCTTAAATTATATTTTACAACTGGTTATTTTAACAGGGTATTTTGTTGAAAATGCAAAGTAGTATCAGCCCAATTTAAATACATCTTTGCTGCCTTCATGCCCATTTGCTAGGAAGAACAAGGAAAGGTTACTATCTGGGATCCCGTCTGCCCTTGCACACCTGCAATATGATTACTTACAGGCAGTCACAGCTGAAGATTTGAAGGCTTGGGAAAACATGAATGTTACTGGAATTAATTTGATTTTTAATTTAATTTGAAATGGCCTGCTTTTAAATGCACTCAGAAGACAATAATAATTACAGGAAAAATAATTACAGTAACAAACTTGAAATTCTCTGCAAATTTCTGAATTTAGTTCTATGTACTGTAGCATCCTAAGCTACTGGTAAAAATGAATGCTCAAGGACAGCCAGGTTTAGCTCAAGCCCTCTCCAGAAATACATGAACATAGTTAGAAGACACTCCTGTACCACCAAACTCGGTTTGAACCCAATGGCATTGTTACCATATGCTCATTATCTGTAGCATGTAAATCTGGCCAGATGGCTTAAGTGCTGCTTTAATTTTTAGTGTCTTCTTTTTGTTGCAAGGTTCATTAAAATCAGAATTAATCTTTTCAATTGCTAAAATTGCCATAATAATTGTTAATCAATGTGTTAAGCTACACGATAATGGTAACAATCTGATCCCCTAAGCTGTATTTCAGGTTACTTAAGAGTTTAAATTAATGCTTATCCAATCACTACACCTACCATTTCAGCAAAACAAAACAAAAAAACCCTACTCCACGCAATGAAGTGCATCATTTAACAAAACCTTGAAGTACGTTTTTATTGAAAACAAGGAGAGTTAGTCACAGAACAGGGCGTTTTCAGTAGAGCAAATGGATGGCCAAAACACAAATCTCATTATCAGAATTTTAACAGCAGTGCAGATTATCAGACCTTGTTTTTTAAAAATGTTCACATAAATTCCAGATGAATCCAGAATTCAATTTAAGACATGTGACAGGGACCGTTTGTTCAAAGAATTTGCCTTCTATTGCTTTATTTTGCCCATGCCTGCTTCCTGTATTTTCAGTGATTCTAATGCCTTCTCTCTCTGCAAATGATTACATAACTTCACACCAAAAGTCACGTTTTCACTAGGTATCATTCTGCAATTTGAGGGAGCTTGTCTTTCTCCTTCAAATATTTAGGTGATCAATGAAAGGCAGAACCACAGAAAATTAAAGTTAAAACTGTTTTTATCACTCTAGTCAAATAGCGATCCATTACTGCTGGAGAACAGAAAGTTTGAGGAAAAATTGATCTACTTACATCTGCTCGTCAATTTCTCCAATCTGACGATCTAGTCGTCCCTCCTCATCCTCTTCTGCCACTATCGCTTCTGAAATCTAAACCAGAAAAGCGCTAAGAAAATTCACCTTCATCCTGAATTCCACCGTTGTTCCTTTTTGATGTCTGTGTCTTTCCTTCCTCCCCCCTACCTCAAGTCAGTGTCAATCTCCTAAGCCTGTACTCCCACCTTCACAAAAGACTCTGGAGGCAAATACAGAAAAAACTGATCTGGTTTAATTTGAAATGGAAATGTTTGGGGTTTTTGTTTGTTTTTTTTTTATTTTTTCTTTTTCCTTAAAGCTAAAAGTTAAAAGTAGTTTGGCTGCTTTGGGGTTAACCTTTTGAATTTTTCAATACACTACTATTTGAAACTGAGCATAAAAGAAACTACGCGCATCCAAAGTCTGAGGCTGAAATAGGAGCTATATCCCAAAGCCTGGGACCTCATTACACAAGCTTATTGGTTAAAGTATTGGTTAAATATTCACGCTAGATCCCGAAGTGTTTCTAACCTGTTATTTTTTTCAGCATATACTTTCTCAAATCTGAATGTCTGGGAGATGCTATGCAATCAATGGTCCACGCATAACTGAGAAGATCCCTTCTAAGCTGAAGAATTATCTGAATGGCTAATGCTAGCAAAATGTATCCACCACCGCTTTCCTATGAACATTCGCTCTGTCTATAGCGCTGACCACTTTAAAATGAGCAATGATCAATTCTTTTGCAACGCTTCTCTTAGCAGCCGACAGATCAGCAATTATCTACAGTTACAATTAAAAAAAAACTAGCAAGTACTCTAGAAGAAGATTGAGAACGCCAGGTATCTTTAGCGACAGTTTTATATTGTACAAAAGGGCAGATAAAAACCTGTTCTGGGAAGACTTTCCAAGCAATGCTAAACAGTAAAAATGGAAGTACAGAAAAAAAATGTGGCCAACTTATGTCTCTCACACACCAAATCTTTTGTCATTTCCCCAAGTTTTGGGGTTCCTTTCCAGTACATTTAAATTAACCATAAAACCCACCTACACTTTAGCTATACTTTATAGATTCTTTTTGAAAAAGACAGACAAATAGGTGATGTTTTGTTTAGCTTTTTTCAAGGTTAAAATATGAATATATCTCACCTGAAGAAGAACTCACAATTACGTCCTGTTTGGATACAGGACACTGACCTGAGGTATATGCTACCTTATGTAAACACAATTTAACAAATGTAACTAGATATATATTGATGACTGGATCCTGATCAAACGTTTGTCAACTTATTTTCTGTTAAGTGGAAAATATAAGGAACCCTTTGCTCATTTATAAAGTGCATTTAACCACACACTGCATTGCAACAAACAGCTGACAAATGCAGATGTCAGTCATTCTGCAGAGCTGCATGAAACTGTTGTTTTCCTTATTGTGTATAGTATTTAGAATCAATAAAAATAGACTCCATTACTTACTGTGTTGACCTGTCGCATTGCCTTTTGAAATTCATCCCATTCTTTGTCCATCTGATCCTTTGGAGCATCAACTTTTCGCACCTAAGGTACATGAAAAAGCAGGCTTAGTAAATTTATGTCTAGTGACTCTTTTGTAAAACAGCTGGAGAAATAGGATAAATTATGCTGTGTTCTCAGAAAACTCTGGTCAACATAGTTCAGTGTAAGTGATGTATATGAATAAGAGAGAGCAACTGTACAATGGTTTTGGAGGAAAAATTGGACTCTACTCCTGGATTAAAACAACACTCATGACTGTATCATTAAAGAATAATTGGCTAAGAATGGATGGCGTGGAATGTTTGGATTAAATAAGTGACTAAGTCTGTTAATTGGATGGTCTGTAATTTCACTATGTCAGCTGCTAACTTTTAAATTCTTCTGTAAGCTGCCTGCTCAATCCTATACAGTAGCTATCTCATAAGCCAAGCAGCCGTGAATTATTTGCCTTTGGCATAACATAAAATATCAAATGTTTCAGTCACTAGTCTGACTGGTGTTAGATAGGCTGACTATAATTCAGATCTAGTCTAATCTCGTTGGCTAACAGAAGAAATAGTACAGCTACATACAGATTTTAACGACATGCAAAGCTTATCCTTCTGTGGTAGACTGCATTAATTACTAAGACAAGACTGAAAAAGTAGTAGCTGTAAGGACATGTTTAAGATCAACAACTAAGGTAATCAAAGCCAGATTGTGCTTTTAATACAAGCAAATAAACACGATAATCTAACTGTGTAACCAAAACTTCCACAATTCAAGACTGGAGGAAGATAATGACATGTAACATATGTTAGATGACAGATTATGCCTGGCTCTGGACTGGGTGAAAATTATGTAGGTAGGAAAACTACGCAATTTGAATAGAATAATTCATGACACCATCTTTTTGCATTAGTTTTATTTTTCCTTTATTCATTCCTCTCTTTTGGTAACACACCAGTCATCATCATGGTAAAGATAAGTTTAGTAGTACCTTTTGTTCCTGAATGATTATACAAAATCCAGTAGTAAGAATTAAGTTTATAGAATAAATTAGAAGCTTCCAAGCAAACTACATACTGGGAAGTAATAGTCATCACTTCATTTTTCTGTTCTGTGATTATTTCTATCATATGTGTACGTACTGTGTTATTATGCATTGTGGTTGTCTTTTGTAATTCATAATTATTTGTATTTCTTACAATAAATTTAAACACTAAATATACTATTTTTCCTTGAAATATTTATCTAATTCCTGATGTAAAAAAAAAAACCAACATTTTTCAAGCCCACAATCTCCCTTCCAAATGCTGTTAATTCTGAAAATAATTGTTTTGTGTATGACTCCAGCAGAGAATTACTTCAGCCATCTCAATATAAGTGATGTCACAAACATTTTTCGTCCCCTACATATTAATTAAACTTAGAAAGGGCTCATTAAAAAGAAGAGCACCTGCAAGCGATTAAAGGAAAAGCTTATTGAAACATGTATCCACTTGTAAATTTTATCAATTGAGGTGACAACCAGAACAAAGATCACTAATCAGTGTCCTCACAAATACAAGCAGATTCTCCTTTGCCTGCTAGGCATCACTGCTTCGTACAAGTTTCTCAACTCATGGTGAGACTAAATATTGGAAAAAACTAATACTTTGTCATGTGAAAAAAAAAAAAGAAAACCAAAACAAAAACCTCGTGTGGCTTTTTCAGCTACATATTTCAATATTCAAAATGTCATTATTAAAAACTCTTCATATATGCCAACATGTCGGCACGGATGGTGCAAAAATAATCTTGCCAGAGCAATTAAGAGACACCTAAACTTGTGACTGGGATAATGTGACTAATTGAACACAAAGCAGCACTATTTGGAAGATATCCAAATCAAAAGTCATGACTGAACAATAGAGAAAATATATTCAAGGAAAATAAAAAAGGCTTTGAGCCTACAATTCTATTATTTCAATAATGAAAACAATAAAGCCATTAAATCTGTGGTTCATATTCCAAGTATCAGTGTTTATTTTGAGTCATCATTTGGTACTATGTGAAGAAGTACGAATTATTTTTATCAAAATTCCAAGATTTTTAGTTGTGGATTTTTTTGAGAAACACTTTGGATGCCCACATTTCTTTTCTGAGCATCAGAAAACCCCACAGCAGTAAAAGACAAGAGGGCTGAAGACCAAGTTCACCGTTGCAGGATGCCAGTACTAGAGATACAGTGTATGCCAGAATCTAGCTATTTTCATTCTAACAGGGTGCATAGTATCAGTCACAGAGTAACTCCTAACACTATTCAACAGGATCTCTCAAAGGACATTAGAGAATTATTTTTATACCCGCATTCCTAAAGCAGAATTGATGTATAAATTAGATTAAATGCTTTTCCTGGGATTCCTAGGATGATGAAATAAATAACAGGTGGATTGTCCAAATCTCAGTCCAGCATTTTAACCAACAAATAACATTTTTTAGGTTTTCTTAAAGAGCCACAAAGGAACCATAATCAAAAATACATTGAACCAATATTTAATAAACCTACCTGCCTGCTTCTGTCCCCTTTCATGTCTTCTAATTAATACAGAATTAAGTAGTTCAGTCATTTCCTTAAGTTCTGGTATGACTAATTACCTCAAAAAGCATCCTTCCTGCTCAGAAAGTCATTACAACTGGCAGAATAAATCCAGTAGCATAAAGAGGGCAGATCACTTACTTTTGCATCCACTTCAGGATCATCAAAGAAGCCTTCTGGCAAAGCTTCAGCAGTGTTTTCTTTCCTGAAATGTTTGATTACTATTACCCAGAGTTAACACTTTACAACCTGCTTTATTGTAGAGTTACAAATAGTCAATAATAAAATTCATAATCTTTTATAAAAGGATCTAGAAATTAAACAAGGTTTTTTATTCCCCAAGCTTTAACTAGAACCATCAAAACTTGGTTCTTTAGTTTGGTCTTATCTAAATTAAAAGGAACTACACAGATAGGTTTAAACCTTGCTGTCAAAACAAGACAGCTTCTTAAACTATTCTTTCCAGTGTGCTGAGCGCTCAAACATTTTAACAGCACGGTCTCTACTTTTGAAAACCTAAACCACTGTCTTAAAAACTGCCTAAGTAAGCCGAACCATTACTACAGAACAAGCAAATGGTTTTCTTTGAACACTTAAAAGCAGTGGCTGACACTAAGCTTCAACAGTATCCTGTGTAAAAAATTGCAAATAGAGATGTCTAACAGACACCAAATGGCATTGCTCCATCTCTTCATCCTGTCCCCAGGTGAAATACCTGTCTGAAGCAATGCTAGAGGCTGACATATACACAAACTATTCTAAATACAAGTCAAAAATTTGATAGATTTTTAAGTGATCGTAGTCTGTGCTTCCTGGAAGGATAACATTTACTTACAATTCCCAAATTTATCAACATGCAACCGCTTACCTTTCCACTATCTTCTCTTGTATCTCTGCTTTCTGTATGGATCCTGAATGAGAAACTACAGGAGCAGCTGTAGTTTTGCTGTCAAAGAAGTCTGTAAGAAAAGACAGAAGCTTATGAGCAAGAACAAGCGTTCAAGCTTCTTTATAAAATTCTGACAAGACAGGAATTTCAATTAATACCTTACTGAACCAAGGGAAGAAAAGCCAGACACTACTTCACTTGACAGCCTCAAACAATTAGAACACAAAAATCAATAAGCATTCTGAGAAAACATCACACAATTACAAGCTATTAAAGAATATCGTTTCTCTGCTTCCACTTCTCTATACACCCTAAACAGCTAATAGCAATAATTAGAAAAATAAATTAAACTCCTTCCATCATCAGTTAAAATACAGCTTCTCCCTACTGCATTACTTCCTGTTTCAGCATTACCTGCAGGCAGAGAATTAGCTATTACTTCTTGAGTTGGAGGTGGAATTTCAGGTTTATGCATAACGGAAGATTTGTTCGATTCATCTTGTTCCTCTTCTTCGTCATCATCATCATCATCATCGTAATTTCCCGACAATAAACTGGGACGTGGACCCTTTGAAAGCTGTTGACTTGCACTACCTTGTGCTGTTTCATCAAAAAAATCTGCTGGTAGCCTAGTAAAGAACACAGAACATAACTATCTCAAAGTTCACAAAAATCATGTACAGCCTGGCACCCAAAGCCCACTCAATCTG
>JAOXNG010000012.1:91385123-91400455 GCA_028566535.1 Scolopax minor
TATTAAGAGTGTAGTATAATAAAAAGGTCTAACACAATCCTCAGGGAAAAATTATCCATTATAGAACTTTACCCATTCTTTCTACATGCTTTATGCAATGCATTATGGAGATAACAGTTCTAAGTATCCACCCTTTAGAAATTGGATCTACATTTAACTTCTTTAAGACTGTGTAAGTAGCAGTAGTTGTCACCAGGCCACCTCTGCTCACACCATGTGGGAATCTGTCTGTCATTAATGAGTTCAAAATTTTTAATCTGAGCAGGTCATACTGTCACTGACCAACATTTTAAAGTTCACTTAAATGGAAAAAAACTGGAAAACTGTTGCCACAGCTGTACACAATTTTTTTTTTTTTTAAAATCAAACAGTAGCTGTAAGATAATTCATTATTGAAAAAAAATAGTTTTGACATTAAAAGAAGTATAATACAGGTATAACAACCTGGCTTTTGTTAACATGATCATTTGGATGCACTGGTTTTTTGCTCCCCAGTTGGCCCCCCATTATCTCAATGGCTCTATTGCTGATGACTTCATTGACATTCATATTGGTTTGAGTTCCAGACCCAGTCTGCCACACCACCAATGGAAAGTGATCGTTTAGTTTTCCTTCAGCTACCTAGAATAGAAAAAGAGAAAAATTGTTCTACTGTAACAAAAAAAAATAGAAGGCATCAACCTGAGAATTTTATAGCTTTAACTCAAATAATGTTTGAGCAAGATTTGTAAATCTACATTTTAAAGTTGTAAATTTATACCAGAATAATTTAGTGTTAAATATATTAAATTATATTAAATATACTAGTATCCTCAGATATTAAAAGGGAAAAAATACTTTTGTTACACTTTTTGAAGGTGCTGAATTTTGAAACACAGAGAAATACATAATATGATTTCATGTTCTACAGTTATAGAAAGAAAAGATTTTTAGAAGTTCTTTTAGGTTTTATCTTCCATTTCCGAAACTATGCAGATGATTTTTTAAGTCCAAACCCATCCATTTAAAGCAATTTGGATTCTCATCTTCCAGGGCAGGATTAGATGTAGTACGTGTTAGTTCTCCCTTCCACAGTTATTTGCTCAGCTTAGTAAAATCTCCCAGGGAAGGAAAGTATCTGAAGTAGTTTCTCAATCAGAGCATGTGAGGTGCTTCATGGTACTGATTCAGTGCTGTGTCTCTCCTTGAGTCATGATCATCCTTTGGGTGTCAGAAATGGTAGTTTTCAGACAGCACTTCTCTGTTTACTACCTGCACATCAGTATGGGTGCACTGCTTTCTCCTAGGAAAGCAAGCTCAACAGCTGCAGAGTTTCACCATGGACACTGAGCAGAACTATACAATAATTTAAATTAGAGGCATTCAGAAGTCCATTCCTTATGGGAAACATTTCCCCAGAGGAGTTGGGGTTTTTTTGCCAAAGGCCAACTGTCATGCACATGCAGTCCATGATATATGTGTAATGGGACTGAAAGTTCTCCAGAAATAAATTTCATACTAGGAAGTTCCAGACCTCCTACACCTGCAGACATGAGATTTTGCATCAACGAAACAAGCTGACAGATGATTGCTGGTAGCACACACCTTCTTCCTGTAAGGCATGCTTTCCCTAATACTGCACTGGACCTACATGACTTTAAATTTAAAAGTGCCTAAAAAGTGTCATTACTTCAAGTGAATATGTTACACATATAAATAAAGGAATCACATGGACTTAAAAAGACTCCTATGTATTGACTTGCTGATTACTTATGGGAACAAGGTCCTGATCATCCAAAAATAGATACACCAATTTACATCTTCTGTAAGCAGGCTACGGCAACTACCATCTCAATTCATAACAGAACAACAGGTACGAATATTCTCCTGTTTGATCTAGATTTTTTGGAGCCTGCTGAACCTTATATGCATCTAGATTTTTCTAAATGTGTGTTTGTGATACTATCAAAATTTGTGCTTATACCTGCTAACCTCAAAAAAGTTGAGAATGCAAAGCAAAGGATCTGCTGAGGCTACATAATTATCTCCAAATTATCAGGATGTATCAGTCATCCTGGCATCAAGCTCTTCGGGAAAGGATCTTATGTTTTTCCCATTTTATACAGGGGCAAAGGTCCCACCTCCAAGAGTAACTTGATTCTTTGCTATATCTCTTTCTTTTTCAGTTATATTAGAAAATTATTTTGGAGGTAAGGGAAAGGATAGCTCTGCAGGGGTGTTTTTGTGTCGCATTATATCCTCTAGCCTTTGTGTGTCACATTATATCCTCTTTAGCTATAAAAGTGATACTTCAAAAGCACAGATACACACCTAAGATTAAGTCTGAAGAGGAAATAGACTAGTAACAGAGAAATTTTTCAGATTGCAGATGGTCTTCACATTACCAACATGCAAGTTTGGAGACTTTCAAAATGAAAAGCTTTGTTTGGCATGTCAGACTACACGTTAGCGGAATGAATAAAGATTCCATGCTCCTCCTAAGTACACTGTTAACCTGGTAAGAGTCAACACTATTCAAGAAAAAAGTAGTCTTAATAGAGAGGAAAAATTATATCATTTTTATAATTTAATATCAAAATGTATTTGAGCATTCCATAATTTCTATAAATATAAGAAGTAAAACAGTAAAAGATTATATTAAATAAATGATTTCTCAACCTGAAAAACAAAATTTACTAACAATATATGCTTTCTTCTAACAATTTGAAAAACACAATAGGTCTTACCTCAGCCTCCAAACTTCCTCTGAAAAGCTTAAAAAAAATACAGTGACAGTTCTAGTATTTTGAACAGTTTGTTCCTACCTCATTTGCTGCCTTTACAATAGCACTGGCAATCTTTGGGTCAAGACCATAATCTTGATTTACTTCAGCAGCTGCTCTCTTCAATATGCCAAAAGCCCTTATAACTTGAACCTGAGACACAAGAGTAAGTTTAAATATTATAAAATATAATTTTTTCCCCAAAAAGACATTTTAGGAACCTATAGTGCAGGTCTAGTTCTAAACCAAACATAAATCCAGCAGTAGTCCATCAAGCAAACCAAACAGCAGTCAGGTCACATCACCTGTGCTCCCATTAACAGTAACATTGATCCAAGTAGTCCAGAAAGGAGAACACAGATTATCCTTTCTTTGTTAATCCAGGCATGCTTTGTGTATTGGAACAGATTACATGCATTAAAATGAACAGAAAATGAAAACTGGTTCTATTTCTGAAACAGACTTTTTGAGGGCAAACTGACACGTTTCAGTACATGGAAAGCCAGTGCATGCAAAGCATGTGTACAGTAATGCTCTATGCACGGCTTCAAATGAAAAAAATTAACTTGATATCAACTCATGCTATGCTAAACATCCTCAGTAACAAGCTACATAATGCTACAGCAAAGAAACTATTCCATTCAGTCTTTTGCCTTCAGAAAAATTAGTTTTCTATTCATCCTGGTTATTAAAAAATCAGCAACACAGTAAAATAATTATTCAAAAGAAACATTCAATTTAATTAAATGGAACAAAAAATATCTCTAATACAGAACAGTACCTTGCCATGGAATTTCTAACTTTAATTAAAATTCAAAGTTGCTCATATTCCCAGCAAAAGTCTGAGAAGAAGGTATTCACCCACACATCCAAAATATACTTAAAGAGAAGAAATGAACACAGCTTTACATTACTTACCGGCATTCTTTCTGAAACACCTCCAATCTTGAAGTTCATTGTAGATCTTACGGTCTGAGCACCATAGTATTTGTCACTTGGGACCTTCAGTTCACCAAAAGTATCATATTCTATCCTAAAAGCCTCTTGAGTGGACTATGGAAAAATAAAAAAATGTATTTCAAACACTGGTAAACAGCACAAATGTTTTGAAAGCAATACAGTTAAGAAAAAATGTGCGAGGGGGAAAAAATCAAAACAAAGATACACAGCCAGTCATAGGTATTTTTCTAATTATATCTTCAAAGGTAACACATTTCTCCAGATTCGGCACCTGCTTTCCTAAAAGTCAGGACTGCTGACACTGTGTACCTAGCAGACCCATTGGTGACAGGCAGCACTCCAAGCCTTAAGACCTCAGCTACCCAGTGTACAAAACACATCATCCTGACAAAAGATGCTGTTCCTTCTTTCTGAAAAATTAGTAACCTATCTTAAAATTTACAGGATTGGTGTTTTGTTAAAAGCAAAGCTAAGAATTCAGGTAGCATCTGTCCAGGCAACAGACATGGAACACAAGCCATGTCTGAAATCCACACTGCACACAGGACAGAAGAAAAATACTGGAACGGAGCAACTGATTAATCCAGTACAAAGTTACTGACAACTAATTGTCTTCTTAAGCCTAATAAGCTGCCCCAGCTATGAAACACTAAGAAACTGCATCTAGGTATATTTAAAAGGTGCACTATTTATGTAAGGCAGTATTTCTGTATCATGTATATACCTAGCATGCATTATTATCTAACACAGCCAGAGGTAAATTAATTTTAGCTGACATACAGCAACTAAAAAGTAATTTTTCACTTTTTGTGAAACAGCCCATTCATCTGTGATGATGTTATCACATCCTCATGCAGCTCTTCAAAGACTACAGGACTGGACAGAAAGCAATTAATTCTTCCTCTCCCCATGCCTTGGTCAGCAAAGTTCCAATTTTCTTCACAGAAAGGTGTTCATTCTTCCCCTGACAAGAAGATTACCTTCTTGCAGAGTCTTCAGGAAGGGGAAGAAGTCTTTTTTAATTCTTAATCATAGATGGAGTACAACAATCCCAGCTCCAAACATATGCTATATACAATGCTGGTCTTTGACCTAGCTCTCAGGGATGAGTCCTTGGGTTAGCTCTATCAGAGCATGAAGTCAGTGTTCCAGTGCAGTGAAACAAGAAAAGCATATGTTAGAATCTATTAGGAAAAGCAGAGGATCCAGGAAGAAATATCACTGTGCCACCATGGTTCACTAGACTCTGAAGCCTTTGTGTAATTTGATTTTTTCATCCCAAAAAGTGTATTACTGGAAACAATTCAAAGAAAGGCACTAAGGCTGATGAAAGGTAAGAAGCAGCTTTCTTAAAATAACTGAGATTTTCATTCGAAAAGAGAAAACTTGGGGTTTGAAGAAAAACTGAGGTAAATGAAAACATCAGTAGAATGACAACAGGCATTAGCTGCTCACTGTCTATTGCAGTACAAGAAACAGGAGCCTTAACATTAGACTAGTAGGAGTCAGGTTCAAAGCAAGGAAAAGGAATCAGCTTCTCACACAAGCAGCAGACTGATGGAACTCCTTGACATCTGATGCTATGGATGCAAAAAGTCCACACAAGTTCAAGGAAAGCGAGCTAAGCACTGAGAAGAAATATCTGAACTGGGTTATTACACAAACCACAGACTCGGGAAATCCTCTGATGTGAAAATGTAGAGTCTGGATCAGAATAAGAGGGAAGCATCATGTATGTTTGCACAGTTCTTACTCTTCCCTAGGTGTCCAACAGACTTCTGAAGTCAGACTGTTCCTCTCTTTTCTTGGTCCATTTTACTTGCTCCTTGCTTGGTGGGTCTCAGTCTTCTCAGGCACAGCTGGGTAGAACACCCTCTCCATCAACACTGACCTTCTGCAGCAGCCTCTGCAGGTCTGTGGATGGCAAGCTGCAGGTGGCAGTGGGGTTGGGGAGTGTTTCAGCCTCTTCACTGTCCCGAGCAGCGTTCCCAGCCAGATGGAGATGCTCTGCCATCAGGTGCTCCAGCAGCCGTGTACCAGAGACACCAGTCCCGCTCACTTGGGGCACTTTTGCAGAGTAGGTCGTGCATGTGACTAAAAGGAAACTGCAGCCCAGCCCACAAATACCAAGGGTTACCTCTAGCTGTCCTGCTTCCCACACCTTTTCTTTTGACTGATGCTAGGGTCTCACTGACCCCAGAAGAACAGCTTAGTGTGGACCAGTATGCCATTCCTATGTTCTTTAATCCTCTTTACCCTATTTTAATCACTTAGCATTCAATTACATGTTAACAAGAAGTAACACATAGTCAGCATTTATTTAGTACCTTACTACCAAGAATCTTTAATAGGGATACTTGTGGGTGTTACTGTCAGTGTGCACATACTTCTATTCCAACAGTAGACATCATTGATGCATGGTCTCTGAAATCCCTGCTTTTGCCACCTGGACACCTTTTGTAAGCAAAGTCGACCTTGTCCTAGAGCTGGATAAGCAGAACCAATTCAGCTCCAAGTCCAGCTCTTGATCCTGTCAGTGGTTCAACCACCAGAAGCATCCACACTCAAACAACATAAAAAAGTTACGCTACCTGTAACCTTTTAGACAAAAAAGCTAGCAGTTGCACAATCAATTCCTCAAACGTACATAATTCCAATGTCAACAGTGATGAAACCAGTGATGAAACAACGATAAATAGTACCAGCACCTCCTCCACAAGCACCTTTAACAAATAAATCCTCCTACTAAAAAAAAAACTACTTCCCTAGCCAATTCCACATTACACACATTCAAACTCCAATGGCGTTATCAGGGTAAACTGCTTTAAGCTGAATGTCACTGTTGATTAACAGAGTAAAAAGTAACATTAGAAAAAAATGCAGTGTGATTTTTTTTATACTTGTTAAACTAAACTAACTTCATCACTACCTTCAAACTAGCACAGCAACCTTCAGAATGCACTGTCTGAATTTTAAGGTAAGAAACGTGCTTCTCCCAATCCTTAGATGGAATTCATCCTTTTGAATGCCTTGATGTCCCAGTTCCCATATCTAAAGTGGCTTCTCTAGTCACTCCCTGTCCTAGGGAACCTGCTGTAAAATGGTGCAACAGTAGCTGCCTTGTGCCAACCCTCTGCTCCCACACCAATGGGCCACGGGAGAAGCCAAAAGAAGACCCAGCAGCTCTGCCATAACTCCTGTGCTTCTGTCATAGCTACAGCATGTCTCAGCTCAGAACTATATATTATTCTTTACCTTTGAAAAACAAACTTTTTTTATTTTTTTTAAGAGTCCTGACAAGGTGTGCTCTGCCCCCTCCAAATTCCCTGAACCCATAGTTCAAAGCTGACAGTTAGGCAAACATAACTGTACCTTTGCCTTGTTGCAGGGAACTAACCAGCTGGAACCGACTGCACCATAACACATTGGAGATATTCAAATGTCAGAACTGCTGCAATAATGTTTCCTGGGGAATATTACGTTTTGATTTAAGTATGCAGCAACTTTTAGACATAAGTATTTCAACTCAAAAAATCACCATTTTTAGCATGTCAAAACCAGTGAAAATTGTGCTCAACTACTCTCCTTTAGCAGACTAATATTTCCATTTTTATAATGGAACTTTATAATATTGAGTCACAAATTCTGAAATTTACTTTCTCTTCAGAAACCAAAACCAAATATTTTATGACATACAGCTCAAGAAGGAAACAACGGTATAACCACAATTCCAGTTAAAACATTTTGTGCAATTTAGCTCTAAGTTAAGGCAACACAATAGTCATATTATAGAACAACATACACATTTGGTTGTGTCTACATGAGGTGTTCCAAAACACAACTCCTGCTGCTGAAAAATCTCTGCAAACATCAAAAAGTAGTGATTTGCAGGGAAGGTGTGGGAGAGGTGTTGATGTTTTGTTTTGTTTTTAAATTAACTATCTGTTGCTACATTTTCGGTGGTCCTCTTGGAAATAACAACATACAAAGTTTTCCTGTAAGAATTCAAGGAATATAAATAGTGAAAACTAAGTTAAGTAAGTTCCAAACATTTGAATTTGCTTTCAGCGTTGTTTCTTTTGTGACTGTAAAGTCGCCAAATTACTACGTTAAAAAATTTATGAGGTTTTTGTGAGCTGGGAAAACCGCCTTTCTTTATAGCAGAAGTCCTTAATAGAAATTAAAATTGCAGACTAAAATTAATTAAGTAATAATGCTAGCAGCAGACTGTTTTACAAGGCAATTAGATAATTCTCTGGTGACTTATTTATCCCAAGGAAAGAAATGTGATGTCATCAATTTTATTACCTATTTGTCAGTCTCATTTATTGGGGAGTAATAAAATGTATTATGGGTATTATGACCATCTGAGAGAATGCATTCCTAATATAATTAATAATGAAATCTCTGTTGATATGCTTGGATCTTGAACACTTATTCATAACCTCTGCTGTGTAAATAACTGAGCGTTGCAATTTTGCTAGTAGAACTTTTAGTGTTTCAAAAGAAAAGCTGCTAGCCAAGAAAAAAGCTCTAAAAATCCATGGAAGATGTGTTAATATCTCAGGAGAAAAAAACCCCACAAATGTCTACTGCATCAAGTGGAGATCAGTTTATAGGGATGCATGTTTTTTTTCTATTGAAATAACTTATCTCTTTGGTGTACTTCTTAAAAACTTCATCTTGAGAGGTTTGGTGTTGCAAGGGAGATGGAAGGAAATACAGAAAGAGGAAGAGATGGAAATGTTTTCATGCATTTTGGGAAGCTGCATGAAGAAGGTACTAATGGCAAGATGTAAAGAGAACAATTGGGTGATTTGGGTTAGACAAATGGAAAGAGGATAAAATTAATAGTGGGTGTGTGTGCACACACATTTGATTTTTACACATTGGAGGAAATGGTCATGTCTGTATATTTATTGCTTTATATTTTGTAGGCTAAAAGTGCCTCAGCATAATTGGCAAAGGGTAGCTAATGGAATAGATTGGAGGAACAGAAACTTACCTCTGTTTTAAAGGCTCATGTACTATAAAAGTATCTGGTTTCTGCTTTCCTGAAACACAGGAAATGCGAATTGTTGGGGTTTTGTCTGCAATTTTTATTTTTTTTAATTTTCTGTGTCTGATCTTAAATATTTTAGTTCCAGAAGGCAGAATCTGATCTGGATTATATTCAACACAGACTGGAGTTTGAAATAATGAAAAGTCTTCCTGATAATCCAGCGGCAGAGGTAGTATTTTCAGATTAAATTAATAGATGTTATTGCATTTTGCATTAAGTTGGTAATAAATGGGTCATTTTCTTTAATCCTAAAATATAAGTGGCGTACTTTTATCTACTTTTTACTTTTATTATTATTATAAAATATTTTCTTGCATCATATATCAAGAAAACTGACCTAAAATGAATTCAGTGCAAGCACAGAAGCAACATAACCCCCTTGATTTCTTGGTATAGTGAAATTATCTCATATTCTCTTTGAGAAATGGATAGTAGTGTTAACACCTAAATTGAAGAGACAGATTCCAATCTGAGCTAAAACACACCCTTGTTCTGAGATCAAATATAAACTTGCTAATAAGCAATGACTGAATTCAGATTTGGGGGAGAGGTGAGAGGAAAACAGTAAATGGTAGCACATAAGGGATTTTATAAATGAATCCTTGTCTCCATATATATTGTGACACAGAGTGGAAAAATAATCTTTTAACTTAGAAGTCCCTTATTTATTACAACTCAAAAAAAACCATTAAAATCCAATACCACCATAAATTCATCCTCCTGTATTTGTTGTGGAACTGCAGAGTTGTGCTGTTTTATTAACACTACCTATCATTTTTGAAAAAATAAATGTATAGATGAAACATGCTCAAAGCTACACTTTTCATTGTAAAGGGTTGTTTCATGTTATATTTTCGTGGCTCTAATGCCAACACTTGTAACTGGTATGGGCCACAGTAATTTTCTCTTCTTAAATAGTTTAAATGTACTTTTAATTTCTAAATAGGAAAATCCAGTTGCTCTCTTGGAAGAACTCTCAGCGGTGAAATCTCGTTATAAAATGTTATGTGCCCAGCTGGAAAAAGTTTCTATAGAGCAGAAAGAATCCATGAAGGGCATCCGCGCTGCTCTAGAGAACACAATGAAGATGGTTCAGGCATTGCAGCAACATGCTGATCTTGAGGTAGTATTTTCATTTCCATCACCTGGGTCTCACTCCTGTTAAATGAGCATGGATTTGTGTAACCTTTACTTAGATGTGAGTAGTTCCACTGGAAACTGTTAACATGTACAAACTCTTAGTAGATGAGAAGACCATTTACCTGAAGAAGTGTTTGCAAGATTGAAGCTCTTTTTGTAAATCACAAACCTGATTCATCACTCAACAGTTAAGCGAGTGGTGGTCAGTTTTGGAGCTGAAGTAGCACTGTAAGAGTGTGACACGTTTGACTAGTTTCATAGAAATTGATGCCTTTGTGCACAGCTATGTCCCTGTTCTGTACTGATGTTTTTAAAAAATAGCTACCTTAAAAAAATTAGAAAGTGAAAGAAATTTTATAAGGCAAAAAAAGTTTTTAAATGGCAAATGTATTTTCACTGTCACATAAGGTAAGAGATTGGTGGAATTGCTCTTTGTATGAAGAAAGTTTTTCACAATATGATAATGCCGATCTATCTATTAAAAAAAACAAAACCAACACAGCAACAACACTTTTTCCTAAGTGGTCTTCAGACACTGCTTCGTTATAGTTTTGAAGAGGTTGTTAAAATATTCATTTTGTCCCTTTACAAGTAAGGTGATTTAGATCAAAAAAGTTAACTAATAGTCTAGTGGCAAAGACAGAACTGGTGTGACCAACACACATTCCCAGATCTCAGCTCTCACTTTAATGTTCTAATGACAGTGCCCTGAGATCGTGTTTAATCTGTCAACAGCTCTAGAGAAGTTACTGGTAAGTCTTTCTAGATAAAATGTACTGTATAAAGATTTAAATGACAGTAGTTATATGTCACAGAAAGGAAAAAATATTTTCTCTCCCTGTGTTCCAAGGATATGCTGCCAAGAATAATTTCAAACTTGGATTTTGTTAAAGTGAAAGACTCTTGTCTCTTGAGTTATATTTAGACCTTTTAGATAAAGATTTTCTTGTACTTTGTATATTTCCTAAACCAAAGATGGATTAAACTGTTATGGAAAAATGTCAGTCTGTAAGCGAAATGCTTCTTTTAATTGAATAATTTATCTTCTTTTCTTGAATCATTTACAGTATTGATGTTAAAGGACTATTATGGTTGGATTTTTCAGAAATACTTAGCTTGTAAATTTGCTTTCATTTGAAGGAAAGTTGGAGTCTACAATTAGTTTCCATGAGAAAAGAGCTACACAAATATTACACAAATAAACAAATATTGAGTTCTTCTGTAAATATCATCACCCTTGGAAATCTATCAGAGATCTCTATGTTTAGGGTTTTTTGTTTGTTTTTGATTTTTTGTAGCGCTTACCTCTGACAGAAGAACAGGCTGCAGCACAGCAGTTAACCTGCCAAACTTTTAAAGAAATGGAATCGCTAGTGGAAGAGGTAATTGCGCCACAGTGTCACTATTCCAGAAACCAATAATCCTGAGTATAGCTCAGCTGAACTCAGAAAGGCTATAGGAAGCACAAACTTCTAATATAATTATCTGCAAAGATTTGGTCTGGGTCTCATATTAAAAGCAAACTATTAAAGTAGGTTAATAGAGAGTAATTATCTTACTGACTTATATTTTTCTACCTGTCTTCTCACTGCCCACTACTGTTCTGTCAAAGGATGCCTCACTTTCTGTCCCTTTATTGCCACGGTTGGTTTGCATGAAAGCTGTCTGGTATCTTGCAGCTTTATTTGCAATCGAAGAGTAAACGTCTTCCCTTACCTTCCCCTACGCCCTCAAATTCTGTCTTTTCATTATTTAATTCTAAAGTGCTCAAGATACAGCTGCCATAAAACGGGCCCACTGCAAAATGTAGCTGTATCCTACTGGCCGAGGCCAGTTTAATTGGTATCAGTCCCTGTGTTGTCACTGAGTGTGTTTGAAGATGTTCTCTGAAAGGCAGAAAGAAGGGAGAGATGTCCCAAAGGCCCTGGGATTTTTCCGTCAGTGCGGTATTTCTGGCTGAGGAGAAACTGCATCCCATATGTGTAGTTACAAACTAACCACAAAGTGCCGCTTTTTGGTCCAGGTGCTGCCTCTGGATTACATAAAGTCCTAAATTACAAATTACTATTGAATGATCTCTCAACCACTTATTTTTTTAATTAAACTTGTAAGAATTTAATTAATATGTTTAAGGCAGCTCCCTTCTGTCAAGCTCAATCGAATGTGGCTAATATATTCAAAAGTTAGAGGAAAGTGCAGAGCTGCACCATAAAGTCAACCTGAATGAGAGAATATTTTACAAAGCACCGTATGAGTGTCAGGGTGAAGTGTGCTCTAGTACACTAAAAGCATACAAGTGCAAGGTCTCTGGGAAATGAGAGGTCATTAGCAGTGCCATATTCCACAAGGACTTGGTAGCCTCTCAAAAGCACACCTGCAGGCACAGAGAGCAAATTCAAAGTAAAGGAAAAGAAGCAGCTGATCTCTGAAATGGAACTAAATTATCTTTTCAATTAATAAAAGATTGTAAAACGTCAACTGAGGGCAAATCCACCATATAGCAAACTGATTTTTCATACATGCAGGTTTGGGTTAATGTTCTGTCAGACTGAACAGAATAGTTTGGGTTTTGACTAATATTTGCATTTTCTGCAGTAATCTTTAGTGTGTATTTGCCAATAATGGACAGAAGGAGCTGGGAGCTAAATAAACCAAACATTGCAGATACTTACTGTCATCATCAAAAAAAGGAACCGTCAAAGTTTACAGAAAGACGTGGCTGGGTGGGAGTAATGTATAATATTTGTGGAAGTTCCTTAAATCTGCCTGTTTCAATTTGAAATACCCCCAGTGTTTTTAGTTGTTGAACACATTGACTGCAATTATTTTCTTTCTGTAAACTTAAATGCATATTGAAACATATATAAAACAAGTATAAAGAAAACATGCACAAAGCATACATTTCATATCTAATAGAAAAAATGCAATCATGATTTTCACTTAAAAATAAGCTAGTGACATGCGTAGCCATGATCAGTGGTCTGATGCGTCATTTGAGCAGTGTGGTGTGTTCCTCTAGCTGTCTTTTGAGTAGCCACAACAGGCTTGTAATACCCACACATTTACAAAGTAACAATACAGCCAGAGAGATGATCAGACTTTTAATGTAAAATATTAAACAAACAGTGATCATTATGTAAAATCTTCCTTCACTTTGAGCCTGGGTCATGTGAACACTCTTGGGTTTCATGGTTAAAATATTCTTGCAGTAGGAGAAAGCCAGAGTAACTTTTCAGTAAGTAATGGTTCCTGCATTTTATTTGAAATTGCGTAACTTGATTTCCAGTAAATAAAAACCCCCAAGCTCCCCTCAGCTCTCCCTGGCTGAACTACTTTTCTTTAAGAAGTGATATATAATCCAAGGGTTTGTTTTCACAACAATTTTGAGTCACGCTGTTATGTTTATTTAACATACGGTTTATTCAAATCATCCCTCATCTGAATAAATACTCTGTGGTTCATTGTGGGTGTGAGTCAGGCTGCCTACAAGAAATTTCAACATCTAGCTTGCTTTGTGTCACTTTTGGCTTCTTTGTTCTATTCTTTTATTTTTCTAAATGTATCATACTCTGATTTCCTTGGCTTAGTTTTTGTTTCTCTGTTTTCTATTGCTATAATTCAAGCATTTTCTACTGTCTTTTTGAAAGCAGTGTAATCAATTCAGTATAGTATTAAAATAATTCACTGTATAATTAACTTCAGGTCTTTCAATACTTGCTTTTGATATGATGTACAAAGTTATTTCCCTTATGAATTTCAATAAGTTAAAACTCTACCCAGCTTAATGAAACTTTAATGAAACAGTGTTTTATCACCCTAGTAGTATTTTCTACCATCTTCAGTTTTGAAACAGGTGACAAATCAGTGAATGTAACTCTTGCCTTTCCTAAATATCTTTGTTGAATATAAGGGATAAATACAGGCTCCATCCAGATGCTTTAATGGTTACTGGTTAATAATTGTTCCTTGTATAGACATGTGTGAGCAGTATTCTTTTTTGAGTTTTACTCACATTTTTTAAAAATTGGAACATATTTCCTTTAGAAAAAGCCATAATGTTGGAATTATATTACCGCTTGCTCAATGTGTTCTTTTGTTGTTGATCTTTTTGTTGTTTCTTTTTTTCCTAAGTATCAAGTTCCTTGATTAAAACAAAGAAACAAAAAAAAACCTGAAACAAAATCCCAAACCAAAACAACAGAAAAACCCATCAGGAAGTGGATTAAGAGATAGCATATGTGAAGTGGCTGCAGGATTTCATTTTGTTTTCTGATATGTGATATGTAAGGGACCTTTCCTTTCTTTCCATAACCCCATAATAATAGAAATATGCTGGAGTCCCAGAAAGCAGTGAAGGGAAGGAATCAAATGAAAAGCTCAATAATACAAATCACAAAAAAAAAAGTGACTTATATGAATTGACTGATTTGCTGGAGAGTTCTGAGTGACCTTAATTGTTAGCACTTTTTTTCTTTTTATAAAATGTTATTTCTAGAAGCTTGCTTTTTCTTCCTGAAGTTTTCTTCAGTGTTTTATCAGAATTCAATTCATACCTGTTTTAAAGATTTAAAAAAAGAGCCATAAATTAAAAAAAAAAAAAGATAAAGAAAAAAAAAAAAGTGGTAAAGAGCAAAGAGGAAGGAGAATATTTCAAGGTACTATAAAGCCCATAATTTCCAAGGTAGTTTTTCCAAGTAGGCTGGAAAAATTGTTCCCCCTTAGTCCCATACCTCACTTTTTTTTTTAAAATAAAATTAAATCTTGCATTGTCTGTAAATCTGAGCTTCTTCTATAGAGCTACATTTTATAAGACAGTGGGTCCATTCTTTTGGCATAGGAGGAGATTAATTTTTCCATTGCCAAAGGAAAGATTCTTGCTTTCAGTTTTAATCCTCCATAATCCCCTCACCACCTCCGTGCAAAAGTGCACGGAATAATTTAGATATGTTTCCAGGCTCAGAGGGGCTGAAAGTGGATTTGGGATTTAATTTAATTTTTCATCACAACTTTGTTCTGAAAGCATGAATGATAATTAATTGACTTGTGTAAGCCTAGTCAGTACTCCGCTTTGAGGAAAGCCAGTCCTTTCTACAGAAGGTACTATTTAAAAAACTGTAGGCTACACAACTTCAATTTAAGGCTCATGATTTTTGAACATGATTGGCAATGAGTTTTGATATGTCAAACTGACAATTTCTTCAGTAATGGAATAGAAGTAAAGTTAGACCAAAAGCATATCCAGTGTACACTAGATTCTTCATGAAAACTTGTTGTTCCTCTGGCAGAGATATCCTTTTTCTAGTCAAAGCTAGAAGACAAGTAACAGTGTGACATTTACGCCATCAGATTTTTTTATTTAAAGATTTGATCTTACATTACTCACTAAGTGTATTTCGGATACCGCTGAT
>JAOXNG010000012.1:91434490-91448974 GCA_028566535.1 Scolopax minor
TCTGTTTCACCACTTTATCTCATTGTGTGCTACTCTTCCATGCATCAGGGTCCTCTGCATTCTAGTCAGACTTCTTATCTTCCTTCCCCTGGCCCAGGCAGCCAGCACAGTGAGTGCTGATAGTAACAGTAGGTACCTTGGTTCCTGTGTTTGGTTCTACTCTTTCTGAAATTTCAAAGAAATTTCTGCTCATCTTGTTTCCAGGAAATAACACACGTGTATTTCTGGGTATCTTGTATATTCTCTGTGTGTGTGTGAGGTGGAACAAGAGAGGATGGTAGATGCAGATGCAGCCTAAATGAAACTCTGGTACTAAATCCTCTGAGTTTTTGCTGATGTTCAGGGAAACCAAAGAGAATGGTTTCCCTACCAGTGCAGAGGACAACAGGTGGAAGGAAGACTTGGTATCCTCTCTCCTGGCGCTACTACTGTGTGGATGCTGGTCAGCTGGAAACAAATCTTACAAAAAATTATTTCTTACAGTGGAATTTGTTCTCTTTGGCAGCATAAGGTGCAACTGTGGCTATGGATTTGAGAAGGGAAAGACTAATTTTTGGTAGCCACTGTTCTTCAGAGCTGTAGAATTTCATAATAAAAACCTGCATTTCAGAAGTGATTTAATTTAAAATGGTGATGACAATTGTCTTTTCTGTATTTTTTTCTGGAAGTGCAACCATTTTAATTTGAAGCAGCAAAATAACAGTTGCTGAAGTTGTGCGCTGCTCTGTTCAGGGTACATTCATCAAAACTTAGGATAAAGTTTGTAACAGGGGAATAGCATTTTTAATACAGATATGTGAGTGGATTACTTTCACTGGTTTTAGTAGCTCTTCAGTTACTGTGTTAGGTAGTTACAGGATAATTTTCAGGAAATTCACTAAACTTAATCAATAGGTTCTGGTGCATGCTGATTTTCATTTCTACTGTTTCCTTACTACTGTCTAGTTCTTTGACCAAGAACATCTCCAGGAGCCGCTGTAACCTGCCCATTTCCTGACTGGTCACTATAATGCATCTTGTGCATTAAAATTGAATATATGCAAACTTAGCTAATTCACTGATTTGTACATGTTTTTTGTTTCCAATGATATTACCTGTTCAAGTTTTGTGCCAAAGCAAAGTACTTAAAGTAGGGCATCTGAAGTAAATCAGACACTAAAATCTATATTGCAAAATTTTCATTTGAAACACTAGTGTAGTTGCTTGATGTGAAAAAGGATTGAAGGGGTATGTTTACCTAAGAATAAAATACAAAAGTTTTATAACCTATGTACAGGAAGGAAAATTTTTCTTAGAGAATTAGAAAATGCTTTATAATCACTCTTTATTCACTGTAAGTCACTTGTGTGCAAAACATTGAATGGTGATTTACTTCACTGGAAATTTCTCTGCAGACTTTTATCCAGATTTGTGTAGGTTATATAGACAAAACAAGTGGTTATATTTAGAGTTTACTATTGTTTTTTCATTATGTACATGGTTTCAAAGTGACACTTATTCAGTTTAGTATATATTTTTGCTAGAAATGGTGAGAAAGTTTTATTTTAACCTGGAAGGCTTAAAAAGTATCAACCAGGAGGATAAGGATCTCTAATGTTTTTTGTCATATAACAGTAAATATTTAGTGTTCAATTATGACTTCTTAAAGTTGCTGCAAGGATGATTTTTTTTTGTTCGCTGATGTTTTTAGTAATAAATTTATCTTTTCTTGTAGATAAAATACAGAATTTGAATCAAGATAATGAGAAGAACAGTCATTTCATCTATGAGAATGCTGAAGACAGTAACAAAACTAATGCTGAAACTACAGATACTTCAGGATACAACATTGAAGCCAAGGTCCTGCCTGATTCTTGGGATTCCCACATTGGAAAACCAGCAGACTCTCCATCAGAAACATCTCAGACAAAGGGGCCATTAAGAACTCACTTGTATGAATGGGAGGATGAAACTGAAGACACCAGAACTGGAGAGTATATATTAGATTTTGACAATGAACATCTCTCAGAGATGAAGAGCAAGGATGAGGAGTGTGATAAAGAAGATGCTGAAAATCCAAAGGAAGCCATTAGTGAAGAACTTGTGCAAACTATTCCTAGGCCAAGCAACTGTAGGACATATTGTAGATCCAACAAAGCAAAATCACAGGGGGCAACAAATTTTGACAAGCTAATGGATGGCACTAGTCAGTCTTTATCCAAAGCAAACAATGAGTCAAATAATGATGGTCTGAACCCAGCAAGAAAAGTTTCTTTAAGTAGTGGGACCAGTTTTAGAGGGACTGTTGGACGGACTAGAGACTACACTGTTCTACATCCATCTTGTTTGTCAGTTTGCAATGTTACTATACAGGATACCATGGAACGAATCGATGAATTTACCACAGCAGCCCCTACTGACTTGGGAGAAGCTGGACGTTTAAGAAAAAAAGCAGACATTGCTACTACAAAAACTACAACCAGGTTTCGACCAAGCAATACCAAATCCAAAAAGGATGTCAAATTAGAATTTTTTGGTTTTGATGATCAAGATGAGGGAGGAGGAGATGAAGGCGCCTCTAGAAGTTCTGGGAGTTCCAATTATAAAATCAAGTACTTTGGGTTTGATGACTTGAGTGAAAGCGAGGATGAAGATGAAGAGTGGCAGGTAGCAGAAAGAAAAGCTAATAAAAAACGAAGTAGAACTGCACCATCTTCTTCTCTACAGTCAACCTCTGAGAGCAACGAAAACTGTTCCCAGGATAGCCAGCTCAGTACTAATGCAGGTAAGCAGAACTCTTCTGGAATGCATACTTAACATTTAAATTTAGTTGACCTTTATATTTTGATTTTTTTGAAGCATACCTGGAAGTTTGTTTAACAGTACTACTGATCTGGAAATGTAAAAGTTAAATTTGCTTATTTCTGCTATGGTCCTGCCTGGTGTTTCATAGCTCTCTTTATACCCTTCATCTTTTGCCAGGAGTTGAATGTTTTTCTTTTTGAGCAGAAGATTCTTACCCTTTTGGTGTGTTATACCAAAACTGGAGCTTACAGTACCTATGTCTGGAAGGCGCATATCTTCCCACAGAAGCTCCACATCAACCTGAATTACAGACCTGATTGCAGGAATTTCAGTAGCTCTTAGAGATGTGAAATATTTTTTTCCTTTTTGTACTTCTGAACACGTTCGTAAACACTTTGGACGTTTCTCAAGTTCAGTGTTATCTGACAATGCACAGCTTGAGGGAAAAGCTGTGGGGACTGATCAAGTGCTGGTCGGATGACTGGCTTTGGGTGTGCCTCTGCATATTGAAGTATTTCTGTCTTTGCTTCCAATTTTCAGATATCTCCATCTTCTGCATAGGTGGTATTTGTATATTTGTGTGTATACACACACAAATATATGTATGAGTAAAACTGTTCACACAGAATTTGCTGAGCAAGTTCCAGTGTTTGAGTGCCTTCAAAAATTAAACTAACTTGGTGGTCAGCTGGATTGCAGGTAATGACTTTGGTCAAGGTTGAGGTGTGTTGGTGAAGAAGAAAAGGAATAATTTTGGTGAAAGGTTTCTTTTTGAAAAAGTCTAATGCCAAGGAATCGTGCATGTTGGAAAAAGTATTTCAAAACATTGCTGCTGTTATAGGGAACTTCTTATTCCTCTTGTTTTGGAGCATGAAGCTGAGAAGTTTTTACCAATTCACTGAAATTGTTGTTTTTAAGACTTTGGCAAGATGTTTTCATTGTGATGAGAAGAAGGCAGGACTCAAGTCTAGCCTTGCAAATGTTGCAGAAACTAGTTTTTCCTATGAATAGCTTTTGCTAATACAATCCAGAAATAAGATTTCATAAAAAATGTTCATTTCTCTGTTCTAATTATAGTGGTCTCTAAAACCAGAATTGTCTGTAAGCCTTTTAATCAAAGTTACATGTAAGTGCTAAGTTTCTCTGTAAATTCTAAAAAGGTCAAATTGATACTGATGTTGTATGGGAAGATTGTGTTTTCAAACAAAAAAAAAGCTTGATTTGTTTTCATAAAATTTAGTCATAGTGAGACACTTGCATTCCAGCCTCGTTGGAAAATGGATTTAACTTAAAGGACCATTTATGAAATACTCCATCTGAGTCCCTTTCTCTGACGAGTCTTTGTTCAGCCATTTATTCCAAGGGGAAAAAATTGCTTGTACAGTTAATGCAGCTGAAATGCTGACCCATCAAGTAATCCTTTCAGCTGCTGTCCTCTGAGTCTCAAAATATCTACAGTTTGCATTCAGTGCTACATTTACCAAGGTGGGCATTATACTCAGAGATATCGCAGATTATTTCTCTGAAATACTTTCTTAAGAGATTGCCATGGCACAAGTAGATGTAAACTTGTGTTTTGTTAGTTTCTTAGTGCACTTCTCAGGTAAGAGGTACCTCTTGGGGCCTCTACTAAATCCAATGTTCTTGTGCCAGGCTGACAGGTGAGATGCCAGATTGCTTCTCTGAATTCACTGGAAATTCCTAAGACATTTTGACGTTCTGTGCATAAAGAATGTTATCTGTGATGGTCAGTTTTTCAAGAGATTTGATGCTTTCTGTTACAGTCTTATTGCCATAATACTCATTTGGTCACTTACTAGCATCTAGGCCTATTTTTGCAAAACATTTTAGAATCTTAGTATAAAATATTGTGTGAAGATTTTCTATCTGAACTGGAAGTGGGCTTCTTCCAGTCTAGTAGCTCACAGTTGAGGGCAATTAAGTTTAATAATACATGTTTAACACTTTCTGCAAATAAAATTTAAGGAAGTACGAAGGACTAGATGGACAATGTTGTTGCTGTAAGAAAAAATACAGGGTACATTCAATTTTAGTTAGACTGTCTTTCACTGAAGTGTCTTTTCTGTTGTTCACTTGTAAGATAGGCTTGCCTGCTGAAACGGTTAAAGAAAACCCCAACAACAGCCAAACAAATAAAAACAAACAAAAAAACCCCCCAAAACTCCAGCTTTTAAATTCCTAAGGCGCTTCAGAATTTATGAGCCTGAGATTTTCAGTTAAACTTTGAGATCTAGTTAAAGTTGCCATGGTTTTTGCCACTGCAATCTAAAACTCTCTCATGTTAGTTGGTATAACAGCCTGGTGAAGCAAAAGCCCCTTTCACTCCTGAGCCTCCCAGCTGTAGT
This sequence comes from Scolopax minor, assembly GCA_028566535.1. Lineage (NCBI taxonomy): Eukaryota > Metazoa > Chordata > Aves > Charadriiformes > Scolopacidae > Scolopax > Scolopax minor. The sequence goes on from JAOXNG010000012.1 coordinate 91,439,641, forward strand.
CTGCCAGAATGTCAGGGGCATGAATGAAACTACTGATGCTGTGTGATCACATAATTAGAGGTTGCCTCATAAGGTACATGCAGAATCAAGGTTGCATAGACTACCTTGTGAAAATTGTTTCTAATTTCTCAGGGTTGGCTTTGCTATCTTACCTTCTTTCTTTTTGAAACATGAGTTATATGGATGGATGTTTGAAGTCGTTTAGCATGGGTGAGGTCTGATAGCAAGGATGTAGATAGTCAGTATTCCAGCAAGGACACTCCCAAATGAGGTTGGATGTCCACCCACTTTGTGAACCAGTGTTTGCACATTTTATATCCCTCATGAAGCACAAACAGACTATAGTGAAGTATAAAATTTACCCCTATAGCACTTAGGCTTCAAGGAAGGTGGATTTTTTTTCTCTGCAAATTGACTGTAGTGAACGTAGTTAGAAACACTAAGTTGTATAGATAACTTTTATTTTCAGATTTGAACTTAAATCTAGAATTATTTGAAGGCTGCTTCTTCCTATACACTACACTAGGATAGCGTTTTAACATTTTGATACTGAACTATACAGAAAGAAATTGGTGGTTACATAATTTACTTACCTTTGTTGTCATAGATAATGAGTTTGCATTTTTTAAAAATGGAATATTTACCCCAGTAAAATTTAGTAGAGTAAAACACATTTTATCCTTTTCACATCTTAAAAGTTGTAAAATACATCATTACCACAGGCGAACTAGATTTCAATATACACGCAATGTAAAAGCTACAGTGTTTGCCTCAGTGCTCTCACCAGCTTAATGAGATTGAAATTCCCTTTCATTTGATAACTATCTCTGACATTACACATATCTTTTGTTTAATCTTCATTCAGCAACATGTCATTTAATCAACTGTTAAACATTTTTGTTTCAGCCCTGGTGAGTATTATAAAAAAGAGCATGTATATTTAATGTTTAAGCCATTTATATAAAAAAAGAAGGTCTTTAAGTCTGCAGCTTGCATATGTCTGCAGTAAACTTAAATCTTGCATGAGGGGGAACTAAGTGGAACAACTGAACAAAGTGACAGTAATGACATCAGCAGTTCCTCACTGGAACCCTCACTACAGCTGGTCTAAGAATATGATAGTATAGACAAGCACCTCCATCTGAAGTCTGCCTTCCCTTTATGAGGAATTACATCAAAGCAATAATATTGTTTTCCAATTTTACATCAGAAACTCTTAGATTAATGAGAAACTAATAGTTATACAGGTGTCCAAACCAAATATTATGTGTTCAGAAATACAATACTGAAACAGGAGGAGAATCTAATAAGTCATCTATGAGGTTTTCAGACTGGAAAGATTACTCATTGATTATATATATCTACACAGCATTTATTTGCAGATCATCGGTTCATTAGTTAGGTTGATAAAATTGTGACAGCTTAAAAAGCATTGCTTTTCTATGTCATATGTTTTATAGGGTTTATGTTATATGTTTTATATAGCAACTTTGCAGGGTCATTGTCACATTTTTTTTTGCATCATAGTTTCTTTCAAAAAGGTTGGGAAGAAATACAGGAGAGTTGTATTTCTGAGCTGGATGTCAGAATTGAGCCCTGGACAGGGAAAAATCCAAGAAAGAGAAAAAAAGTGGCATATGTAATTGAGAACTGACATTTAATTTCTCTTGAGAATTTACAAATATGTATTTTATGTCTGTGATAATGAAAAGAGAGGATGGAGACCCAACATCACCTGCAATTTAGTTCCCAGTGACTCCAAGGTAGTGAGGAAGCTGGGGAGCAGCAAGCATGCAGTTGGGCAGGACACCTTTTTCACATGATAGATGGCTTCACAAAAGGCATCCTTTACACTTCTTGTGGCTGCACAAGGAACTTAATGGAGTCCCTTTATCTGACTGCTCTGTCAGATGTGTCATGCTTGCAGACTTTTTTTATTACTTCTTAACGAAGGTCCCTCTGCCTCAAGACCTCGGAAATCTCCTGAGGTCCATAGAGCACTCATGGCATGGACACAGCAGAAGATGGTTCAATTCTGAGACTCTTGCAGTAAATTTTGTGCACTGTGCTGCCCACAGGGAGAATTACAGTGTAGGACAGTGCTGTTGCTGAATCTCACTGTGTTGGAGGGTGAGGCATGATGTCTACCCAGACTGCTAGAGCTCTGTGAGTGGAGGTGCACTTTGCATTTAAGGGTTACAAGAATGTCTCAATCATGGAAAAAAATGAAGGAAAAAAAAATCAGAGTATCAGTCAACCTGCTTTCTACTGAAAGCAAAAGTTGCAACTACCTTTGAATGCTTTCTAAAGGAAATGCTTCAAATGCTTCATAGGAAATGGCCTGATCTCACCTCTCTTCTGCTAACAGAGATGGTAACTACCAAGAAAACTATTTTCTTCGATAGATATGATAATAAACAAGTGATCATAGATTGAAAGGACTGTAAAGGCTGTGTATTTCCTTACACAACAAGATCTTTGACCGGGGTGAGAATCAAGTCCTTAAATTATCTCACTGTGAGCTGATGAAAACACGTGATGTGTCTCCATTAGGAATACAGATGGCTAAGCAATGCACCTTAGCAGAACTAACTGCCAGTTCATTCTTAAGTTTCACGAGACAGTCTAAAATGGCTGAGTTTCAAAGGGTGACAAGTACTTACTCTGCGTGCAAGTAAAGAGCATTTCAGGTGGATCAGGTGGATCAGGTAGCTGTGCAGATCTATCTTCTGGACTTAATTACTACCATTGCTTTATCAGAGAGATGTGAGATTGTGTTACAGCAGAGACCTATTCAACATCCAAAAGAGAAGGTAAAAAAAATAAAAAAAAGATCCAGATGGAGCAGCCATATAAACTCTGTAGGTTGAGGTTTCAGACTCTTAGAAGATATCTTGGGCTTAAAACAGAGAGCATGCTCTGGAGCTAAAAATTGCTGGTATAAGCAAACAATTATCTTGTCCTTATCTCATTCTACTCTCATGAGAGCTCCTTGACAGAGTCCAACAGGAGGGAAAGTGTGTGCCAGACTGATATGAGGTTGGAGAACATGACTTATTTCTGGCTGCTTGCAGCTCCACCCATTGATAAGTGACTTTGTCTCTGTGAAAGGCCAGAGGCTCTGTGTATGGAAGTTGTCCCACTGACCCTCCCATGTAGGAAGGAAGCCATAGGGATGTAGGGGGACAGATCTCAGCAGTGAGAGGGCACTCATCGCATACACTGCAAAAATTGCATTTTCTGTGAAAGCAAGAATAAAACAGTTTGGAGAAGTTATTCACAGAAAGAAGGTGGGATATCAGTAGAGAAAAATTCTTTGGCACTGCATATCTAATCAGATGTAGAGGGGCCCTTAAGTACATGCCAATGCATGTTCCAGCACAGCTAAGCAAGTCCATACAGATAAAGTGAGACAAACCTTTAGAAATGCTAGAAACTGTCTGAAAGGACAGAGGTAGTCAGTTCCTTACAGTGACCGAGTCGAACACAGTTTCAATGAATCTCAGAACCTCTACCAGAGTTGGGTAGGACTTTTGTATCATCAACAATGCCTCCTGCGCAGCTGAAGAGCACATCACCATTTCTGTCTTTTAGCAACCAGTCAACAAGGCATGGAGAAGATGGCTCTGTTAATCTGACATAAGCAGCTTCTGCTGCCAGTAATTTTGTACAAGTCCCTGGAGTGGTGGGAAGGCAGAGTGTAAGAACCTTGTTATGGAAGTGATTCTAGTCCCTCTAGAATTGAAATGTGCCCCATATGTTTCACATGTTTATGATGTGAAAATACATATTTGGGATGATATGAGTCAGGAAGTGATTATTGTAGCATTGATATAATTTGTAATGATATCTCAGCTAGGACCACACTGATTTTGAAAAGTGTTAAATTTCTAGTAAGAATTTTTTGCATTTCTTAATTACATTCTTTGCAGAAGTCTGAGAATATCATGTCTATACAGCTACCTTTCACAACTGGCTTCAACAAAACATATATTTTCTGGTGCATCAGTGATTAGTCATTCCACCTGATGTGTCGCATGTGTATTTTCAAAGTGCTCTGCATTATGGGTATTTTATGAGCATCTGATGTATTCAAAACTACTGATTTTGATTAATAAATCTTAAACATGTCAATGAAAGACAGGTAAATATCTTGTGTTTTTTGAATTCCAAAGAACTGGAAAGCGAAAAGTAGAGTTGGTTGACTTTATTATAATAGTGGCCACTTGATACAACAATATTGTTTTTAGCAGGCTTTATTGAAGTACTTGCAGTACTGAAGAATTTGCAGTAATAATCACTTCTAAAACTGTGATGTAGACAACATCACGAAGATACCCCATGGAGCAGACAAGCATGCAGTTCAGCTCTTCCAAAAAACATTCAACTGCCTTGAATTCAAAACTATAGTTTTCATTCTTCAAATTTTCTCTCTCACTCTCAGTTGTTACCTGATCTTCATTGCATATCTGAGGAAGAAGTCAGCAAATACCACACCTGAACCATTCACATACTGTTTTGCGTTTTTTATGCACTTAGATTATTTATGGCCTATGATTAAGAAGTTAAAGGCTTCTTGTCATGACAGACCCATAATTCTAATGCGTAGCAATATTCAAGCATTTGAGTCTGCACTTTGGTATTCCAGTGTGGTGTTATATGTTATCTCCCATGTTTGAGGTACACTTTATTAATGGAAAAAAGAATTTAAAAAACTTGTTCTATACTAACCAGCCTTTGAACCTGGGACCTCAGGTCTTCTCTATTCAATCACGAAAGCTGTTGAACACAGCTTCCAGGAAGCTATTGGCTATTTTATGTAGACATCCCCATGCTCCTGCCTAATCTTCCAAGGCATCTTGCTTAGTTCATTCAACTACTTTATATAATCTGCATGATTCACAGTTATAAAACCATAATCTTTTTCAGAATAAAAAGCAAGTTATTCCAGGAAAGTAATTACCTTTCCTCCACTTGCAATCCAAAGGTATCTTCTTCAGTGTTTGACCTTGGAAGTGTGTAATCTGTGTTTATGTTTGTCACTTGGGAAGAATTAAGAATTCCTACCTGAAGCCACATATTTAATGAAGTCCCCTGCTTGGGCAGTAAGGCAAAAACATTGTTCAGAAACTGGAGAAGGGTTTCCACGAGTAAGGTTTTAACTCTCCTGCTGTTTCAAAAGCCCTCAGAACTGAAGTCTGTGCTTTATTGTAGTACTTCACCGATGGGAAATATATTGGTTTTTACTTGTCCATTTCAGGAGCCTTCATGATCCCTTTCCTGATTTTGCTAGTCCTGGAGGGTATCCCCTTGCTTCATCTGGAGTTCGCCATTGGTCAAAGGCTGAGGAAAGGCAGTGTGGGTGTCTGGAGCTCTATCCACCCTACCCTGAAAGGGGTTGGTAAGTCTAAAAAGGATACAAAAAGCCACCTGAGAAAGCACAAGTCTCTGAACTGGTAACCTTAAGAGCAAAGCTTCAGGATTTTATTCCAGTGTGTCATAAGAGATTCCAGGATCTATTCCTTCTCCTTTCTCACTAACTCTCCATTGATAGGTTATATTAGTCATGATAAGGCTCTATGACACTTTTGTGTCCATGTTCCCAGGGACTGTGGATCCAGTTAAAACCTTTCTCTAATTTGAGGCCAGTTTCAGGCTTCAGAGATAATTTCTGTATTATGATATTGGCTATTTTTACCATTAGGATGAACATTTAAGTGTACCAAAAATTAGTTCTGTAACTTGAAGGGTGACCACATACCAGCACAGGTTGGCCAGAGAGGTTGTAGGATCTCCATCCTTAGAGATACTCAAAATCTACCTGGACACAATCCTGGGCAACAGACTGTAGTGGTCCTACTTGAGCAGGGGTTGGACAAGATGACCTCCAGAGGTCTCTTCCCACCTCAGCTGTTCTGTGATTCTGTGGTCACCACAGATTTGAAAGGGCAGAAATGCTCCCAGTTAGGACTGTTGTTGGGATCCACCTCATCTGTAAATCAGTTACAAAATATATTAGTTCATTGCATCTGGAATTTTTCAGACTTCTTCAGAACCTAAGAGCCCACAGGAGCTAATGATTAGTATTTGCTGTCTGCCAGAGAAGTCACTAGAGGTTGATTACCTGGAAGAAAGCGGACAAGGAGAACTACTGGCTTGAATCCTGCACCTTTTCACAGACTTTGCCTCCTGGCAGCTATCCATCTTATATGACAAAGATTAACCAAACACATCTGCTGACTTCTGCAGCAACATTGTGGAAGGGGAGGACAATCTGGGTCTCATTTAAGCAAAATCCCAACTCAGTTGAACTTTACATGTACTCAGCATCCCAAACTCCCTAGATATCAACAGGCAAGACTGTGTACTGTCTGTCCACCAATAATGTTGTCTCCTAAGTGGGTGTCAGCTTCAGTCCCAGAGTAGTTGTAGGTTCTACGCCTATGTAGGACTCAGCTGTATAACCTTCACATAAGGAATTCACAGTGATTAAACCCACATCCAAAAGGGAAAGGCTATAAGCCATGGAATTCAGGTGGGGAGGAAAGTAGGGAAAGTTTGAGGCTCATACCATATCTTTTGATACATCCTGAAGACAAGAATATTGAAATTCATATTGTGTTCTGATTTATTTCTTTTTAGGCATAGCGGCAATGTTTGTGTCCTTCCTGGTGGGCTTATATTATAATACTATTATTGCCTGGGTAATGTGGTATTTCTTCAACTCCTTCCAAGAGCCCCTGCCTTGGAGCAGCTGTCCCCTCAATTACAACAGAACAGGTATATTTTATGAAATATCGTATTTTCTTTTTTCTAGCAATTAACCTAATTGAACATCCTTCTGTAAAAGAACAGCAAGGCATGGTAATCCTGACAGGAACATTGTTCTATTTTAATACTTGCATTTTGTAAAAAAACACATTATATACAACGTTATCAATCCTTTGATTTTTTATATGAAACTTCAGGGCTGATTTTGACAAAGGTGTTAACATAGAGAATATTCATAAATATTCAGAGAATATTTATGCAAGTCTAGCATAAATATTAACATTTTTCAGATTTAGACAATGTGTTTCATCCATCTCTTCACCAACAGCCCTCGATAAGCATACTGAAAAGGAAAAAGAAAAAAAAAAAGATGCATAATCCATATGAAACACCTGTATCTCTTAATAGCTCCATAGCTCCTTGGAGACTGCTTGGTAACAGCAGCTTTGTTTTCCATAGTCAGCCCTGTGTGGAACTGTATGAAGCAGGTTTTCCTGGTGGGTCAATGAACAGGTCTTCAGAGAGCTTTGCTCCTCTCCTCCCAGAATAAGTATTAAAAGACTCATAATAAGGGCAGACCAGGGCAGAATACTGCAGAGGTCAGTGCGTTGTGGGGAGCTGGGAATCCAACCTGAGCTGAGAAGACCTTGAATGGTGCCCCACAAAACAGAAGGACAAAGAATTGCTGATCCAAAGGAGGTGTGGGAGGGGAAGAGCCACCCAGCTGCAGGAAGCTGTGGGCAGGTGCCCACGTGGCATCAGGAAATAAAGAGCAGGATACATGTGGAAAGCCTGAAGCTTTTTGGTTTGGTTTTCTTTTAAGGTGAGGTAGGAAGTGTGCAATCATTGAAAAAAAATCTGCCTAACTGCTTTTCTTCTACTAAAAAAATAATATTCCATGCAATATACAGCTCAGAAACGCTCTCCATGCTTTCTTTGGCACAAAAGCCGCATAACCTCACATTTTTGTAGGAAAAAAAGAAAAATTATAGAATCATAGAATTGTAGAATCATTTGAGTTGGAAGGGACCTTAAAGATCATTGCGTATAAAGATAGAAAAGTTTCTGAGTGAGCTTCAAAGATTTTATCTGCATGGTTGAATTATTAGGAGTAACAATAAAATCCATATTAAAATTCTTGTTAAACAATTCTCTTTTAAATGTCTCATTTTTTGACAAAACCAACTTCTAAGAATCTGAAATTTGCCATTAACAAATTCATTGGCATTAGGTGATACAATTTAGAACACTGGTGTTTGGTATTTAATTTCTTTTTTTTTTTTCAAGTAAAAAAAAGACATACAGAATAACAACCATTTTGTGATTACAGATTACATAGAAGAGTGTTCCAAGAGCTCTCCGGTGGATTATTTCTGGTACAGAGAAACTTTAAACATCTCCAAATCCATTGATGATTCAGGCAGCATTCAGTGGTGGCTTCTGTTATGTTTAACATGTGCATGGGGTGTACTGTACGTGTGCACAATCAGAGGCATTGAAACAACAGGAAAGGTACCCTGGTTTGTTCCTTTATGTGATGATATTCATTAAGTTCTTGTGACTTCTTATTCATACAGATTTAATCATACTATAGAAACTACCTGGTTCTTGGATAAAAGCATGTCTAAAACATCATGTTTGTCATTGCTGCACTGGGGCTACTTTTTTAAGAAAAAAGCTGAATGCAATGGAATTTGATTTTATTTGATTGATGTGCAGATTTTTGTGAGAAATTTGGCTTCATTGTCCTTATAGGTCCTAGTAAAGCATTCTTGAGGTATTACCACCTTAACATAAATATTAACCTTTAATGCAGGATCAAGGGACCCTGTCTTTGCTATGGCAATTCTCTTCAAAACATATGTGTAAGGGTTTATTTGGGTTTGTGCTATTCTTTATTATTGTCTCTAAAATACTGAACAATGTTCTGCTCTCCAGCAAAGCCCTTAGAGCCCATCTTTGCATCAGTAGCATCAACCTGATCTCAGGCTGTAGGGTATTTTTTATACTGCTTTTGAATGATTTTAGTTGAATTTTAACAATTATTAATTGTCTTAAATAGAACACTATAACTGTAAAAATCTATATTATCAGATGTATTGTACATACTGTTTCCCTTTAACGGAGTTTTCTGGATATTAATTGTGACTTGCTTGAAAATTGCCATTGTTATTAGTTATACCTTGTTTATTCCCCTATTTTATTCCCTGCAGTGTTATTTTTATTCCAGTGTTCTGTCTTATTTAACTGTTTTATTTACATGCCTCTTGTGCAGGCTGTGTATGTAACATCAACTCTTCCCTACCTCGTGCTTACCATTTTTCTAATCCGTGGCTTGACGCTGAAAGGATCAACTAATGGAATTGTGTATCTCTTCACCCCTAATGTAAGTCACTGCATGGTTCCTCCCTTAGTGAAACTCGATGTAAATAACAACCAGTTGAAAATTAGTCTCCTCCTTTTCTAACTATTCCTCAGATATTTTTAAAATCTTGATTCTCAGAGGTGAATCCTTTGCATCAGATGTAAAATATACATATACACAAGCATTCTCTTTCTTTCT
>JAOXNG010000012.1:91621660-91643290 GCA_028566535.1 Scolopax minor
GGCTTTGAGAAACTTGGTCTAGTGGGAAGTGTCCTTGCCCATTGCAGAGGGGTGCAACTATATGATCTTTAAAGATCTAACCCTTCTAACCCAAATCATTCTATGATTTTTGTCATTTCTACAGTACTTTTTGTAACAATCTGAATAACTTTCAGAGCACTGTTTGTAAGTAACCTAATAAAAGCAGGAACATTTAAACTGTCTCAGTTAAGAATATCTATATTGCTAAAGGCTTACAGAATACATACTTAGCCAATAAGCATTTATTAATGCTTTCCAAAGTTCTAAACCTAATTATCTAACCTAAAAGTCTACAGAAGTGCCCCATATTTTCACTACCAGCTGAACTTACCAGTTTGTTTGGATAACGTAAAACCACTGGCTGTACAGGAACTCCAGGAATAAACGCTCCTAGAAGGCACATATGACAAATAATTACTTTGTAGTGTATATTGGTACAGAAGAAATTTATTGAAGCAAAGAAAAAATTATACAATTAAGGGGCTGATACACATAGGAATTAGTTGATAGTGAAAAAGAAAGATCTAAAAGTAACCTCAAAAGTAATCTAAAAAGCAAGCACTGGAGAATGACAATGTACACCCACCTTTTCAACAGATAAGCATACATTCTTAATTATTTACATTCTCTAAACTATCCTCTACCACTTACATAAGTTATCATCTACAGAAGTCAAAGCCTAGTACAAAGCTGAGCTTAATAAATACTTAAAAAAATATGAGGATGTACAAGATAGTTAAGTCAATATATTCCCTGTGGCCAACAATATTTTATGGTGAAGAACCAAAGTATTCTTATGCAAAAAAACCTCTCTATTTTTAGCTAAGCAACATCAATTTATAGAAAATTTTTCCCCTCTGAAATAACAGAATTCATACATCTTCCATTCTGTAGCTACAGAAAAAATCTAACAGAAAGTATAGAACTAAAGCTATTGTTTGGAGTATCACTTCATTTCATATGAAAATTATAGTTCCAATAAGCCTGATCTCTCAGTGTCTTTCGCTAATCATTTTCTTGGTTTCTAACACAAAGATTGAGTAAGCATAATAACCATCTTGCTCAAGAACCCTCTAACCATCTTTTTCTCACTAAAACAATTAATGAGGACAGCTTCACTCAAACTTTATTTATAACAATTTACTAACTTCTACCTAATATTTTGATTAAAACTAAGAAAGCAACGATGGAAGTATACTGTATGCTTAGCGTTACATTTGCTTTACAGAATAATTGCCCAGATGTAACAGAAGTAACCGCTGATGAAGTATAAACATCTTTAAATGAAGGCTGCCTGAATGGTAGCCTGCAGAGATTTTGTTCTTGGCCCAGGGGTACTTTCTATTCAGTCTCCAAGAACAATAGCCTAAGCAGCTTTTGAAAGAATCCAAGGATGACAAAATCTGAGTGGTAGATGAAAACACCATTTAAACAGAACTAGACTAGCTTCCCCTGTATGACCAGCTTGCACAAACACAAAACCAAAAAACTGTGTAGTAAGAGCAAGGAGCATAGATCACAGGAGTAGAATGGAGAAAGGCATCCTGAAAGCAGTTACTTAATAGAGACCTAAAGTAATTCGATACAAGTGAAGAATTGTGAGGTAAAGGATTTCTGGGAAGCTGGATGGATAGAGAAGCAGGTTTCAGTAGGAAAGTGAGACAGTCAAGAGGCAGACAGTAGCATTTACTATGCCAGAGGAGAGAAAGACAGAGCGGGAATTTGAGGCAGAAAGTATATGGTGCCTGGAATGTCTATGGCACAGAGGGAGGGCAGGAAATCAGGGCTTTAATGAAGGATTGAGAGCACAGTCAGGATTCAGGTGGAGAGAGGAGGAGAGGGAGAGTAAAGAGCGAAATAAGCAGATGTTCTCCTAACCACCACTCATTCATCTAAAAAGGTAAGAGCTGAGAGGGGAGGAAGAAAAGCTTTCTGAGTGTTTGCTCGGGAGACAATACTGAGATTCTTTCAGCCAAATGAATCAGTGCAAGGAATCACAACGCTGACTCATTGTACAATATTCTAATAGCAATATGCAAGTTGCAAGCAACACAAAATACAAGACACAGTGAGACCAGAACACAATGAGCTAGGAAGAAATCTAGGAAGAGTCAAAAAATCACATTCACAACTGCTTTGCTCACTGGAGCCTCCTTGTTCACCATTTCCCTACCTACATCATAAAGGCAAGTTTACATTGAACATTGGTGGCTCACTGCAGTGTTGGCATCTCTCCCTACTGTAACTGCAGTTTACAGCTGCAACAACGTTCAGTGTTATACCCTCTGCCAATCTGATAGACTGAAAGGGTGATACTAACTGAAAAAAGCTTTAAGTGTAGATGTTAAATAAAAATATATTGTAAAAAAAAAAAAAAAAAATGACAGCCTCTGTAACAGTGCTATACTGGCAAGATTCTTGTGATCTTCACCAGAATGCAACTCAACAAAAGAGTTGGAATCAGCCACATACAACACAGCAACAAATGCTGCAGCAGCCTGAAATAGATGCACAGTGATACACTGCAAAGCTTAATGTATCTGAAGGCTGCATGACAGACTCAAAATAGGAAACCGAGGGGGCAAAAAAACCAGACAACCACAAACCCAGTAAGAAACATTAGTCCTCTAGATCACATACATCTCAGAAGCAAAGAAAAAACCTGAATTATCTAAAATGTTTTGCTCAACATTAGAACTACAATCCTTTTGTAGCATCAGAAAAATTTTATTCCAATACCACACTACTGCAAGATTTTTAATTCAACTTCTGCAACAGCAAGCAAATTACAATGCAAGTCGTATTTCAGAAAATGAAGATACAAGAACATTCTGTAGAGAGCAGAGAAATGAGCATCATACCTACCAGGCTTGAATGTAATTAGACAGGATCGGTTTGTGCAAGTGCCTTCTGGGAATATCATTATCTTGAAGTAAAAAAAAAGTTGACTTTTAAGAACTCTTTCAATGTGGACTTATTTATAAACACATATTTTCAAAGCTAACATTAACTGATTATAGTAAAAAAGTTTCCAAGGAAAAGCAGTTCAGTTAGAGTGAAAAAAAATAAAAGAAAATAGTGCTCAATAAAGAAGTCAAGTTCTGTCCTAATAGTAAAAATATTTTTCTTTTATCTGTGAATTTGCCTCTTTCTTGACCTTTGATAATAATTCTTTTCTACTGGAACACTGACAGTGAACAGAAACACCTGCGAGTACAAGAGAATTTTCACAAAAGGTTTTGGTGCTGGTAAAAATATAATACACTGTTTTGCACCAAAATGAAATCCCTGCTCCCAAGCTACATGCTTACAGGCTAAGAAAAGGAAGACTAATTTTCTTTTTGCATTTATTACTTGGCATATGCACAGATGTCAGAATGACAGAGGCTGGAAATATCTAAACTGAATCTTAATGAGGCAAAAATGCTCAAGTTGAACTGTGTTCAGATGATGAGGCTAGATTGTAAAAAAAAAAAAAATTGTTGAGTTATAAAACAAGACATTTAAAGGAAACAAATACATATAAGGGCACAAAGCAATGGACTAGAACTGACATTACTAGTTTTATTGCCCCCTCTGGTACTAGCTTGCTAGATATTCTGGAAATCATTTCAGCTCTGCAACACACTTTCTTTTAAAAAGTAAATATTTTTACTTACAAAAAAGTGCTAAATCTATTGATGAAAGTCATGAAAGACATGCTGTGAAAGCTATGCACCACCTGTTTATATAATTGTTTATAATGTTTTTGTAGCCCAGTGCATGGACATAACCACTGTAGTAGCAACAATATCATAAAAGACATACTGTATCTTAATCTCAAAAATTCATAAAAAGAATACTTCAAGTTTTCAAAACAATCACATACTTCTAGAAAATTGAGACTTTAGGTAGTCATCCTTTCCTTCCTATTACTCTCTTCCAAAACACATTATAAATAGTCACATTTCAGGTACAGAAAAAACCCGAGACACTTATTCTAGCAAGGTTTTCGTCATGTGGTCCAGTGGAGGTGTACTCCATTTATTGGAACATGTGAATTGCTTGGGCTGTCTTGGCCAGTATTACATCTCCAACAATGACAGTATGCCAAAATCTCAAGAACAGTAAGAGCACATATTACTCCCCCCGGTACTCTGCTGAGCACCCGATCATTTTCTTCTCAGAGATTTTCTAAATCTTCTGTGTTCTGTCCATTTATTATCAGTAAATAGAGCTGCCTTCCCATGTACTTACCCAGTCACCACTTGAAACATATTGCAATGAAAAGCTAGTATTTTGTTCAGATAAGAACCCTACATTGTATCTTCTAGAGTGGGCTGGGAAAGCCCACCCACCTACACCCCCAACATCTAAAGGATCCCACAAGGGAAAAAGTAAACTGCACATCCAAAACCTGGAAATGCCAAATACCATCTGTCACACAGGAGCAGTATACAGTACCTGTGGCCATTTACCATCAGACTGAGCACGTCTCTTAATCTCTTCAACAGTTTTCCTGCGAGAATCCTGGTCTGAGCGAGATACAAATACTGGTCGGATGTATTTGATTAGAGCTGAAGAGGAAAGAAAAAAAACAAAAAACAAGCAAACCAGTCTTTATTTCCCCTTTGACTGAAGAATATTTTTTTGCCCAGTAGTCCTCTGGACAAGATCTTTGTTATGAGTGCATAATTACATTACTACATTACAATATTACGCTGCAAACTTAAATGCTAAGCTGACTTACAGCAGTTTCATTGAAACATTTTCATGAATTCCTCTGAGGAAAGCCATTTTCACAAATTTGGCACTTTGTACTTGTTCGATTTTTAATAGACCAATACACATACATCACAGATAATTTAAAACATGATTGCACATATTATACATGGCTTTCTGCGACAAAGCTGTGGCTGACTATAAGCCATTTCCTCCTATCACAAAAATCACAAACTCTATAGTCATCCTCAATACAGCAAAGTAGCAGGAATCTCCCCACGCAAGTGCTTCCAAAAGACATCTTGTGGACCAAACTACCACTGTCTTTAGAGCTTTTGTCTTCTGGGACATCCCAGCTTCACTCAAGGTACACCAAAGCTATTCTGTACACAGATTGTGTTATCTTTTCTGGGAATAAGCATCATCAAAAGAAAAAGCATGCTTATTTTCTGAGCTGTCACCTGTTTGCCTGTTCCTCATACTACATGAATCGGGTCTCGGGCAGCCTTTTCCCGACTCAGTGGAAAACCTCTTACACATAACCAGACACAAAGTGAGCATAAGCAAAAATCAGAAATCAATCCACAGTATCTTCTCTATACATGACTGTCAAAGGACACAGATGCCCACTTACAAATAAGTAAGCAGCATATACAACTCTTTTGCAGTGTCAAGAAGTGCTACAAGAGAAGCATCTTCAAATATACTATTTCACACTTTTATTTTAGCAGGTTGTCTTCAAGTACCTTTTTATAATTTTTGTATCTCGTAATCTTATTTGAAGGTTCAAGAGTCATCATTTGCTATTTTATCTGCCTCAAATGCAAATATAAAATAGTTTTCATATTTCCAACTACCATGAGATGAGTTTGCTGATACTAGTTGTATAATCTTCTTTTGTCAAGGACAGACTTGCTGCATTAATGGATCAGCCAGTGCTTGATGTGTGAAGAAAAAAAAAAATAGTGTAAGGAATTGCAGTCCTGCAGTCAGCAAAAGCTGCTGGTTCTGGTGTTACCACACTGGCTACCATAGTCTTGCATTTCTTCCTGCATGCCTGCTCTTAGACAACATCCATAGAACAATGCTTGCTGGGGGAACAAAGATCATCATGGGACAGTTGGGTTTACTGTTGTGGGAAGGTAAAAAAAAAACCACAAAACAACCAACCAAACAAAACAAAACAAAAAAAACCCACCCAGAACAAACTACAAAACAACCATATGTAAAAAATAGAAAAAAACAACCAAACAAAAAACCAGAACAAGCAATAAAAAATACAAAGGAAACCATACCTGGTTTCATAACCGTTTGTTTTGTTTCTTAGTGATGCTAGTTCTGAGTTTCCCCCTACTGCTGCAAATTACTATTCTGTAGCAAAAGCAACATTATCAAGTGAAAGAAAGCAAAAAGTACTCAAACATCCTCAGCCTTCACCCTGAAGTTTCTTCTACATTAGTCTCAAATCATGGAATTCATGTTACTTCAGGCCAAGGAACAAACAAGATAATTCCAGAGCTCTGAGGCTCTTATCTGAGGATATGATGCAAGTAGGGTCTTCTTTAGAAGACATTAAATTAAGCAAGCCAATAGATTTTCCTTAGAGCAGTATGACTGAAACAGTCTATAGACAATTTACCAATTTTGAGTCTCTAACCACTAATGTAATCTGTATCTGGAAACTGGACAGGCAGGAAGTATTAACCAGGGAGCTTTACTGTTACAAACTTCCCCAAAGGAAGCTAGTGCAATGTAGCTCCAAAATAACACACTGCAAGTTATCTTATAAATGGACACCACCACAAGCAGCAATACACCCACACGCAAAGAAAATACAGTATACTGAAAAAGAACAGAGACAACTGAAAGCTTGTCCTATGGATTTGTCCTGCCTGTTAAATTATATGATACATGTAAAACAGGCTATAAGGTGATTCTTTTGTCCCCCCTCTTTGTTTAGACGCTATTTTCATGCGGCTTGCAGAACTTAGTATCTTTTAAACCATCAGCTTTCTTTCAAGTGTGTGTGAAGCCATCACTATTTCAACCCATCACATCAAATTTTACTTCCTTAGGGATCAGACTAAAAAGCTGACAGAATTCTTGTTTTAACATTAAACAGCAACTTAAGATGCTATAAGACACCAACTTCCAGGCCCCTTAGTGGCCAAGTCCAACAATTAAAGGGAAACTGAAACTTTCAGTCATGAGTAAGAAGCTGAAAGTACATACCAACGGAAGGTTAGCTCTGTGCTTGCCTTTCCTCATATACTCTTTTTATAGTCACTTTTAAAAACAGACCTTTACTCTCACCATATTTTTTCATGTTAAGTATATTGACGGGAATCTGAAAATTCAAAGGCTGTATGAAGTTGATCTGTGCAAGAAATAGTCAGGAGCAAGGCCAAAGGTCTGTAAAGAGAAACTGAGAAACATATCAAATAGGTGGACAAGATGAGACTGAGGTCAGAAGTCAAGCTGAAACACAGAAGTCCGGGGACAGTACTGGAAGGCAGTACCTGAGGCAAGGAATAGGCGGGACTCGAGCAAAGTCAGGATGTATGAAAATGCTTCAGACAGCTGGCATACTGAGCAACTAAAGGAAAAAAGCAGAACTGTGCAATATGATTCATAAACAGAACATGATCTTAACCTTCTCTGCTGATCAATTTAACTGTCCAAGATTGACTGTCATCAGGTAGTTAAGACAGTACCTCAACTATTCAGAGATGCTGAAAGATGTGCTTGCCTATCTTCTCTCACTCCATTAAAACTACCCTTAAATTATAAATTCTAGTGGGCGATTGGCAAGCGATCCCTCAATTCACAACATTGACCTTGTCAGTGTTATTATTCTAGCTTTTTGTACTGCAGTGTCAGTCCTACTTGATGTAGTCACTCTCCTCCCCAATTTCAGCTCATTACAAGCAGTCCTGAAGACAGGTGACACATGCTGTACTTCACCTTAGGCAGGTGCCTGCAATTTAAACAATACTGCTAGTAATTCATCAAAACCTTTGACTTGCAGGCAGCCAAAATGCCCCAGATAGGTTAACCAATGGGAAGTTGCACTAACATGAAACAACATTTTTTAAGAAAGCTTGTAAAAATTCAGTATTGCTATAATTAATTGCAGGGCGATATCTCCAACTGTTGTTAGAGCCATACCTCCCATACAATTATTTCTAGCACCAGCTGATGCATAAGCAAAAAAAAAAAAAAAAAAATGTTTCTTTCTGATTAGCCGAACACATATAATTCTCAGGACTTCTCAGGATAACAGCAGGGGCAGGAGGATGGGGGGGATAAATAACTAAATGTATTTCACCTCTCTACTGGCAGGCAAATACAAGTGAAAAAACCTTGTTTCGAATCAAGACATGAAGTACTATTTAGTATCCAACATATGATAAGAAACATTTAAATTATGCTTGACAGTTAAAACCATATAGTAGATAAATCTATACTGGCAGCACCACCACTGGTCTACAAGGCATTGGAGAACACAAAAAGCAACAGAATGGCAATGTGGCACTAAATCCTCTTTTTCCAAAATGTACCCCCCCACACATTTTTGAATAGGAAGTTACATTCTCACCACTGTAGAAACAGCATCAAACACAGGTTTAGTCTGGAGAGAAGGAAGCTCAGGGGACACCTTATCACTCTCTACAACTATCTGAAAGGAGATTGCAGAGAGGTGGGTGTTGGCCTCTTTTCCCAATTAAGAAGTGACAGGACAAGAGCAAATGGCCTCAAACTTAGGGAGCTTTAGGATGGGTATTAGGAAAAATTTTTACACTGAAAGGCTATCAAGCATTGGAAGAGGCTGCTCAGGGAAGTGGTGGGATCACCATCCCTGGAGGTATTTAAAAGATGTGTAGATATGGTGCTTCAGGACATAATTTAGCGATGGCTTTGGCAGCATTGACAGTTGGACTTGGTCTCAGAGGATCCTTTCAACCTGGACAATTCTATGATTCTATCTGCTGCAAGAATAGAGAATGCTGAACCTGAAGCTTCTATTTGGCCACCCCTTCAAAGAACAAAAAATCCCATCAAATATGTGCCCCTGGTACACTGATGTGGCAGCCTATAGAGGCAGTACAACTGGCTTTGTTTGCATTTAACAAGAAGGTAGGCTGTGTAATAGAGAAGACTTGCATGGAATATCCACTTACAGTATTTACTGCCTGTTTTTTCCTACTATAGGAAAAAATACAGATTATTGTTCTAACAGCAGTTGTCCTCTTGTGCATTCTGTACTTAAGGCTTACAAAAACATGAAAGTTAAAGCTTGAAAAGCATTATCTTGGGCTTAGTTTTAAGAGTTGCCTTATTCAAATGAACATGCTCACAAAGTTCGGAACTCACACCTTTTCTAACAAAGTAATAACTAATACGAAAACTATCGTTTTTTTGGAGAGAAAGAAGAAATTAAATCCACAAGGGCTTCAGAAGTCTTCTGAAGGCTAAAGGAAAAAAACCATTAAGGTTCCAGAATAAAATGGCTTCCTGTGTATATGGATACAAGAGACCTTAAAAAGGAGAAAAAAAAAATCAAAACCAATACATCAAATATACAAAGTTATATCAACGTACAAAACTGAAGCCAACTAGAATTTGGATCTTTTACACTTGGAGTCACATTGTTCTTATAAAAATAGTGTTATTGTCATCATGGTACTCTACACAAGATTTGTAAAGTTAGTGGAAGTCTATTAGAGCAACAATTCTGAGTCTGATGAAATGCTTCGCAGATAGACCACCTGACAGAACAGATACCAAGTATTCCTGGTATAGAGGCAGAGTTAATGGGAAAGTTCTTCTCCCTGTTTCCAAAGAGGAAGGCAGGAAACACGCCGTCTGTATGACAAGGAGAGGTCAGTAGTGGAAGGTAAATAATCTTTAGCTATAACAGAAGCAAATTCCATGGTATTTGGGTTGGTCTTTCAACATGTCATCTATTTTCTCTAAGGACTTCTTGAGGGACAAAGACCCTTTTCACATCACAAAGATTGCTGTTTGCTGTCACACCTGCAATACCTGTATGAGGGCATGGCTATATATTTTAACTTTCTGCTGCCAGTCTAAAAAGTATTTTATTAAGACAGCTGTAGTGGTTTGCAGGTTTTCTGAATACTGCAGTTTGTAACTTCCATAAACTATATTAACAAGCATGCTTAAAAAAAGTGATGGTGATAAGACATTCCAGCAGCAGTTTAAATGAGAAGTAATTGTTACTGATTATATGGTTAAAAAAAAATAAAATCCAGCAAGTCCAGGATTCCAATCCAAACAATAAAAGCATTCCCATAAAATAATTATAGTCACGTGTGTTAAGTCTCTCCAAAAGAGCTCATGTGAGGGCTGAAATATTGCAGGACTATATGGGTGCCCACAACCTGAAGGAAACATTAGATTTTGAAACAGAGGTTTTAAAGGAGAGGATGAAACGGATAAGCAGTCATCTCAAGATGTTCCTCAAACATAAGAAATTTGCAAACTCAAGGCAGGCTACAATGCCAACATAGCACAAGATATTGGCATTCAAGGGGGTGACCTTAACAGTGTTTAAGGTGCTGATTTACAGCATATAAAGAGAAGAAACCTGTGGTGCCTTTAAGGGTACCATTTTGATTAATTTCAGAAGTATTTAAATGTGAGATCCTCACTGAAGAGCTATGGGTCTACCACAGGTTCTCTTCATTGTGTGCTTTGGAAGGTTGGAGGGAAGGGGAAGAAGCAATTTGGATGGATGGCTGGTGGATTTGGTTGCATAACAGAGCTGATGAATAAGTAATTTGACATCTTTTAAGTTCTCAGATGAAAACATATCCAGCTACAACAGCATTAGTATTTCCCTCTGAATTACTTATTTCTTGTCTTTCAGTCATGATGCTCAAAATAGGTCTATAAAACCCTTTCCAAAGATGAGCTTGAACAAACAAACGAAACAAACAAAAAAAAAAAAAAGGTAAATTTACTAGATGTGGGAAAAAACTGCCCACAACAGAACTGACAGTTTTTCTAGCACAGTAGATTCTCCCTTACTCTACTGCTCTTCTATATTCTGCCAAGTACAAATGACCTCCTTCCCCGTTATAAACTTAAGCTAACATATCCCCCCATTCATTTTACAGGTACCAACTTTCTCTCTTTTTCAGAGGGTGAGGTTACAGAAGTTGAGAAGTTGCCTTAAGTTTAAAGAGCTTATCACCTTAAATTTAGGTTTTTTTAAGTTCAGAGCACAGAAGATGTTTTATTCACAAAAGCTGTCCAAAAAAATCCCCACCTTACTGACAAATCCCTTTTCGTTCTTATTAGAGTATTTCTGCAGTAGCACTGACCACTTCAGCAATGAAAAATAACTTTTATACAGGTTGCTTTACCAGCCAAAAATAAGGCAGCAAAGAGCTTGTTCTGACATGAAATGGGGTCCGGTAGATGAAACAGGAAACTTTAAGGTCCTGTGATGATGATCTAACTGATCTAACCTCTTCAGCCCACATAAGGTGAGAAAAATTCCTAGATGTCATTTGGAAAGCCATTGTGCAGAAATGCATGTCCTTCTTCAGCTTCATAGTGATGTTCCAACATTCTCTACTTACCAGATACCGATTTGGTTTTGATGATTGTTGAAATCTCATTTATATTTGGACAAGCAGTTCCTCCCCAGAGTTTGTTAACCTAGTATGTGTGCCAAGTGGGCAATTTTCTTCATTACTGACCACTAACTGCAGAGGTCATAACTCTTCTGTCAGAGCAAAAGAGCATTTTTAATTTGTTTTTTCTTGTCTTTGTTTATCTAAAAAGAAGGAAGTTGTCTGAAAAAGTCACAAGACTTGAAACTGCCTCTGAAATTGGACTTTGTAGTCCAGGAGAGCTGACTTTCAAGTCAGAAAGCAATAAAACACTCATACACAAACACACTTGTGGAATACTTTCAATCTCATAAAGAATAGGTTTGTAATCGTCTGGACTTAGAAGTGAATCAACAGATTAATATTCCATGACTGGCAAACTAACAGTACAGTAATACAGGCTGATCCAGAAACCTAGTAAAGTACTTTTGGAACCAATCTTGGTCAAGAGTTAGCAATCAGATCTTTTTGTGCCTGCTAAAGCACCCAATCCCCCTGGTACACAACATACAATGTCCTGATAAACAATGCCACTACATCAAAAAGCCAACTTGTTTATATTTGGATATTCTGGATGAAAATCTACTCTTCATCCCAAATCCTCATTCTTGGAAGTTATCATCAAATTTCCTGTGCTGCTTTTTTTTTTTTTAACATGCTGACATCTGCTCAGAGTTAAATGAATGTATTTTATTCAAAGCTTCCCAGAAGATTCTGAATGACCATTAACAAGACTCAATGAAGAGATCACAAGGTTAGGATTATCAAAGCCTGGCTCCAAAACTTCACTGGAGATGGTACAACAGGTTTGCAAGATTTACATAACTGAAGAACATATAACACAGTTCTGACCTCTCTGGGATAAATTCCAGATAAGTGTCTCAAGTGTTGACAAATCAACATGCAATCCAAGAAAAATATTACCACCTTTTCAAAGATAGCATATGAGAAATACCAGTGGCCCAATAACATGCAATACATATTGGTGTGCATATATGTAGAGAAGTGTAAATAACATTAGAATTAAAATGCTACAATAAAGGAGGAGAGGACAGTGAGTACCATGTGCTTCACAGAAAACCTCTTTCAAGCACTGAAAGAAAAAAAATAAAAAACACAACTTCACTCCACTGGAAAGTTCTCACTAAATTTTAAGGCCAACTAATCATTACAGTGATTACTTACCTCTCTGTTAAGGTCCATTTACTATAATAACACAAACTGCTGTAATTAATGTTGCTCATATAAAAGCATTCCTCTAAAAACAAAAAAAGTTTTTTGAACTCTGAATCCCAGTTACCACCTTTGCTATGCATCTTTTCCATGGCATTTTTCTAAACACTTCATAAGGGACTACATAATTTTGGTGGCTGCATGACAACATGAATGCAGATATACAGGACAAAATATTCATTTACTTGACCTCACTGTACATTCCAGTAATATTCAATCAAATTGTTATATGCAGTTTTCTGGGTTTTCTGTAATTGTTTTTTCTCACACATGAACGAAATCAACTCAATAATTTTAATAATTTATTGTAAGTTTAGACGTTCAATTGAATCCTTTAAAAGTTACCTTAAAATTACATTAGGTATACAGGAAATAGTTTGAACTAACTACTCAATATGCATTAGTTGTGCTACATCCTCCATACCCTACATGATCTTCTCAGGCTTTCCCACTAGTCTCCACTGAATCTATTATGTGGGATAATTCAACAGCTTTTATTGCATTCTGTCAAAAGCCATTCTGCTGTTTCATCACATTTCACTAAGCACAACATGGCCTGGAGTTACCTCATCTAGTTTGGGTCCTCCAAACAGTCCAGCTGTAAGTAAAGAAGAGCTCCACATGGGCTACTTCATTTTGCTGAGCTAGCAATTATTAAACAGACAATTGAGTCAGCTGAGAAAGAAAAGAAATCTACCCCTGCTTCTATAGCTGGACTGCTCCTAAAGCCCAAGCTTGGATATGCATATACTGTGCAGGAGTGTCCACATACTGTTTCACAAATAATCTTCTTTCAGTATTAACAACGGAATTCAATTTCTTTTTGGTTTCACACTATACTTGTTTGCCCACACTTGTTTTTAAAAACACATATCTACACCCTTTTTGTTCAAAGCATCTATTCATTTTTACACAGATTTTGTCACTGCCACAAACTTTTACTAAACTCTATTAGTCAGATAGTCAATGAAATTCAAGATACAGCTACAGTTCTGGCCTGAACTTTACTTGATACAGAGAGATCTTTATACCATGAGATTCCCTACACAAAGCTTCCGGGTGTAACCATTCACCATTTGTGGCCATGTCTCATGTTTGAACATGTCCTTTAACCACATGGTCTAAATGAAATTTTAGGAGGATGTCAACACCAACAGCCTGATTCCACTCCGCAAAAAACTCAAAGTTTCTGTACAAACTTTTAAATTAAAGCCCCTATCCAAGGCCAAAGTAAAACCTTTTGCCCTTTTACACTACCCTTTAAATCTACTCAATGAGACACAGGAAGCATCTTTGAACTCTGCTGATCCCTAGACACAACACGGTAGGTTTCTCCAAAATGCTTACATAAAGACTTTGGTTAGAAGTCTACAAGCCTAAAAGCTTATACTTGTTGGGTTTTTTTGGTGGTGGTTTGGTTGTTTTGGGGTTTTTTTTTTGGCAGAACTGCACCAAAAAAAATCACAGGTTTGTACCAAGCCTTTGTGAGTGTCTACAATGGTAATTCCAAATATAGTATTCAAGCAGTATTGACTTGGGCATCATCTGCATTGCTTAAATGTGAGCGGACAACAATCTGCTCTTGCTCATCTCTCACACCTGGCTGAAACAAACTTATTGATGCTTGAAGGATTAGCAGCACTGCCTCAAGGCAGGGTGCTATTCAGACCAGGCAACATTCCTTAAACACATTTTTGGGATGGCACGCCAACTCACACCAAGAAAGAAGCGTTGGTGGACTTTCTCTATAGTCTCACCATTTGCTTATATAGCCACATCCTAACTTGCTTTTCTATTTATTAGGTCTTAAAAACTTAAAATTTCAGTGCAAATTTAACCATGAGTTCCATAGGACTGTTTTGACTTTGTACAGCAATTCAACTTCAGAAAAAAAGGAAAAAACCAAACATCCCCTGATTTGTTCTATTGATATTCAAGGTAGACCAGTAAAAAAAAAATTCTCACCATGTATTATAGATTTTTCATATACAACCAGTCAACCTCCTAAGTAATCATTTTTAATTGTTCTTGAAAAAATTAAGTATCTGCCAACTTACTTCCCCAAACAGGAATATCTTTGCTTTCAGCTTTCATCACAATGGAGGCGAAGGTCATAGTTACTGGAATGGCATCAAAGTAGGAAGAATGGGGAGCCACAGTTAATATTGCTGCTTCCGCTGGCAATGCCTGTCTGCCTTTTACATTTATCCAATGGAATCCACCAGCAAGCCACATCATTCTCATGATTGCTTTCAGCAAAATATCCACTATCCTGTAAAAAGTTGAGAAAACAGTTATACTGCCACAGGATCATCTTAAAATGATAAAGAAAAACATTACAAAAAAAAAAACTTTATAAGCATGACAAAAGTACAGACAGGACATGCTGCTTGAACAGAGCAGAAGAAAAAAGCTCTACGTAGTGCTCTCTCAGCAGATTGAAGACCACTTTCAAGGTAAGATGCCATTCAACTTCATTTCATGCCTGAATATGAATGCTTTTTAATCACAGTAAGATAGGCATTTATTTTATCACTAAATTAATTTTGATCCAATTATGCCTGTTGAGTTTCTTCTATACATTGTATAATAACGATTTCTAGTAACACCAAAAAAGCTCTAATAAACCAAGTCCTGAAAAATGCTATTAGGATATTGCTAGAATGCAACAATGCTGATTCTTGGGTTCAAGTTTACCCAAACAGAACAGTGGAAAAACATAGGGCAGAGATTCTCAAGTATGGGAATACCTACAGAACACATCTGGGGAGCTCTGGAAATATTTTACTTTCTTCCTTTTCCCCCAGCTCATCCTAAAGTGTTTTGGAGTTTTGTTTGCTTGCTTTTCAAGCTGTCTGACAGTCATGAAAAGAGAAACATTTATTTTGAACCAACACAGTGCAAAAACCAAGTATCACAAATTTTTATACACAAAGGGATTGAAGACTAAAGAGCAGAGTGAGACCAAAAACCAGATGAAATGGGAGAGGAAGAATTTAAAAAGTTTCATAATAGCTG
Source organism: Scolopax minor (assembly GCA_028566535.1). Lineage (NCBI taxonomy): Eukaryota > Metazoa > Chordata > Aves > Charadriiformes > Scolopacidae > Scolopax > Scolopax minor. The sequence continues at coordinate 91,637,278 of JAOXNG010000012.1, forward strand.
TGTGCAAGATTGAAGGCAGTCCATTATTCCTTTAGCTATTAAACTGATACCATTTGAAATTAAATATAACGTGACATGCCTCTGTGGTTCTCACTCTCTTTCCATCTTGTGATTCAAAATACAATCATCTTCCCTCATGCCAGTGCCAGCTTCTAATTTTAAAGTTGTCTAAGAGGAGGTGAAACACTCCTCCTCTCTTGCTCCTCAAACAGAAGTTTTCATGGATGGGTGAACACTGGCTTACATTCTACCTTAATTAGCATTCCAATATCAAAGCAAGAGGAGACTTACTAATAAGGATTAAAGCATGGGGCAAGACCTCAGAGAATCAACGGAAGTTTTGTCAATTCAACACAAGGTTTAAAACAACAATTTAGAATAATGAAATCTTTGCACATTCCATAGTGTCAGTCTTCATAACAAGAACTTGACATTATGGGAATAACTGAAGTTGAATAATGTCACAATGAAGCTTCATGCTACATTCTCAATAAAGGTAAGAGGCCAGAGATGATTAATTTTTCTCCTTGTAATACTTGGGTTACCTGGTAAATCAAACAGTTGAGGTATTTTTAGTTTCACATCCAAGGAAAGTGTTTAAATAATAATTTTTGTAGTTTTCTTTTGAAGAGAAAAGCAGGTCTGTGGGACAGCTATCAGCTATTTCTAATCTTATCTATTTCAAACGGTTGAACTAAATAATGATTCTCTCAATATTTCACCACACCAGTGACTCACTTTCGCCACCCGGAGAGGGGCTTTTCAAGCTCTTGCTCATCAGATCCCATTGAAGCAATGAATGCAAAGGGCCAGGCCAGCAACATCATAAACGCAGCAAAAAAGAGTCGGATAGGAAACAGAGTCAAGGTCATGAAGGCAATCTGCAAAATCCAAAACAAATGCATTATTTTAACAAAATTTTGACCTGAAAAAGCCAGCAATTCCTAGAAACTGATCCAGTCTTAACTTAAAAATTTCTAATGCTAAAACCAGCAGAATACGCTTCAATTCTAAACAAATAATTGTGGTGTACATGTAACAATTTTGTATTCACAAATCTTCACAATCTTAATTATAGCTGAAACACAGCACACTCTCTAAAGCAAGTGAAGTCTTAGCTTTCCACACTTCTTCAGACCCTGTGTTTGTCAGTGAATACATCCGCATGCTCTTTTCCCTTTCCGCAGCCCCACTTTAAGTAAATATTTAGCATGGGTGTGTTGTAAATCTTACTCCACCACAGAGAAGCCAGCCCATCACAGAAGCTCAGTCAGTGAAATGCACTTCTTCAGCAGGGTGCATTCACATTGTGATACTGGACCCAACCTGGAAAGCCCTTCCAGTACTGGGCAGACACCAGATCCTCTGTAGTATGTTCTTGGAACTAGAGGCTGTGGGGAACACTGAGCAGACATCTCTGTACAAATACCTGGATGTGCATATGAGTTTAAGTTCCAGGTGGATGCCAACAGGCACAGCCCCCTGGAAAGCAGAGGTTTTCAAGAAGGTACCCTCCCTTAGGAAGACACAGTGAACCTAATCGCTTCTACCCCTCCTCCCAGCACTCCAGTTCTCAGAGAGCCCATTCCCAGAGGACTCTGCCTTCAACTTTGGTGAAAAACCAGTTATGTTGGAACTTCTCCCACAGTCTTTTGAAGAATTCTCCCCAAAGTAGGGTCCTCCTGAACTGTTTGGAGTTGTTCCCAACTGTCCTCTAGAAAACACAACTTAGCAACTATCTGTGCAATGATCCACTACTCCATGAACAGTTCCAGAAGCCAAGAGCACCATTTTTCTCACTCAAAAGACAGGAAGAAAGAAAAAAAAGCTCTTGAAGTGGAGGAGGGTACAGCTTCAGATGACTTGCTAAGGCAAAGAGAAGGAACTAAAAACTGTTTGAAGCTGACTGGTGGTGTAGCATCAGTGCTCCTCAAGCTGTACAGTGGAGGCTAGCAAAAGATGAAGATGACACTATGAAATAGAAGATCCATGTAAAAAAAAAAAAAAAAAAAAAAGAATTCTAAAGGAAGTATGCTATATATTCACAGGTGCACCAGATGAGGGGGAAAAGCACTTGTCAGCATCATAATGGCTGGGCAACGATGAGTAACAAGGCATAAGGTGCTGTCTCGTGTTATGCTTATGCTTAATCTCATGTGTCTCTAGACTGCTGTGGAAAGCTTTATTCATATTCTTCTTCTCTTCCCCGATCCAGATCTAGTCATAATGAAGCTCACTTTTCCATTGATCAGTTCCTGCTTCCTCTCACTTCCCCAAACAGCTCAATAATCTACTCAACCTGTAGCTGCAGAAATCTGTAGATCTAGGGTGGATGCAGGGAACACACAGCAGGAGAAACGCCTAAGCTGCCAGCCCACTGCAATGCCGGATTTATAGCAATGGTCCAGACTGGCCCCATCATCTCATAACAACCATGGTCTCACTCCCCAAAATAGGATTCCAGTCACTAGGTGGACTGCCTCGGTTTGCAAAATTGGAAGAAAAAGGATTATTTTTTTTTTCTTAAATAGACTAGTTTCCCAGATAAACTAGTTCAACTTCCTAAACTGGCACTGAAGTCATACCAACTCATTCAACTCTGTGTCCATAGACAAGACCATCAGGTCTGGGAGCAAACAGGAGCATTCACCTGCAAGCTGGAGAAGAGACAACAGCTGCCTTCTAGGCTCATAAGATGAGAAGGACTAGCTGACAAGAAAAAATGGAAACAAAATGCAGGTGAGGGCACAGTCCTCTAGGATTTACACCCTCTCCCTCCGGCTCCTCAAAGTGGCAAAACTGAATGGCAGGTGACTGGTGGTGAGCTATTCAGTCCTTTGTACCTATCTATATAGCAACTTTTTGTATCAAGATCACTTGAGAGCCTCACCACAGATCGGAAGCAGTAGTTGCATCCATAAGGTTGTGAAAGATGGCCTAAGTGTGTACAAAAGCATCTGTACAGCAGTGATGGAAACAGCCAGCAAGAAGCCACAGCTGTACACCAGCCTCTTTTTTAGCAGATGGCAGTGCAGTACCTTTCACACAAGAAATTTGGTAGGAAAGAGAAGCAGTATGTTTGTTGATGCCTAACCTTCTTCAGGGGCCAAAGACACTAACACTTGAAAAGTAGTTCAGTCTACATCTATATTCAGGAACATTCTTGCATAAGAAAGATTCTATCCTGTAAAACCTACGGTAGTAGTGTCAAGTGTCAGACAGAAAATGGGAGATCCTGTCCCCACTGGCCGCTGTCAGAGATCAGAATGCAGAAGACACACACTCCTGGTCTGACCTTTTTAAGACACCTTATTTCAGTGATCATATTCCTCCATATTTAAAACATTTACCCAGACATGTTTTCTATTAAAATTACGAATTCTACCCAGCAATAAGTGAGGTGTAAACACCTGTGCTTTGAAATACATTCTAAAAAAACCTAAATGTCCATGGAGCTGTACCTTGGGAAGTTAAGCTCATGACTGATTTTCTCAAGAGAGATGGGACTATAGCTCATTTAACATTTGCTGGTCTACAGGATCCTACACAATTTTTCTGAAGTTGAAGTGTATGTTCTAAAAAGACCCATGGACAGCAGGAAAGGAGAGGATGGCCTTACAATGTGTAACAGAAGGCTGCCCTGGGAAACTGTACTCTACTCTTCTGTCAGAAGGACTTAAATCTGATGAAAGACAAGTCACTTAAACTAAATAGGTATCATATGTTCTCCTCATTTAGAGACTCTGCATTCAGATTTAGGTATGAATTTACAAAGAAGATATAAAATACGATCTTATGTTCTTTAAGTTCTCCAAAACATCAGGTCCTACATATCTAAGCACTAAGCAAGAGAATCACAGAGTACCCTTGTTTCTCCCTCTGTATGTCTCCATTTCCTGTCCTGAAAGTCAGCATGCAGAAAAGATGAAAAAAATGCATCTTTGAAATTAGCAATGCAGTGAGAAACATCGTTAAAAAACAGTTTATTCACAACAAAATATTCATGACTTATTAAAAAGTAATGGTCACATACTGAACAAAGAAAATAGAATAATGAACTGCATATTTAACATGGTAGAACTTTTGATTTCTGTTTTCATTGTATCAGATAGAGACTACATCTTGCCCCACACTTTCACTTCCTATTGTCATCCTTATAGCCTCAGTTACCAAAGATGCACTGAGAGAACTAGGAATCAGCTCTCAACAGTTCTTTTACTATGTGCTTTGCCACTCTGCAAGCACCCCGATTGATACAATCATGGAGATAAATACAGGAGTAGAAGTTTTCCTGTGCAACTAAGCCAATCTAACAGATTGCTGCTGCTAAAGAGGGTGGTCCTGTTCATTCTCCCCTCAATCCTCCCGTTGAGTCAGCTCTAGCACTTCTCTGAGCTCGCAATAAACCAATATGCTCCTTAGAGTGAAGAAAAGCAATCCCAGCAAAATAAAACAATCAGAATACAGAAAAACACCATAATCTGCTGGCTTAATGAGACAAATCAGCTCGCCAAGGCACCAAAGCAACACCAGCATTGGTGCAATAAAAGGGCCAAAACCACTGGAAGCAAATAAAATAGTATTGTGTTTTTAAGTGGCAGGGAAACAAAGCTACGAACACTTTATGACAGCTCCAGTAAAGCTTCTGCCTATTCTGCAGAGGTAACTACAATCAAGAGCTTTGACTTTTGTGATATGTGCCCAGAGATTGTTAGGATGAACAAAATCATGGTTAATGAAATCACGTCTGTCTTCCAAAAAGGATCTTTTTATCATAGTACTGAAATAAAACAGGTAGCTCCAAGAATGACCCCCACTGACACTCAGATCAAAGTGAAATAACCATCATCTCTACAGGAAGCACGAGACTCAGTTCTCAAATAGCCTTACTGCTTTTACACTCCTGTTACCTCATAGTTTTTCTAAAGGCAATAAATGATGATGTAAACAATTCCTTGCACTCATATAGATTTCTTTTTGCTACTGTTCTTCCTCTTCATGGTTGTTTTGTCCTCTTACTTTCACTTTTTTTTCCCACCCTCACAGTCTCAAGCTGAAATGTTCTAAAATGCATTTACTTTGAGTTGTATTAGTGAGCAAAAAAGCTAATTTAAGTTTTTGCCGAGTGCAGTATGAGGTGCTAGTAAAGATAATGAGACAGACAGAACATCAGCAACAAACCATCCCACAAAGCAGCCCTGTTTCCCAGTCCCCTCCTGTGCTCACCAACTTCTTCACACATCTCCAGTCCCTGTGCGTTCCTAACCTTCCTTGACAGGCTTTGCAATCACAGAACTCACCCCTGTTAGATTCACAGGGCAGACAGAAAAACCTGTGACACAATACATGCCTAGAGCTGAACAGGAAGTGAGTTCAGCTGTAGTACTTCATAGCAAACCCTCAGTAACAGGGCTGGACTGTATGGAAGAGAAAGTACACTGCTGTAATTCACTGGAAAGCAGTCTTCCCATTCAAGAAGTCTCCCTTCCTGAGACAGGAGCATTTCTCATGAGTGGAACAGTTCCTTAGCTCTACAGTTCTTTAACAGCCTCCATCTCAAGCACAGCCTTTCTTTTAATCAGCAAAGAGGTTAGGAGAACATGATTAAAGCAAAGAAGAAAGCCTATCACGGTTGTGTATGTCAGCTTCTGTGCTTTTTCCTCACATAAAACTGCAGAAATAAGACTGAAAGAGAGGCTGGGTTAGAGAACTCTGTGTGGCTCTACATCAATACAAGATTGTTCACTTAAAAAGCAAGACTAAGCCATACGGTTAAAAAAAAAACCCATAGAGCTTGAAACACATCTTACAGTTTTGATTGAAAGTGACAAACCCTTGAAATCCAGCAGCAAAGCTCAGGTCTGATACGTGTGTACAGGGCAGCCCACAGAGAAGGCAGGTATGCACCAAGACCAGCTGCTCCACTGGTGAGGTGGCTAAAGGTCTGTTAGGACTAACAGCAGACCAGCAATGACAGTCCCTCCTGTGAGACCCAATACTGCAAATACCATCA
>JAOXNG010000012.1:91655419-91670086 GCA_028566535.1 Scolopax minor
AGATATCAGGAAGAAATTCTTTACTGTGAGGGTGGTGAGGCACTGAAACGGGTTGCCCAGAGAAGCTGTGTATGCCCCATCCCTGGAAGTGTTCAAGACCAGGATGGATGGGGCTTTGAACAACCTGCTCTAGTGGGAGGTGTCCCTGCCTATGGCGGGGGGGTTTGAACTAGGTGATCTTTAAGGTTCCTTCCAACTCTAACCATTCTGTGATTCTGTAAGTCTGGTGCTTTCAGCAACCTCCTAGTTTGTCTGCGGAACATGACAGCTTGCCCAGGCATGGGTTGCTGTTCTTCAAGTACCCAGTGAGCATGAGGTCCCCCCAAATGCACATGAACCCAACTCTGCTGCACACAGATAATGTCTATCATTATGTCTATCACTTTTTGTTCTGTACTGATTCCTAGCTTTCTTTTCCAGTCTTGGGACTTGATGGTGCTTAAGCACTTTTAAAGTGGATAGGTTTGAACCCTTTGAATCTCTCACCGTGAGATGCTTTTTCCCATCTCCAATAATTTTTGCAGCTCATCTCTGAAATGTCTCCAGTATTTAAAAATCCTTCTTACATATATTGCTGTACCAGCTAGATTGATGGAAAAGCTACTTTTCAGGTGGAAGAGAGTACAGGGGAAGTTATCAGTGCGTGTCATCCAAGAGTCAGAGAAATTAATGCCTTTTTTAGGGTTCAATCTACACTACAATGTCTGCCAATGAGATAGCAGGAGTGTCTGTGTGGAGGATTATTTAGGGACAATGTTTCTTATTTGTATTTACCTGTCAAACATGAAGAAGGTGGTAGCCCTTGTAGCAATAGTGGAGAAGGTAAAAAGCATAGCAGCAAGAGTACAGATGACCAGATAAAGAAGCTGCACAATGCGTATTTTTCCATAAAGTGTCTTTCTGAGAGTTATTATTTCTGTGTGAGCCTGCTTTGCAGAAGGCATTTTAGAAGCATCGTACAGGCGTTGTGAAGTTCTGCAGCTGAAGAATAGCATGGGGGAGGAAGGCCAGTCTCTGCTTGTGCCTGGGGGCTGAGGGCAACGGGCACAGCTCGACCAAGGCACGCTGCCAGCTCGTAGCCAAGGGCACGGGTAGGGTCTGAGGGTTAGTGGGAGGAGAAGTTGTAGGAAAAGGAGAACGAAATTGAAAATGTTATGCTTGTGAGTTCTTAGGAGATGTGAGGAAAGAACGAAATTACTGCGGCCTGTTGGTCTAGGAAGGTGGATTGCAAGCTGCAAGAAGCCACTTCACGTTTGTTGATTCACCAGCCCATGAAACAACTTGCTTCTCCCCTTGCATTGCCGCAGGTTAATTCATTTATGGCTTTTCTAAAGCTAGGAGCACCATCTAGTGGAAAACTGTACTGGTCAAGCAAATAAACTTTCTAGAGGGTAACATGTTTTGTCTTTACACTGGACGGGTATACATTTGCTTTTATCTCAATTTACAAACACAGGAGAATAGTTAAAGTTTGGAGTCACAAATCAAATTAATTAAAAAGTGTTTTTATTCTATCCTCATTCCTATCTAGCCATCGTTACTATCAATTTTCATGGCCATCATAAAAATACAGCATATCTTTTTACACAGTCCTGTCTTTTTAAGTGCTGTGGGTTCCCCACTGCTATACTTAACATTTGGTGTTTTCACATTCATATTACAGTAGTCGGTGTCCTTAACAACTCCCTTAGACTCAATTTATATATCTGTAAATGAAGTAGAACAGAGGGACACAGAAGAGTCTGGTACAAATGTAGAGCCTGTATTCAATGAAAAATCAGCACAACAGAAGAGCATAACAGGAATTACAAATAACCTATAGAAACAAATGTTTATCCTTTAAATTCCTACACTTTATCTGTAGTAGATTGTGACATTAAACTATCAAAGCTGCCTCCTAAGTTATGTATTTTCTAATATTTTTTTAGGATAATTTTGCACTGAGTTATAAATAAATATAAATAAGTAAATTAACTGCTTCAGGCTAGAAAAGTGCTGATGAATGTATGAGAAAGAGTATGATAAAGATCCCTTACTTTTTCACTATTTTCTCATAATGTAGCAAGTAGAACTATTTCAATGAAGATACCAAGCAGCTTACTTAAAGTAACAAAGATAAAGTGCTTTTATACACAGTTTATAAGCAAAGTATTATTGTAAGATGTTGTGGAGATTAGAAACAGGTTAAAAAAGGGTTTAGGTGTATTTTTGGAGGATAAGCCTAATGTGGTTGTTGAACACAGCAGTTTAGCTGGAGCCTTGGAAATCTCCCAGCTGCTGCTCACTGGAAGCTGGTAGGATTTATCAGTCTTAGGAGCAGAGGAGTAGCTAGACTGGTACAGATCGTGGGCCAACTAGTCCATTATCCTGTCTCCAATGCTGTCTGAAAGTGGATGGCTTTGGAACAATAAAAGCAAATCTATGAAATACTTCCCTTTTAAAACTTCCCTGGCTATTTCTTGAATCTGCTGTGGTCTCTCTTGTAACACTCAGGATCTTTTAAGTGCTCCTGCAGCCTCTCTTAGAGCCCTACCAGACTTCTTGCAGCCACAGCCTCTTGGGCAAGGAGTTTCTCAGCTCTGCTGTCTGCTGTGTGGTGAGCCACTTCCTTTGGTTTGTTTTGAACATGGCTGCTACCAAATTAATTTGATGGCTTTTGCTGCTCGTACTGGACAAGACAGGGAACAATCAGTTCTGTCTCCATTCAGGATATTGCAAAATTGCTCACTGTGAGCCCGTGCTGTCCCCATATGTTACTGGAGCACTGCTCCCAAGCTCTAACTCTCCCTGGTGCACTGGTGCATGATGAAGTTTCAGCTGATTCAGGGGATGTTTGCACTGTGACATAAGGCAGACTGCTCAGGGCCGCTGGGTCCTTTCCTCTCCCCCACCTCTTCCACGACCCTGCTCCTGGCTGCAGGCTCCTGCCTCCTTGTACCTGCTTCTACCAGCATCCATCCGATTCAAGAGCTGCACCTATACTAGCATCAGGCTCTTTTGAGCTGCACTGCCTGCATTTCCAGTTCTGGAAATGTGGTACAGAGATCCCTGGGCTAGATTTTCCTAGAATGGGCTGAGATAAAACTAAGTGGGCTTGAAAAAGGAAAAAAAAAATCAAAAAACCCCCACAGGTTGCCCAGTGGCTCAGCTCATAAACTCAAACTGTTGAAGAACTGAGGTGGCTCTGGTGGTGCTTCGTTTTCCTACTGCAGAGCCCTCTGAGTGAGGGGTGCTGGGGAGAGGGCTGGGGGCGCATAGGCAGCCAGAAGGGAAGTGTATCCAATGGCGCAGGGTGCCTTCCTGGAACTAACAAAGTTAAATTTGATAACTTAACCTAAGTTAGGATTTTACTAACACAGAAAAGCTCCTAGAGCAAGCAGTTAGCTTGAGGCAGATTGGCAACCTCAGCACTAATATTTATGTAAACCCTCTTTTTCCTTTTATTTTTTTTTCTCCTTTGCTTCTCTTTGTTGCTCCTCCAGATTCTTTCTTTCCGTAACTTTGTCATACTTGCAAATTGTTTCCTTCCAGCCTGATGGATTTGCCTTGCTGTTATGTACTCAGCAGAAAAAAATGTTAAGGACAGGAAAGTCTATCTTTTGGTGAATTTGGTGTATCCAGGTCACTGATATTGATGCAGCTGAGTTGGCTGTCTTGGGAATGGAGTAGTGCCATTTGAAACAGCAGCTGCTCCTGTCTGAGCCTCCAACCTTGTAAGTATGAATTGTGCCTGTGGCAGCAAAATTAATGGCGAACATAAAAGGAGAAACAGAAAGCAGGTGGCCTCTTGAAAAAGCAGCCAGTGCTCCAGGACCACATTTGTACTACAGAGCACATCATCAGCCATGCATTTTCTTTACCCAAAGTATTTTCTGTAACCCTTTTCTGTAACCTTACTCCTTATTTGACCCACAGTCCTTCCAGAGGCCCATCCATCAGCCTGGGAAACTTGATATTAAAGTATAAGTAAAATGAGTGCATTCAGACCTCAGTAAAAAGATTGCAAACCCCTGCAATGTTGCATGTGTCTATTAATTTCTATTTATTGCTCAGATGCTTTTATTTGTAAAAGCAATCGAGTCATGAACACCCCTGTCCTCAGAAGAATGTAATGCCATCATGCAAGGCAGCATATAGCTGAAGTCTGCATCTTCCTTTCTAATTACAATGAGTGATGTCTTTTTGTTGATTCAACTCTATGTTTCACATTTTAAATTTGTTTTTCAGAGGCTGAGGCACAGAGATCAGGCGGGGCTGTGGATCTGACTTTAAACCTCTCCATTTTTTTTTAGATCTGCAGTCTGATCCACTACACCGGAGGATCATTACCTACTGGTGGCACAAAATGTGGACCTTACTTTTTAAAGATCTAATTTTAAAAAGCTGCCTTTTAAGGTAGGCAAGGTGAGCTACCTAGGGCTTCTTATGTGTGTAAAAGCTGGCAGATTAGGCAATCCGTCTGAATAGGTAATTAATTCACATGTCTACATATGAGATACATACCGATACTACAGAACAAATTATTTGCAGCATTTTGTAAGTACTAAAATTAATGTTGTATGAATTTGTCATTTCAACAAAAAAGTTATGGATTGTTTGTATTATAATTTCATCTTGTTAATGTAAAAGTAGGAATTTTGCTTTCCCTGGCCTCTTGGGAAGCAAAATACCAGTGTATCTAATTATCTGAACACTCAGGAACATAAAAGAATAGCAAGTGGTGAAATTATAAATCTGTTGGAACAACTCCATGTTTTCTGATTAAACTCTATTTCTGGTGGCTCTCAGCAATCATGTTCCTCCTATGTTCATAGTAATTGCATGTGTCAAAGCTGAGGCCTTGTGTAAACTGTACCAAATGAGTTACAATTTTAATTTAGAAGGAGATAACTGTATTTGCCCCTGCAGGCAGATTGCATTGGGTCAGAAGTATAAAAATGAATAAGAAAGAGAGTAGGGAGGAGGCTGGAGGGCCTTCAGGTTAATAATAAGTAGAAAATCTAATAAGGCTTACATTACAACAGTTGAATTTTAGGGGAGGGAGAGAAAAAATGTAATTTGCAAACATGAAGCCAAACTCTGTTACTTGTACCCAATCCATGTGTATGAGTGCTTATTTCTATATGCACTCATTTCTATATGTCTGGCTTTGGTACAGAATTATCTCTGTTGAAGGCTGCAGTGCACTTTACCTCTAGTACTACACTGATGAAAAAAATTTTTAAAAAAAGTTTTCAAAAACTTGGAAGCTCTCAAAACCTGATGTATTTTCACTATTTAAAAATACCCATTCAATCCCTATAATCACATTATATTTCAGAATGTTTCTGTTTTAAGCAATACACTAGATAATTGTCTTAATGCTACATTGCATTTTGAAAAGGTTAGTGTCTCCATGAAGAATAAATTATTTTTTTCTGAAATTAAACATTTTAAAATTTGAAATTGTAATCAAGACTATTAAAAATATGCATGAATATGGCTAAGGGGATACAGTAGTTTTTGTATATTTGAGAGCAATCATTTTAGCAATGGTGTCAATAGATGCTGTCAGTAATTTTTCTTAGTACTCTGGGTTGTGGAAATAGTTTCTGCCTGACCTTCTGTATGGAAGACCAGAAAAACCCAAGTGTTGCTTGAAAAGAATGAGATGATATTACTGCTTATAATTAAGACTTAATTTAATTTATCTACAGCCTGGCAAAATTTCCCGTTTAAGGAGCCTGCTTCAAGCTGATTCTGTGTTTGTGCATGTTTGATTTTCACCTGAAACAGTCTGGTCATTTCACAGATTGAGATTACAAGAAGCAGCCTGTTTTGTACCTGTTAACATTTTTTTTATAATTGCTTCATTAAGAAGCTGTAGTTCCTTCGTGTTTCAGTGCAGGATAGTTAATTTGAAGACCATGAGAGATGGATAATTTGCTGCTTGCTCTATTACTATGTTTCAGGCATAAACTACCTTCCCCATTAAAATATTCTGACTGTTTAATAATGTGTATAAGTCAGGCTTTCGTTTTCAGCCTTTAGTTCTTTTTGCACTTTTCATTGCTGGTTTGAAAAGCTACTTAATACCTGTATTAGTATTTTTCCCTCACAGAGATAATTAAACTGCGTAATCATTTCATCTCTCAGTCTTATCTTTGATAGGTTAAGGAGATGGAGGTCTTAATGTCTCTCCCTCACTCTTAGAGACATTTTTTGCAGTTTTTGAATATTTTTTCAACCTTTGAAGCATCTCCAAATTATGCAGTACAAATGACAGTGCTGTCACTTTCTTTATGTAAAAGGAAAGGTGGTCCTTGTGATTCAAAAATCCATTGTGAATTTTTACTATCCAATGCATACATTTATTCTGAAATGTTTTCTGCTCTCACTTCACTTTGAGATGTCTTCCCCGCAAAGAGAAAATATTCCTTTGTCTTTGTCAGCACCGACACAAACTATTTGCCTTTTCTGTGAGGTCCTCTATTTCCATGCAGGCTGCAGATGCAGCTCTCAGCTGTGTTGGACCCATTGCTCTCTGACAGTCTTTATGCATTCAGAGCTCTGAACTGAGCCATTAAGTCCAGACATAAAAGGTTTTATGAAGAACTTCAGGACAGAGCTGATGCGTGTGGGTTTGGGTTTTGGTGGTTTGGTGTTGGCTTTTTCCTGTTAAATTATATTAATTTTTCATTTTTTTGATAGTGTAACTCAAATCACCTTCAAGTGATGAAAGTGAAAATTTAAAAATGTGTCAGCAATCATTCCAACGTTGCAACTATTCCAGAAAACCAGTCTATATCATCTACATGGTAGACTTCTTTAAAGCTTTCTTTGAGTTTACATATGCCAGCCATGATTACAGATTTCAAAAAGCCTAATGAAATTTGATAGTCCAGCACATTTTCCATCACCATATTTGCATAAAAGCATCAGAACACATTTACTTATCACGTCTATTTGGTTTTTGGTTCTGTGTGTCACTTCTGAGCAGACTGATCTAACAATCCATCAAGAATACCAAAGTCTATAACTTCATAGTTAGAAATTGATTGTGGTCCTGATTTAATATTTGAAGAAGGATGAGAAGACAGTAAACAACATGGGCAGAAATCAGCTCTTTTTCAGAGAGAAGCTTTAATGTAATTTTGTGCCAAAATGAACCACAGATGTGAATGGGCTCATGCATTTTAGATAAAGGAAAGTATTATTCAAACTAAGGGGAGTAAAATCAATTATAGGTCATATTTTCCTTAGCAAACAGTTCTATCATTTCCATTTCAATCTCCTATAAAAAAATTTCCTAGGATAATTTCTGAATGGCCAAAGGCAAATGGAAATACTTTAGTCTTTTGGCAAACAAAACTAGTTCACAGTAGAGTCACCTGCCTTGTAAACTGGTGGTTTTTTTGCAAAACAGGATTGGTTCCATAGAAAAACTTCCTTGCCCTGGTTTCTAGAGAGAAAATCTTTTTCTGCTGTGTATTACTCAAAAGCAAAAATGCCTTTAACATGAGAGCCATCGTGAGTTTATGTAATCAGACAATTTACCGTGACGTATTTGAAACCAGAATAACATGACAAATTACAGTTTAGCTGATCCTCTTGTAGTTTCAAAATGACATAATTACATGTTTGTCTTGTTCCATGCGGTCTGTTAGCAAACATATTTCCATTGGATACGGACCTTGCATTTTCTCAGAAATAAATAATTGTCTAGCAATGGGAGAAGTTTAGTAACAAATGTAAATAAGTGACTAGAAGAAGCCTTCTTTCTTTGGATTGTAGTTTTCATTTATACATTGGAAAAAATGATAGGGAATAATCACATGCACAAAAATTTCTTTTATGTAGAAAGTTACTGCTTATTTCCATATTAGTGTTTTTAAAATGAGCATTTGGATTAATGTCCATGAGATGTGAATTCTGATAAAAGATAACGGCTTAAATGTTGTTCTCTGCTATTGTCTAACCTGAGTGACTATATTAGAGCGATTGAAGCCACTGCAGATTTACATCAGCATTAAAAGAAAGTGGAATATTTCACAAAGTAATGTAATGAGTTCCTTCATCCTGCTTAATCCTGTTTCATTGCAGCAGCAAAGTACAGCTCGCAGGCTGCTAATTGCTGTTAGTGAGGCATACTTAACTTCAATTGCTCCTCAGAGCCCCACTCCTTGATTCCAAATGACTTTGTGTGAAGTGGAGATCTTTTCTGATTAACAAAAACAAACAAAAAATTATACTGTCTCTACTTTCATTACAGCCTTGGACTGTTCGTTGTTACTTTCAAATTTGAACTTCTATTTGTTTGTGGGTTCTTTTTTTTTCGGAAAACTACTATAGGACTTAATTCTTTGTATGAAGTCCTATAGTAGGACTTCACTTAAGTCAACTTAATTTTTTTTTCTAAAATATCTCTACAAAATTAGGGCAAGAAATCTATAACTCAACCTTAAAAATATTGCAAGTTTTTCTTTTTCTTTTGTTTGGTTTTTGTTGTTGTGGTTTTTTTCCACTTTATAAAAAATGTATATTCCTTGTTAAAACTTTGCACAGTATGATTACATACATTTCTAACATTTTAAATCATTGTGATATAACCATAGTATGCCACAATATTGCAAGCTAAGGATTTGACAAGTTTATTCTCTCAAAGTGCACTTGGTTACTGATAGTTCTGCCTTGTTAATGAGACTTCTTGATGTGTTAGTATAAACCAGAAAAAATCTCTGTCTTCTTCATCCAAAAAAATCCTTCTTTGAGATTTGAGTCCACTGACAAGGAAAAATGTTACTGATTTTAGACGTCTCAGAAATATCAGACCTTGAGGTTGGGATGGGAGTGATAATGAAGAAGAAAAGAAGGCAGCAGTGGTTCGCATCCTCAGCACCAACCTTTTTCCCTCATCTGTCCCATCTTGTGTGCACCCAGGACCGCTCTTGAAGCCGTCACCCTTTCCACTTTTTCCTACATCATTCCTCCAGGCTGACCAAAGCAGCAGGACCCTGTAGCAAGAAGCCAGTGCCTCTCCCTGGCTTCTGCTCGGCAGAGCTCATACCAGACAGACACACTATCACTGATAAAAGATACGTGCAAACCCACAGCCAGCAAAAAACATTCATAGTTTATACATAAGCTTTTTCTCCTTGCCCATGTTCCACCATCTGACTGAGTAATTATCCCTGCTATGTAAATGACCATTCCTTTTCACTGCCCATTGATCTTTGGGCTCTCTGCACAGCCATAATCCTCCTGTATTTTCCTCCAGAGCTGGCATGGAAATACTGAGGAGTATTATCCTGACAGCTGATCCCTGAGAGACTTTATTAGGAAAACCCTTATTATGAATATGTCCTCATTAATAATTATGTTTGGGCAACTGTCATTTAGCCATTTTGCAACCAGTCTCATATGAGTAAAGGTTTCTGTAGTGACTTTTTCTTAAAATGTTGTGCATTACTAAACAGAAATCTTTGGTGGCAAAGCTTATTTTTATAGCTATATTTATCACTAGTGCTAATAAAAATACAATGAAATTCAATGCAGATTGAAATTGGACACAATCAATGTGCTGTGGTGACAGTCTAAGGGAATTTCTCAATGTCCTTTTTGTCATGAAGTCAGTCCCTGAAATCAGATTTGTTGACTCTGGAGGGAGTCACCAAGATATAAAATTTGTGGCCATGGGATTGTATCTTCTTATAAAAAAGTCCCCACTTAAAAAATTGCACTGCTCTATAGATAACACAAACATAATTTCATCATATCTCCCAAAGATTAAAGTGAAGACCAATCCATTTTCATGACAAATCTTCACAATGATGTCAAGTCCTTATCCAAAGTGGACTCACTTTCTCCAGAAGTTTTCAGTAAAGCAGCAAAATGATTGTGTATATCAATAATGGCATGTACCTTCTCTGTGCAAGGACTAATTAATCTCATCAATAATCTAATGTTTTCACTAATTGAATCATAAGTGCAGCATATTTATTTCAGTACCATGATGGGATTCCCTCCACTGGTAGGGGAAGACTCAAATAATATCGCTGAGGGTCCATCTGGAGAGGGAGTTGACTCAACTTACAGCAACCTTATAAAGTTTATAGTATTTTTCTGGTGTAGGCATTGCTCCCTTCTTAGTGATGTTGGTGTAGAAAGCCCTTGTCCATCCCTTTTGCATGGCTTGGAGTATTACTCTTATTCCAAAATTAGGCCCAGGTAAGTATGGTCCCATGCCCTACCCAGCTACAACTGCAATTTTCTGATAGTTTTCATTGTATGTTTCATTTTCTCTGGGAAGGTTTTGGCACCCTTCTAGCCTTCTAGAACATATCTGGATTTCTTTTTTAAGCTTACAGTCCTTCAGACCGCTGGAGTAGGGACAGATCGGTCAGACAGCTCTGTGGCTTCCTTCACTGAGATGCGTTAGACACCTGGTCTGTAAGCTGATATCAAAGGGAGTTTTCCTGAAACTTTCTAGACACCCTTTGTTTTAGTCTATGCCTAGCTCAAGTTTAGTATTATTTTGTTCTTATCTTAGATGTAATGTTGAATGAGCAAAAGCATCCCGAGAAGCTGATTGTAACAGACATAGCAAGGAACTCTTCACCCAGATAGCTAATCGCGATAGCACCCTGTATTTCCCTCTAGGAACAGGTCTTTTTTACAAAAGGGACATGAAGAGACAGGAACAGTCTGATGTCATATAAATCAAAACTCTAAGTTTAGACACAAACCCATCATTTCTAAAATGTGGGCTGAGGTAGAGCATGTGATACATAGTAATGCAGTAGAGATAAATATAGAAAGTAGGCTTTTTTAGTAAGGTTTGATATTTATGAATTTCTGGTTGGAACTGTTAATTTGAATGTTTGAGTAGAGCAGGATAATTAAGATGTATGGTAGTAGGTGATGTTTCAATACAAGATCATCAAGGATTATGTTTAGTTACGTATCTCTTCTTCTGTTGCCCTTGGTTTGCCTCAGGAAATGGAACCTTATGAACAATTTTAATGAGCAAGCAAACAAAAAAATCCAATCTAGGTCAAATGACATTTGTTTTGGGCTCGGTATTTCTCAGGTTAAGTCCTTTAGTCAGGCAGTAGTGTTTATTGCAACAGAGAATTGATTGGGTCATGTAGGGCACAGAGTACAAATAGCAGTGTCATTCACCAATAGGTACCACAATTTCCTCCAACATGTACTGAAATCCTACCAGTCCTTCCAGCACCAGTGGAAGAGAAACAGGAGAGAGTAACAGTAAAACACACTTCGTTTTCATTTCTATATCTTAAATAAGCCTTGAGGCTAAGGCTCAAATGAGTGACAGCCTGGCTTATGCTGTTTTAGTCTACAAAAGTGTTTTATCAAATCGGTAGTGCTGTGTGTCAGTCATCTGTGACCTCTGTATGGGAAATGTTTACACGATATTATTAACAATTTTGCTCCAGGGTTTCCTCATGAATCTGCGATATTCTCTGCATTAACAACATGAATAGCTGTTATATGTCTGTAAGCAAGCTTCCCAGATCTCCAACCAACTTTCCAGAAACAATTGTTTGAAAATGCACTCCTACATACACCCAGAGTCTTATCAAGAACCTTTATTTGGATGTTTTTTGAAAAAAAGTTATTATAAAATTTCAACTTGGGGTTTCTGTGTTGCTTGATGGACTTTCAACCACTGTATAAATCAATGGCTCCCAGTTCAGTTTCCCCTACTGTAGAGTATATAAAATAAAAAGCAATAACAGATGATTATCCAACACAGTAACATAAATATGATATTTTTATATATCACATTTAGAGTATTATTGTTAAAGATACTGCTTTTTCACAAAACAACTTCATTTCCCCAAATAAATTCTGTATGGTATTCTCTTTTTCTAAGAAAATTATTTTTTTATCAAGTCACTTTCTGAGTCCATTTCAGACACATAGATCCCCCCTTTCCTTCTGAAACACCACATACAACACCTCTTTGCTCTAAGTTATGCTTTTCTGTCTTTTGTTCCTTTCTGTCTTATGACGCCTATTTTATTTTGGCAAGGTTACTTCTCCAGATCCAGAAATAACAGTTTTGTGAGTGACCTGTGAGTTACTCTTCCCCACCCCAGGAGGGACATGTATTTGAGAGCTACACCTAATCCTTCATAGCATTAAAGAGTGTTTCAGGCAGAGTCTTACTCTTCAGCTGCCTTGGTAGGTAAAACAGATTCTGCAGCCTTGAGGCTGAGTAATGGAGCCAAAATGTGTTCATGTAGTCTGGGATGGTTTTACCATTGTCATCTGTTTTACTCATTACCTTTTATGATCCTGACCCACAACTCAGTTATACCAGTGAAGCTGTGTTCCCACTAATTGTTCTTTGTGGGAGGCAACATACTGTTCCCCAAAAAGCAAACTGCACCTTATATTTGCATGCTTTGCCCCTTGGTTTGCTCCAAGGTTCTGATTCCTCCATGGCCCGTGCTGCATACATGTAGAATAGTCACATCCCCATCTGTAGCACTGTGTCGGTCCCTCTGCTGGGAAGCTCAGAGGAGCTTGCAATAACAGGTCACTGAACTATTTCTGCACCCTATAGAAAACAGAGACACAGCTATAGGAAAACTTAAAAATTCTCCTCCAGCACCATCTCACTTAATCACTTGCATCTCGCTTTGACAAACTCCCATACAACCTCACAAACATTCCCCAATGTATTTCTAACATACTTTCCACCACCTGGTATAAGGTTGCAACTGTGATAGCATGTCAGTAACTTTTTGTGATTTTAGGTACCTATCTCATTTTCAACTTCTGCCTTTGTGTTAAACCCATGAAATAGCACCTGGGATTATAGGGTCATCTAAAGAAATCAGGGCTACCACTGTCATATGGTTAAATGGCCAAGTCAAGTAGAGGAAGGAGTAATTCATGCTTCACAGTCTTACAGGCTTGAGGGCAGTGTTCTGTACTAAGCTTTGGAGGAGCTTGACCTATTGATCTTCTTGGTCTCTGAAGCAAGAGATGAGGGTGGAAAGGAAAAGCTCTCTTCTGGGGATGCCATATCAACCTGCCTTTCCTGCTATCATGTTTGGAGAGGTCAGAGGGACACCTGGAGTGAGGCAATGCCTTTGATGCATGTTCTCCTGTGTCAACACTTCGTTCACACTTATGGAAGACCCTCTCTCCCCATTCATCCCCCCTCATTCCCAACCTTTGATGTAGCCTCCTGCTTCCTGACAGCCCTGAATCATTGGAAGGACACTTCCACATAGCAACTAGATACACCTTTGCTCAGGCTTTTTCTAATCAAAAAGCTTATTAAAAAGCCACTCCCTTCCCAGACAGACCTAGATGGTCAGCCAGGTGCCACTGCACACAAACACACATCTCCTCACTTCAGTCTCCCAACACAGACCAAACATTCTTTTGTTCTGGTAGCTGTAAGACTACAAACTCATGAAGACAGAGTATAGATGTATGCTGAAAACTTCTGTACTGCTCAAGTCATGAACTTTGGTGATTTTGATTTCTTTTTGTCATATCAAAATCCTGCTCAGATTTGGAAGAGATATGAAGTGGTGTAAAAATAATTTTTCCTAGCTTGTTTTCCTCAGGGAGATGCAGGATGTCACACTAAACCAATAAATTCCCCTGCCAAAATGATTAAAAGAAAAGTTCTTTCTGTGCACAAGTCAGGAAATGCCCAGTTTACAGTTGCTGTTTAGCTTTAATTTCAGCTCCTCTGCACTTCTGACCTGTACAGCATATGACATGGGAGTCATTCAGGAGAAGCTGCACATACTCACATATAGTAAATCTGGTTTATTTGTCTCTGGGATAATTCTCCACTGTTGCTGTATTCTTTGGTACAGAGAGTCTCTGACACAACCTTTCTGATCTGTACGTAAGAGACTTTGGATTATTTTTTACTTGTTAAAGCAGAACTTGTCATTAGAACCATGCACACGTACTAAATAACAATGGCATTTCCTCACAATGAATTCTTGGTTGTTAAAAGACCAATATGTCAAATTAAACACTGAGTTACAGGATGCAGACACATTGTAGATTTAAAGCCCTTATGTCAGTGGCCACATTAAGTCAGAAGGCAAGCAGTCAGTGGGGCTGATATGAGCTGAAGACTAAACCTTTTAACAGCGATAAGGATGAGTGGAAAAATTTATCTAGAAGTTCTGCACTGAGCAAGAAATTAGAAGATGAACATGAGATACTTACAGACAAGCAATTTGATATATGAAAGAATCTAGTGTGTTGAATGTGTCCTTTAGTGGTCTGCTGAGAAGGTAGGAAAGCATCCTGATGCCATTGCTTAGTGTAAAACCAAGCAATGTTTTGAGCTGATCACAAAAAGATGCATATAGGATGGTGCAGCCATATGGAGACTTGCTTATTGAGGAGTTTGGCAAAGCCTGTGCAGGATGGCCAGGTCTGCCAGCGAGGCTCCTTGTCCTTCTTCTGGAACCTTGGACTTTCACTGTGGCAGATGAATCTTTGCTGGAGCAAGACCTCGGTGAACCTGGAGAAGGAGGTTCAAGATTGGTGCCTTTGTGGCCAAGAAGGCCAATAGTATCCTGAGGTGCATCAAGAAGAGCGTGGCCAGCAGGTCAAGGGAAGTCATCCTGCCCCTCTACTCTGCCCTGGTGAGGCCCCATCTGGAGTACTGTGTCC
>JAOXNG010000012.1:91701254-91714592 GCA_028566535.1 Scolopax minor
CAACAGTAACCATTATCCCAAAATTATAGTCAAGCTTTCAAATTAGCAAGACTACCTAGGTGTAGAATTGCTATACTGTAAATCACTGATTATTTTCATTGCAGACCTACCATTTAGATGCTTGTGTCTAAGCTGCTTAGAATGTGGCATGTAGTGGATAGTATGAAGAAAAGCAATTGACAGCCATATCCTGATGCATCTTACCTCAAATTCCAACTCACTGTTGATAAGAAACAATTTTAACCTGGGCAAGCAACAACACTGCATGAAGAAATCAGTTTGGGAAGGCATCTGTATAGTCAAAGACTTAAAGATGATAATTGCAATGCCGTGAGTCATGTGAAGAAATAGGTCTTGAAAGAGGATAAATGAGGTGAAAGCAAGGTTGTTCACTGAAGATGGCAAATTAACTATCAGCAAACCATCAGAAAACTCAACACAAATTTGGAGCTTTTAGGTGTGCCACTATCCCAGTAATTATTTTCTCTCACCATGTTTTTAACTTTCCTTGTGTGCTGGGTTGGCCCCAGCTAACAGCCAAACACACACTCAGATGTTCGAATACTCTCCCATCCAGAGGGATGAGGGGAACAAAAGAGAAAGATCAGGAACAAGAAAGCTTGTGGGCCACATAAAAGACAGGACATCACTTACCAATTACTGTCACAGGAAAAATAGATTTGACTTGGGGAAACAAGCTTAATTTACTGACAAGTAAAATAAATATTTAATTACTGATTCAGGTAGTGGGAAACAAAAGCAAAAAAAATGAAAAAAAGATTTACACACATAGGGGGCAAACACCTTTCCTTCCCCATTTCCAGGCTGCCCTTCACTGGAAGCACCTCTCCTCACAGAGGCTGCCTCTGCAGCACCTCCTCCTCCCCTCCCAGTGCTTCTCTTAACAAGTGTATCTGTTTGCAGGCTGAGTGTCTAGACAGTGAATACCATGCAGTTACTAGCTAAGACACAGGACAATGACATGAACATGTGGCCACACCATACATTAAAAGCCTTAGGAATGCTTGCACAATGAAACAAGAATGCAAGAAGAAGTTCTGCCAGAAACCTGTAAGATGTAAATTTTCTCAAGGTGTTATGCTAGGTTGTGATGTCCTGGCAAGAGAGATCACAGACCATTGGCACCCATCTTCTTTATGAAAATATCAGCTCTTTCTACCATGACACTTGCATCAAATAAAGATTTGAATAGATGAAAAACTGTGGTAAAAACCTCCTTTGTAATAACCACCTGATGCCAAATATGTTGTCAAGAAGCCGCATGACTAAGGTAAGTGACCAAAAGTGGTGATGACTCCCCTAGTTTTGACTTCATTATCAGCTTCATAACAGAGGAGACTGGTCAAGCTGGTCAACCAGCAAACCAGGCAGAAACATCATGGACTTTTTTGGTGCAGCCACAAGGCTGGTGGCAAGAGTGACACTTGACTTTTTGCAGTATTGTACCGATAGACTACAGACAGTGCTGCTAGATGGATGCTGATTAAATGGTAACGTATCTTTCTCTACTGAATGACAATGTAGAAAAGGAAGATTGACAAAACTTCCTTACATAGTGGCTCTAAAGCCTATTTTCCTTTGGTTTAAGCTACAAATGAACTATCTGAGGGGGTGTACATGGTGATACAAGTGACACATGTAAAAATAAATCTGGAGCACAAATCTTTCATTTGGAGGGGATGAGAAAAGCCTGCTTGGGACCATAGTTTGTGTGGAGCACTGAGGTTTTTGGGGGATGAGGGGAAAAAAAGTTCATAGCATGCTATAAATTATTGAGGAGAGTAATGTCTCAGGGAAGGAAGCTGAAATTGAATGAAAATGAGAACTTATTCACAGCCCCAGGTTGTTTGATTAGCTAAAAATACGCCTCTGTTTGATTAAGCTTTTAAGATACACTTAGGTTTTCAAATATTTTCTGCAGCCAGGAAGGCTAGAAACACTTTTTTCTGCTCTCTTAGAAAGGAAGATTTCTTATATATTTGCAACTTCCATAAGGTGAATCTTTAAAATTCAGATCATAATGGAATATAAAGGAAAAATCACAAGTTTGCAATGCTGATCTTTGATCTAGGAGAACCAAGATCTAGAAAATTCCTCTTTGATCTTTCAGCAAATAATTTTGCCACATGGCATGAAAAGCTGTCAGAAAACTGACAGGTGACTGAAAGAGTCCTCTAAGCTGTAGACAACTACAGCGGATAGACTTATTAACACTTATTTCAGACTCTGTTTTAACATTACATAGGTGTTTTGCCCTCCACAACTCCTATTAGAGGGCTGTTCCAGAACCTTGCTTCTCTGGTACTTAGAAACGTTTTTCTAATTTCCAGTCTAATTTTATTCATGACTAGTTTATACTAATTTGTTCTTTGGCTAACATTATCTTTTTCTTAAATAGCTCATTTCCTTCTGTGGCATATAGTCACCTGCTGAATTTATACAGTACAGTCTTAGCTACTCTTACCTTTAATTTTTTTCTAGGCTAAACAAAGCAACTCATTTTATATTTCCTCTTATACTCTAAGTCAGCTGCCACTTTGCCATCTTTCTTTACTTTTTTTGCACTTATTCGTATTCAAATTATTCCTCTTTTTAGCAATGAGTGGCTAAAAATATGTAGAATCGTCTATAGAGATCTCACCAGGGCCTTCTATAGAGCATTCATATTTCTGTCTGTATTGAAAATATTTTGTTTAGAAAATTTTACTTTTTTGTTTTCCTGGTCATCTCAGAATACTGTGAATCCTGTTTTTCAGTGTTACAACCAGACACAAGTCCTCTAAAATGATGAAGCCATATTCCGACAATACTAGTGCTATCCTTAAAAGTAGCTCTATTCTAAAACTTACTACCAGGCAACATTCTGTACATTTCTGTGGATAAACTTCTAGATAAATATCCAGATGAAAACATTCAGTAACGTAAAACATTAATCTATTTAGAATGTCTGTGATAGCATCTGTATATCCCAAGATTCTCGTTGCAAAAATGCATGGTATTAGAGAGCAAGAATAAAGGGAATGAAGAAGAATGACTTGTTTTGCTGTTTATACTGATTGGGGAAAGGTGGGCTAAACAAAGGTGACTTTAAATCTAAAATATTAGGTGGCAAATGTTAAAAAACCAAATATGAACACAAAGGCCTCCTATATTGTATAATGCATTAATTCTACTACATTTTATTACATACACAAGTCCTTTTTAAAATTATTCCTTAACCAGAATTGTTCATATCCTCACCTTTTAATGAAACCTTCAATATTTACTCCATACCAAAAAATGTAAAAAAATATATTCCATAAAACTTAATATACTCTTGGAGGCAACTAGATCTTTTACTCTTTTCTTTCCAGTTTTTCATGTGAAAAGGCATCACACAAGATAACTCAACCAAATAGGTTTAGTGAAACAGCGTTTGTGGAAAGGAAGGAGGAAAAGGTTAGAAGGCTGCAAAATAAGAGAAATAGAAAAACAAACAATCCATTCTCTGAAGTACATAAAGAGTAAAGCTCTTCTTCTAGTGAAGAAATAGAGGGGAGGATAGAAGACAGAGGAGAGAGTTGCCGAGTCTACTATCTCTTGTTAACTTACTAGCTTGCAAACTATTTTGCGCTGATACCACATCTCTGGCCCTTATTCTAATTTAGGCTGGACAACAAAGATCCCTACTGCAGCTGCAGTTGACAATGTGCCCCCTGGTAGCCAGGTGCTTGCAGTTCTGGCTAGCCACTCCTCCTGACACACCTGCAGTAAATTTTGGCTCTGCAGTAACTGTGCTCAGCCCCCAGATGGAATTACTGCGGCATTTAGCACCTGTATTCAGATCTTGTTGTAGGTATGGCTGAGGAACTGCATGGTGAACAGTAGCAGCTCATCTCACTGCTCATCCCAGATGTGCTAGGTAGTGGCACTGAAAGCAGCACAAGGGATTTGATCCATTCACTGCTCAAAAATATGAGGTCTGACATGTCTTGGCCAAATGACGTAACTGAGTCTTCTCATCTCCCTTGTGTTTTCTCCGTCAAGCAAAACTAATTGGTAAGTTGTTGCAGAGCTGGAGTATTTCTGTCATTTTACTTTACTCTTTTACTTTAGGTCTTTTACTATTGTAATTTATGCATATATGTGTGTATATACATATAAACCCTTTCTTCATTGTCTCTTTAGTTTTGCTTTTCTCTTCATTGACATATTCAATTTTTTGTCCAAATAGTCCTTTTAGGAGACGGTATGCTACAGAATGGCTCTTGCTTGGACATTCTCATGTACAGTCACTAGGTCAGTGGCCCTGCTAGCTTTAGCTTTTTGTTAATGGTTTTTAAGTTGTGTGTTCTTTTCCCTTTTCCACCAGAAAAGTGACTCCTTTTTAAACTAGAACTCTAATATGATGTCTTCAAAACAATATGCTTCCTTCTTGCAAATATTTATCTTTTAGAAGCATGTTTTAAATTCCTATTCAAAAGTGTCTTCATTTTTTACACGCTGAAACTATGGACCTTGTTCATTCTCATGTGGTGTTGAATTTGAATATATCACGGTCACTGTTGGACTGCAATTTTTTTTGTCTTGAGTATCCTCTGATGAACTGCACCAAGAACCTGGCATCCCTTTGTGTCCAAAATTCAGTACACGTCATGCCACTGTGCACAATTCATCCAGCTTACAGAGGGGTAAGTGAACTAATCTATTATTTCCAAACTTTCTCTCTTTAAAAATTTCCCTAATCTTCTATAAGATATCATCTTTAATGAACATCCCGGTAGATTGTCTGTAATATAGCCCCAATATTATATGTTTTGGACAGACATGAAATTCAAATCCTTATGTATATGGCATCTAATTATATATTTAATGAAACTGTCTTTTTTTAACTCCATACTTCAATCCTAGAAGGCCACTCCTCACAAGAAAACTTGATCTGCATCCAACTGATTACAATAGCTTACTGGTATTTCTTCTATGAAGTTGTTTAAAATCTGGCAATCCTGGTTCATCTCCCTTACTTTCTTTAGAGTTGTTTAGAAATACATAATATTTGGGCTTGGTCTAGTTGCCTATTTTTATGTTTTCTAATGAAAAGAAACTTTATTTATTGATACTCCTCCTGAATTTTACTGACTTACATGCACCTTTTTTCACGTTTAGGAAATCTATATAGAATCATAGAATCATTGAGGTTGAAAAAACCCTTAAGATCATCAAGTCCAACTATAACTGTATCACTTCCAAGTTGCCATTAAACTGTATCCCTTAGTGCCATATCTATACAACCTTTAATTCCCTCCAGGGTTGGTGACTCGACCACATCCCTGGGCAGCCTTCTCCAATGTTTGATAATCCTTTCGGTGAAGAACTTTATCCTAATATCTAATCTAAATCTCCCCTTGTGCAATCCCTCTTGTCCTATCACTTGTTACTTTGGAGAAGAGACTGACCCCCACCTGGCTACAACCTCCTTTCTGGTCGTTGTAAAGAACAATAAGGTTTCCCCTTAGCTTCCTTTTCTCCAGACTAATCAGTCCCAATACCCTCAGCCACTCCTCATGAGACTTATTCTGTGGACCCTTCATCAGCTTTGCTGCTCTTATTTGGATGCTCTTTGTCATCCTCTTCTTGGATCACATAACTTGTAAAGGATATGGCATCCTGAAAATGTTTTCTTCTGCATCTGGTGGGATTTCTGCCCCACTTTAATTTTCCTGACTGCCTGCTTAACTGCAACTACCAGTGGTTCTGTTTTCTTATATAAATGGGACTTATATGGGAAAAGAACATTTTTGTAGAATTAGTGGTTTGTGTGCAGACGGTGCATCTCCAGGCTTATAATTAATATTATTTTGCTAGAAAAAGTTCCTTGAGTTCTGAGACTAAAAGTTGTTATTCACTGAAGAAACAAACATCCAGTCCATCAATAGCTTCATGGCAATTTTTCACCAGAGGTAGTTGTCTGGAATAACTTTTTTTCCTTTCTCTCTTCAGATTTTTTATTTTATTTTAGCAATTACATGAAACATTACTTCATCCCTTATTATTCTCTTGCCATTCCTAATAAGCTGTGTTTTAATTTAAAACAGCAATTTACAATTCAATTAATATATAACAACACAATCCATTGTAATCACAATGCGATAAATTTGTGTTTTAAGTAATTTTTAATGCTCATAGCAGTTGGATCTGTGAAGTGTGGAAATAGCTGCCATTTTTCACCATGTGCAATACTGCCTGCACAAACCAGCACTTTTTAATTATATCACCACCAAAGCCCGAGGTATGGAAAATGGAGAAACTGTAATTGCAAAGGAAGAAAAACTTTGCTTATGATACACAGATAATACAGAAAATATAAAGGTAATGCCAAGATATAATTAGCAAAATTGATTGAAGGGTGAATTCCCTGATATAATTGCTACTTAAAGTTGTGTTTCATATTGATATTTTTCAGCAAGTAAAGGAGTGTGATTAACTTACCTTAGCCAACAAATAATTACAAGATTAGTTCACCTGACCAGAATCTTATTCTTTAGAAATTGTAAATAAAGTATTATTACCTTACTGGTGGAATTTTTTTCTTTTTCTTTTATGACAGTCATGTACTTTTTTCAAATTTCTGCATTTCTATACTATGTAGGTAAAAAAACTCCCAAGGGGCTAAGTCTTCAAAAAGTTGACAGTTCCTTTGACTTCAATGAAACTACATTAATAATAACATATTTTTTACTTTAATTTGCTTGTAGTTTAGATCTTAAATATGAACCATCACTTGCTGCTGGAAAAAGTATATAAACCCTCTTCAAAATTCCATTCCAAAAGAAGAAAGTGATTCCTCCAAGCAGACCCACGTCTGCTCCTGCCAAGGCCGTTTGGACTTTCTGTGAACACAAGCTCTTGCTACTACAGAGATTTATCAGTAAGGGAGACTTTTCACTCTCTTGTCAAAGTTTTTACTTTTTAAATCCAGTATAATCCTATTGTGTTGAGAAGAATTGTACTGCTTTAAGTAAAATCATAAAAAGGTCTCACTGCTTTTTTAGCTCTTCTGTCTAATAGACTATTAACATAGGGTTCTTCTCTAATCCCAATTTACTTCTAAGGAGCCTTCAGTACATCATCTTTCCTTTCATTTCCCACCCCAGTAGTGTGCCCTGTATCAGTTTGCTTCTGGTCACATGGAGAGTACTCATCAGCATTAATAATTCTGCTAATGAAACTTGCAATGTAAGTGCTTGAGGCCTACAGTTTTTGAAATAGGGAATTTAGTTGCTTTCATGGCACCAACCTGCCACTTGATCTAGATCCCTTTGAATTTATTTATTTTCAGAACTTGAAAGATGTAGAATAATGTTCCCAGAATTACAAAAAATTATATATGAAAAAACTCCCACCCAGGAATATATATCCCCTCTTAAGTTATTAGATAACTAGATCTTTTTTATTTAATAGAATGCTATGATTTTCACATTTCTGAAGGTCAATAGGAAGAGGAAATGGTTAATATTAAAATCCAGAAAATATGTATTATATCCTGTAGACAGAAGAGAAAATACTTAAAATTTTCAGATGGGGAAGTGTATCTATAAATTGGTTATCCTCAAAAGAAACATTTTTACATGGACCGTTTCCATACTGAGCTTGTATAAATGTATACAAAATAAACATTAATATTCCTTTATGAGAAGCATCATTATAATACTTATCGTTGAAAAATACTGTGTAAATTAATTGTAGGGCTTTTATTATTGGAAACCTCTGATGTATTATAGAAGCTGATTTGACTTTAGAAAATGGATATACTTGGAACAGAGTCAGGACCAGGACCCCAAAAATGTTAATTTCCTACTATTCTATATTCAAATGAAAAGATACTGTCTCTGGCAATTGCACCATGGAGAAAAAAAATGCTGTTCTTTTATGTTATTACTGGCTTTTCAATTCTTACATTTGTCATTGATATATGTGGCATGAAAGTAAAAAATGCATACATAACATAAAGGCTGAGTAAATATACATTAAGGAGAACTAACCTATCAAGTGATTTTACCCTTATCTGCATTTGCAGGTTGGTTAGATCCATCAATGTATGTACCGCCAAACTCTATAATTCCATTATAGTGGTAGGAGGAAGAAGGTGGGAGTCTTTGAGGTGACGCCATGTATTGTATAGTAAAATCCAGCAAAGTTTCCTTTTCAAATATCTGGTAGAGAAGGGGCAAAGTATGTCCAGTAATTTTAAGGACATTTTCCAAATGTTTATTTAGATAAAAGATAGATAACAGTAAAACTATAAAACCTGCAGCCAGATAACTAGGTTTTATTAATGACCTGCCATATACCGTGGCCGGATAATTAAAGTTCTCCCTCCCTCCTAACCCCCTCCTCCCAGAAAAGGAGAGAGTGGACAAATTTATTTGATAGTTTGATAACCAGGGGACACTGGTTGAAAACTATTGATATAATCAGGGTCTATTCAATTTGCTCACGACAGACACTCCTATCTGCTAATTTCACCTGTGAATAGTTAATTATGCCCTGAATGCATATAGTCGAGCCATTAATAAAATTTGTCTGTCATAGATTTCTGTATTTTCTTTTTTTGTCATCCTCATGTGCATTTTATCTATGGGAATCTTTCGCATTTTTTTTTTCTTTTAACATTGCACAAGACAGATGTTAGTGGTATGGGTATTTCAGCAAGGCTACGTTATAGATGGCATACAGCATGGATCAGGATTGCTCTTTTAGCCTGCAAAAGACTGGGCCTGTGTACATAATGAAGCTGCTGAAGCATGAATGATAATGGAGTTCTTAACCATTTCACATTTTCAAGATATGCTTAGGGAATTTGCTTTCAACTAAACAGATGCAAGGGAAAATGCATCTCTCTTTTTTTGGTAGGCTCATGAGGATTTTACATATACAGGATGGCTGTTTTTACAGGATGATTTTCCTTTAAATCTGGCTGTTGTCCTTTCACTAGGACATTTCTTTGGGTGAATGCAGGTATCAAACCTCAGATTTTCTCCCTCCAATCATCTGTATTTAATAAAGTGCATATTGTATGCCAAGGCAATTTGTTTTAATATCTGAAGGGCCTCTCAGGATTCAGAAAGCTTCTAAAATTCACATAAAATTTCCCTAATTCTGCCATTTCCTTCAGTTGGGATAATTTTCATTCAGTATTGCCCACTTATAAAGAGATTGCTCAGTTAATCAAAAATCATGTGTTTATTCGTAATACTGCGGGCTTTATCTAATGTCTCTGAATAAAAGTATCTAAAGAATAGTAATAAAACTATGAGTAAGTAACTCTAGCCCAACTTTTGTTTACTATTTTTTTTCTCCAGTTTATTCACAAGTCAAATTTAGTCTTTCAGGTTGCTGAGGGCTACTATCTCCTTTGTGGTAACACCTCTTTGCAGGTAAATCCTTCTGTTTTCCTTGTCCAGAGTTTTGTTTGTTTCCTTGACCTACACATTACCAGTAAAAACATCTTCTCTTCTTACTTGGGAAGATCAAGATGGAGAAGATCATCAACAAAGGACAAAGACTTGAGGCCTTGCTGACCTCTCCAGCAGCAGATATCATTCCAACATCATCATAAAACGTAGCCATAACTTAAAAAATTTAACAGAAGATCACCCAATTCTCATACAGGTTGGTGTCTGGCCTCCACAGGACCAGAGACTTCTGAAACCTTAATTTCAGCTTACACTTCTTAGGTGTTCTGCCCAGTCCTCTGAATGATAACTGAGATTATCATGGTATGATTTTCTTAAAAATTGTTTTTCTCTGCTAGGTTGGGTCAAGCCTGAGTGAGTTTTTAATTCTTCTCTTTCAAAAAGGTGAGTTTGCTTCATGCAATGTGTGTTTTATGAAGTCATTATTTGTTTTGGAAAAAAAATCTAGAAATTCTTGTTACAAAGTTTTCCCTTCGTATATTTTTCATCCCTTCTTTTAGGGTTTCTAAGAACTGTCTTTGCTTGTTGGAAGCTGAATAGTAATGAGAAGTTTGGATATTTTGCTTTTCTCATCATGTAGTATCACTGTTTGACAGTGTTAGACAGTCTTGGTAGGTTGCCTGGCTGTATTCATCAGAGGTGGGTACAGAAGAAGCTGGAGAGCAGACATGGGGAAAGGACTGTTATTTATGAGTGTGTACAATGCCTAGAGCAAGCAATTAGAGCAAATAAGCATCACCACAGACATAAAAACAAATTACAAGAGTTGGCTGAAATCTTTCAGTATAATTTTGGTCAAAAATTTCATTTAAAGATAAAAGCTTGGCAAAAGTAGTCCAATTCTGACAGAAAAATTTTTCCAGCCAAATAAATGGAAACAGTTACTTTCAGGAAAAAATGGAAATTAAGGAGGGGACAGCAGATGCTCTGAAGTTACCCAGAGTTACAAGGATGAACCTCTGCTACCTGTTTTGCCAGTCATGATGCTTTCAGTAACAAGATATTTTTATTTATGTGTATATATATATATTTATATACATTTACCTTGCTGGTACTATCAAGCAATTCAAAGCCAGTGACTGGTAATTTCCCAGTATTTCATAGCTGGTCAAAATTGGATTTAGTTACATTAACTTATTTCAAAAGCATCTTCCCTATCTCAATTACTCGGTTACAAAGAAGGTCCCTTGTAAACATTGGAAATGTCAGAGTTCTCAAGAAAAGGTTTTGAGTATTTCTTTAATGGAAAGTCGTAAATATGAAGTTATTACCAACACCCCTAATAATACACGTGCAGGGAACCTAAGAGACTTTCTTGCTTAATTGGACTGTTTCACTTCAGTAACTTCATAGAGTGAGCAGGAAGCACACAGAGGACAGTGCACATGAAAGATCTAGAATGACAGCTTGAATACTCAAGACTTGGAGGTCGGTAGATGGATATAATGAATTTATCCAACCTTAATGAATGATCAAAAAATATTCCAGAAGGAATATAACTCATTTGTATCTTAAGGACTGTACTGTGCAGTCTTTTTATTCTTTGGACAAAGAGAAAATGTATACCTTCATAATTAGAAACAAACAACTTCTGGTATGGTTGTAGGGTTGGGTTTTTTTTGGGGGGGTGTTGTTGCTTATTTTTTAAAACTGTATTAGAGAGAAAAGGATTTTTTTGGACGATTTCTGGAAACGTGCTCAGTGCTTAGCTGTTATCAAAAGGCAAGTAGAACAGTAGGAACTATCTGGACAGGAATAGAGAACAAAATAGAAAGCATTATCATGTCATTATATAAAACACTGTTTTGCCTAGGGATATTTTGTGTGGTTCTGGCCCTCTCTATCACACACACACACACAAAGTAATAAAACTATAAAATGTGCAGAGGAGAGGGACACAATCAGGATCTGAAGTGAGGAATAATTACGAGAAGAAATTAAACGGAGTAAGGAATAATTTCTATACAAGAAGAGATTAAATAGCCTTGTTCTGTAAACTGTTGGAAGCTGGATGCAATACTGGGAGGGAGATACTACCTTTCCTTTGATGCTTTCCCTCTAAACCTCCAGTAATGGCCATAGTTAGAGGCACAATACAGGCCAAAATGAGCCTTTGGGCTGAAACTCTGCAGCTGTTCTGAGTAGAAAGGCTACTTGCACAGCCTTCCTCACCTGTGGGGAGAAATGTCAGTGCTCATGTAATGTAAGGCATCATATCAAAGTGTGGGTGCTGTGAAAGGGGAAGCCTCAGTGATAGACACTGCAGAATCTTTTTGCAAATGCCAAGTATTTGGTAGCTGTTGTGGATACTGCAGCAGTGACACAGAGCCTCCTTCTAGAATTAATTTTCATAATTTGTCTGTGCATCCTGCTCCTTATAGGGAAGCATTATGCTACATGGCTAGTACTGGGGCTGATAGAACTATTTACATTATGCTGTGACTAGCAACCTCAGTTAACTAAGACAAGTCTCTTCCTCCCACCCTTTTGCTAGCAAGATTTTAGGTAAGAGACCAAAATGTAATAGCTGTCTCTCCTCTGGAGAGCCATTAGTCATTAGTCAGCTGTGGAGAAGGCAGATGCCGCCTGTTAGAGTTTCCAGCAATATGAAAGCATTATCAAACCACAAAACAATGTGAATTTTTCTTTAGCCCTATGAGCTCCCGTGCAGCCCTGAAACAGTGGTATTTTTCATGGGAAAATGCTGAAGTACACTTGTGCCAGCGAACGCCAGCAGTGAGTTTGACTGGCTGCCAGATGCCATGACAGAGAAAAGCCTGGCTAGGGATCTGTGAGCCACGGGAGGTCTTGAAATTGAAAGGAATGAGCTAGAAGTGATCAAATAAACAGGACTGAGTGAGAAGTTTTAGTCTGGGAAAGCCAGAGGTATCAGGCCAGAAAGTTGTCATGTGCTAAGGGACAAAGATGCAAAGTTGAGTTGCCATAGCAAAAAGGTTGTGTAGTGCTGACTTGGAGGCACAGGATCTTCTGCCTTGCTCTGCTAGATGGTTCATGAAGCCAGGCTACTGTCTATGCTGGACAGTCCCATGTTCAAAAATATAGCAGATGCCTGTGCTATATCCTGCAAGGTGCTCTACCCTCAGACAGCCAGAGCTTCCCTGTCTGGAGGCTGCCAGCTTTCCAGACGTGTCCTCCCTCTGGCTGCTGTCAAGTGACATGAAAAACTCACAGGAGCCTGTCTCCAGAACCATTTTTGTGAGATGCTGACCCCCATGAGGAGTGAGGACAAAGGATGGAGTGCCAGTAACGACCTTCCTGAGCCTCTCAGGCTGGGGCAGAGCATGTGATCTAGTTGAAGATGAGGGTCAGACTAGATGACTCAAACTATTCTAGCATTCTGTGATTGTATATGTGTAAAGCAGGTTGCAAGGCAGAGCTGTGGGGCACTGAACACAGCAGTGGGAACCAGTTTGCCTCTGTAGGTCCTGGATGTGTCCGGAGACATGGTTACGTTTCAAGCATAATAATGACTTTGGTCAAAAGTAATCTTGGTCATTTGGTCCTATAAAATACCAGAGATGACATTCATAAATGACAAATTTCATTTTCGCTCATATCTTCTCCAAATCTTTTGTAAAGCAATTGAGTATAAAAGAATTTTTGAAAAATATTAAAAGTATGACTGAGGAAACTATAACTTCACACGTAGTGGTTAAAAGACTCTTTTAGATAACATTCTTTACCCATATTAGCTCTTTCTCAGCAAATGTCTATTCACACATTCCTTTTTACTAGTACTGGATTTCATAATTGCAACAAACACTATTTCAGAAATAATATTAATTGAAAACAATATTTATTCCTCTTGTAATTATTTTTAAATCCTGATGGAATGTATTCA
>JAOXNG010000012.1:91787254-91797429 GCA_028566535.1 Scolopax minor
GATGTTACCAAAGTCCTTCTCAGCCACAGGAGAGAGCGTGGTGGGTGGCGCTGGGGGCTGCGGCTCTGCCTGGGCACCTCCCGGCCCCAGCTGCCTTTGGCTGGGTGCACAAGGCAGGATTTGTCCTTGACAGGGCATCTGTGGCCTGGATCTCTTACTTGCAGGGCCTTGTTTCTCAGGGCTCTGGGCTCAATGCTATTTTATGTATCCAACAGAGTTTTAAAGGTTATGGGGGGCGTCGTGTGCGGGGCAAGAACAAAACCCTCTTTCTTACGCAGGCTGCTGGCATGTAGCAGACTGCCAGAGCTGCTGGCAACTTTTAATGAATGATAAAGTTTTACTTTTCCTTCCTAGCCTTATTTTTATGACTGACGTTTTAAAAATTCTGAACAAATATCTGTAAAGGACAAAGAGTAAGCTGAACATCATTAAGATGTAAAGACATGAGGTACAGCTATGTAAATATTTAAAACACAAGTCTCATTTATCCTTTCCCTCCTTTGGGTTATGTTAGTCGGAGACAATCCTGATGGGAATCCGTTGTCCCAGCCACCCCTAAAGGGAACCCTGAATTTTGCACTTGTTTATCTACTTGCTTTGGTTTTTTTATGCAAGAGGAGCTCAGTATTCTTTATCCTTAAGAATTTTAAAGAATTGCAGAGACCTGCCTAAACCAGATGAGTTTATAGTAGCCTTATAGTTTATCTGATTACTGAAAACAGTTCTCTTTCAACTAGATTTCTGATTTCAGGGGACCATAGCTAAATGCAGATGTTCCATCCATGGCTCCTAAGGGAGCTGTTGGATTATGTTGCGAAGCCATTTTCCATTATGCTTGAAAAGTTGTGGCAGTCTGGTGAAGTGGGGAAGAGGAGAAACATAACCCCCATTTTCAAAAAGGGGGAAAAAAGGGAAGATCTGGGGAATTACAGTCTCACCTCTGTGTCTGGCAAGATCATGGAGCAGATCCTTCTGGAATCTCTGCTAAGGCACATGGAAAATAAGGTGGTGATCGGTGACAGCCACCATGGCTTCACCAAGGGCAGGTCATGTCTGACAAATCTGATGGTCTTCTGTGGTGATGCTACAGTCTTGGTAGATAAGGGGAGTGCAACAGATATCATTTACCTGCGCTTATGCAAAGTGCTTGATCCTGTCCTGCATGGCATCCTGGTTTCTCAATTGGAGAAACACTGATTTGATGGGTGGACCAAATGTGGATAAGGAACAGGCTGGATGGCTGCACTGAAAGGGTTGCAGTCAACAGCTCAATGTCTAAGTGGAAGCCAGTGATGAGTGGTTTCTCTGAGGGGTCCAAATTGGGACCAGTGCTGTTCAAGATCTTTGTTGGAGACATAGACAGTGGGATTGAGTGCACCCTCAGCAACTTTGGTGTTGGCACCAAGCTGTGTGGTGTGGTCAAGACGCTGGAGGGAAGGGTGCCATCCAGAAGGACGTTAACAGACTTGAGCAGTGGGCACATGTAAACCTTATGAAGTCTAACAAGACCAATTGGAAGGTCCTGCACCTGGGTGACAGCAGTCCCAAGCACAAATGCAAGCTGGGCAGAAAATGGATTGAGAGCAGCCCTGAGGAGAAGGACTTGGGAGTGTTGGTTGATGAGAAGCTCAACACGAGCTGGTAATGTGCACTGGCCAGAAAGCCAACTACATCCTGAGCCGCATCAGAATAAGCATTGCAGCAGGTCAAGGGAGGTGATTCTTCCCCTCTGCTCAGCACTTGTGAGATCACATCTGGAGTGCTGTGCTCAGTGTTGGGGTCACCAGCACAAGAGAAGTATGAGAGGATCCAGGGAAATAGCATGACAATAAGGGCTGGGAGCATCTGATGACTGAAATGGATTGCCCTGAGTGGCTGTGAAGTCTCCATCCTTGAAGATGCTCAGCAACTGACTGTATATGGTCCTGGGAAACCTGATCTCCTTGATTCTCTCCAACCAGTGAGACTTCTTGGTTAGGCTTCTAAATCAACAGCCTTTTTTCAAGAATGTTTTATATCCACTGTGTTTCAAAGGCCAAACAGTTTTTCAGTGGGGCTTTAAGTTCAACCATGCAATTACCTGGTAAATAGAAGCATAAAATCAAATATTTTCTTACATTCAGACTTATCTAGGTCTTTAACTGTTTCACCAAGTGCTACTGTTTAGGAAAAGAAATACAAAGGAAGCCAGTTATTGCATTGTCCACGTGCCAAACTATCACCTTCAATGTATCAAGAGTGGATACTAAGGCAATTGACATCATTAATGGTTTAAGGCACAAGGTAAGCATTATTCTGTAAGCATCATATGAAATAATGATATATCATGATGTAAGCATTGTCCAAAATTATGCTGCAATTAATTTCCAAAGGGATTCACATCTTCTCTTGAAGGACTAAATGATGATAGGCTAAAACTTATGTAAGCGTATAATTTTAAATATGAAACAGGCATTCTAGACAACATAAAGCAATTCATAGAAACAGAAAGATGTAGTCAATGTTTCTAACCATTATATAAATATATGTATATAATGGGAGAAAGACTAATAGTTAAAACAGAAACATTCATGATGCAGGCTGCTGAATAAAAAGTTCTTGGCCTATTAGCCCTGAGGGGAGAAAAGAGGTAGTTTTCCCTTCTGAATTTGGCAAGCAAGTCTGCACAAGCTTTTATAAAGGATAAATAGGATCATCGTTTAAACAGAATAGCTTAAAAAGACTCTAACATCTACTAAAATATTTCTGACTGTGAAATAAAGGAGGATCTATGAAACTTGTGTCCATGGTGGTTGTCATGGATCCATGCGTACCTGCTGGTGTTTCAATATTCATCTGTATGGCACTATAGTTCTTCTGGAGGAACAGATGAATGATGATGTAAGACATTCTCATTCTTATTTTCCTCAACAGGGGAATTTTTTCAAGTTTCTGTAGTTTTAGCTGATGTGTTCTGCTGCTGCTTCTCTATTCTCCAGCCCAGTCTTCATTTTACATTTCAGTGTAGTCTCTTAACATTTTTTTGGGAATGGCTTTAGTTTACAAGTTCATAAAGACAGGACAATGGACTTCATTTTCCTTTTGTTTGTTATTTGGGGAGTACAAAGTCTAAAAATCACAGTGATTGATTGGTTCCAGTCCAGGACTTCAAGGACATGGCTGGACTTTTCCCATAACAACTGCCTAAGACTGGTGCAATGTTCGCAGTGTTCTTTATATCTAGTGTGACTCATGTATTGAATCAAGCCAGAAATCAAATACATTGATTTTTAACATTGCTGGCAGCTGAATCACTTAGTCAAATCTGCAAGTAGCACTAGGTGTGTGTTAGGTGACTGCCATGCACAATTAGTTCATTTATGTAAATCTTTTCAGAAATATTGATTGTTTTCACGGTTGGCTTCATATAATTAGAAATCATTAGTAAGGGAGAAGCGAAAAATAGCTTAACGATCTCAAATAAGATAAGCACAGATTCACTTTTTTCAGTTAGAAAAATTGCTTATCACTAGATTATTTAAAAATACCTTAAACATTTTTCAGCTAAATACTTTTGAATTACCTTATCCACAAAAGACAGTATCTCAAGCTAGAAGACAAATAAGAACAACCACGTACCTTTGTGGATTTTCTTCTGCCAATGACTTTTGAGTTGCTTTAAAATTGTAAAGTTGGAAAGCTATTGAGCTTTATCAGTAGTTACTGCTTCAATCTCTTGCACTCAAAAAAGCCCCCACAACTCACCAGAACCCAAACTCAATTAAAAAAAAACAACAAACAAACAGCAGAACACTTCAATATTTATATTATCAATGGGTAATTTCCCTGGCAAAGTTCACAGCATTGTTTAGCTTGAAAGCTGGAATGACCTGCACTATCACTAATATTAATAATGGTGTTGAAATAAAAGCTACTGGAAAAGCAGTTACAAATTTTGCAAGCAAGTTCTTCTTAAAACTGCTATTTACTGAACTTCATAATATTTAAAGGTTTTTAAATGACCATTGTAGGTTAAACAATAGACTAGATTGAAATATGCAAATGTTTCTTACTACTATGTAAGCAAATTAAGTGGTAAGCTATTTCTCTTGTAAGTCTCTGTTACTTTAGAAAGATTATTTTACCAAAAGTAATTTTTCTCCTTAAACTTTACTTTTTTATGGACTAGAATGTAAAATATACTTGTT
Organism: Scolopax minor; assembly: GCA_028566535.1. Taxonomy (NCBI): domain Eukaryota; kingdom Metazoa; phylum Chordata; class Aves; order Charadriiformes; family Scolopacidae; genus Scolopax; species Scolopax minor. Next base: position 91,791,442 of record JAOXNG010000012.1, read on the forward strand.
ACCTGTAACATGAACTTTTTTGCAAGGTGATGACCAGGACTAGACCTTTCAGGACTGGCTATAGGTATGTTAGTTCTGTCAAAGAAGTTATTTTTAGACAGTAAATCTGTACTATTTATTCTTGAAGCAGAACATTTGAAAACCTCTAGTACAAGGATAGGTCTGATTTCCTGAAGTGGCAGATGTATTTTATTCAGCTTCCCCCATGTATCTGCTCTGCAGTTCTAAATTTAGTCTACTTGTGTGCTGGAGATGCCATTTATTTTCAGGTTCTGCAATGTGGACGATGTCGTCCTTCATAAATAGCTGAGGCAACAAAATTCCATTAAGCTCAATGAGAAAGTATTTAAAAGAAAATCTCACAAAAAGTATGCTTTCAAGAAACACCTTAATTTACAATGAGAATAAAGACTGTCTCTAACCCGGGCTACGGAATCCAAACGTAGAAATCCAGATTGCCTTTATAGCTCTGCTTTTAATATAGCCTTCTTAAATAAATTTGAATTTAATTGCTTATCCATAGTTGTGCATCACAACTGGGCTTTGCTAAGGCAGTGTGTGTGGGATCTTTTAGTCACACATGGCTGAGAAGGAGGTGTAGCTGGAGCGAGTGTAGCTCCAGATCCAAAATTGAAAGTGGGGCTGTGGATAGGAAGAAGATCCAGACGCTGCAGGGTCACGTGGGATTTCCAGTCTTCTGAGCATCCAGTGTGGGCTTGAGAAGAGCTTGTCCTGGTGTCTGGCAGGGAACTGGAAGATGGGGGCTAGTTGGAAAGCACACTTGAGTCCTAATAGATGTTCTCACTGCTTTTCCCATCTCTCCTGCTGTAGAAATGCTATGATCCAAGCTCTAGCAGTGTACCATTCCCTCCCTCATACCCAACTGCAGCTGAAACTTTCTCCTTGGTCATGTAAGACCTTGTCCTTCCACGCTGTCCTGTCCATACACTGTCCTTCCACGCATCTCTCTGGCTTCGTAAAGATCATGCTGGGATGAGGGCATGACGTTTGAATGCTGGCACTAACAAAACAAAAATTCAGTTTTGTCTTCAGTGCTTTTCTCTCTCTGAGCACATTAAGCCTGATTCAGAAACCCTGAATCTCCTGTTACTTCTGTTAGGGTGAAATTAAGAGTAGTTCCAAATAACTCACTGCAGTGACACTGTTGTAACTGCTGTTAGCAAAAGCACAACTGTAGTGCAAAAGAGTTACATGGGACCATTTTCAGAAATTACAGTTTTGAATGTATTTTATAAATCAATGTTTTAATTACTGCCAGTTTACATAGTAATTACTTAAAACAATAAAAAAAGAGGAATAGGTTCAACAGGGAAAGATCAAAGGTAGATGGTAAAACTGACTATGGGGATGTTTTCTGCTATGGAGTTCAGTCAGTATTTGCTGGTGCAGATTTACAGCACAGTAGTCCCAATGCCCAGCTCTTTTGGAGCCTGTGGGAGCCTGTATACCCACAGCACTGTGGTTTCTCTTTGGCATCTTCATCACAGGAGGAAGATGCAGGTCACTGAAGGGGATCCATGACACCATGTGTGTCTGTGTGGAAGACTTGTCCTGGCTAGTCTATGGTGGGGCAAGAAGGACTATCTCCCAATATGTTATCAGGTGTGCGAGGGGTAAAGCTCATCTGTCCCTCACTTCTCTCAGTCACATGGGGACTGCGTTGGCACCTGCTGCAGCTTAATTTGGCAAAGAAGTCAAACACTAAATAGGACTAAATAGGACTAAAGGACTACAATATTGAAGAGGTTAATGTGTAAAGATGTCATGTAAAAAAAATCCCTGCTCTCTTTTGACCAGAGTGTAATACAAAGAGCTTTTCTACACTGTAGAGTTAGTAATTCTGCACACACAGAACTAGTAGGTCTTATAAACAGTGCTAAGTGTATCAGTTTGAATCTCATTTGTTTTCCTAAAGAAAGGTAAGCATTAACGGACTCTTAGCTTGTGATAAATGAATTCTCTTGTGTTGCATTTCAGAAAGCATCTAGCTATGGAAAACTGGGGAAACACCTACTTAGTGTAGTAAAAACAACCTATTTAAAGCTTACACAAGTAATTTCAACAGTATTAGTACCGAAAGTATTACAGAGAATGTGAGTATTGGATATGAAAATATGATATTGCATTGTAGAAAATGCCCTGGAGAGGCAATATGTGATTATAGAGTCTGAAGGATCTTTTGTGTGAATCTAAATGTGAAATCTTTATGTTGTTCAAGTCAGTGGCAAGGGCTCTGTAGTGATACCTGAAGGGAGAGGAGCATAGAGACAGTATATTGATTATTGATACTGTTTTTCATTAGAAAACTATTTGAAGCAATGTATACCTCTGCAGGTATTCCTGTAGATAAAACGGGCTAGATGTACAAAGAGACTTAAGCATCCATGCATTCCTTTTGGTGCATAATTCTAGTCTTAAGGAACTAGCAAGATTGTTAAAGCCTTAATTCAGCTGCCAAGGTCATACCCACAGCCAGCATGGTCAGAATCCTTCTTCATAATGACCTCAGTCAAATTCCTGCCAGATTCAGGCTCCCTCTGCTTAGCCAAAGGGCTGAGGGCTACCTTGCAACGGTTATGGCTATTCTCTGCACACCTCTTCTCAGATTCATTACTCCATGTAATTCAGAGGAAAGACTTGAACCCAGTTCTTCATCTGTGCCAGAAAGAGTGCTGCAACCTCTTGGTTGTCAGATATTCAGAGGGGAGGGGAAGAGGGAGGAGAGCTGTCTCCTGTTAAAACTCTTTCGGTATATACAAATAATGACAGTTCATTACAGCAGAGACAGAGATTGATGACATGGGCATGTAATTAGGCCTATCACCTGGGAAGTGGGAGAGTCAGGTTCTGGTCCATGCTCCAATGAATATTTAATTATTAACATGAGATGGAACAGCTCTGTCAAGCCTGGGAAGACTGCACCTGCAGTTCTTCAATGGTTTTCAGCTGCAGGCGGTCTCCTGGCCAGTAGGAGAACTGGGTTGAACTCCTTGCTTCCAAATTAACGGGTATCTCGGAGCAGATCTCTTACCTACTAACTGAGACCATTCACCACTGAACAACAGCAAAAAGTTCAGTAGCTTTTATTTATTTTGTGAGAGGGCATGTGTCTTAAACATTTAATTTGAAAAGAGATTGAAAAATGGTGGCAAACCCTAACAGCTCCAGGAGGGATTCCCTTGTGTTCCACCACGGTGTCAGAAGTGAGGTGTGAGGACCCAGTGCATCCCATAATTTCTCTGAATTCCTAAAAAGGAAGAATGGAAACAGAGATTTTTAATTTTTTTTTCCAGTTCTTTCCCAGATGAATTATAGGAAATAAAAATCTTGTGGTCGCAAAATTTAGTTTCAATAAAATCTCTGGAAAAATTCTGTTTTCCAGTAGGAATGGAGTGAAAGGTGAACTGCAGCCCACAGGCACTCTAAGAGGTCAAGCTAATGAATACTCAAAGAGGAGGGGAACATTCCGTTGCCTAAACAGGAGTGTCAAGTGCTTTTGGTATTGGCCCTGATGTTTTATGCCTGCCTGGCCTCCACTTGCTGTTTTGCAAGGCAGTGGATCTCCTGAAGTCCTACCTTAGACCTGCTAGCCCCATGCAGATGTTGTGACTGCTCTGGGGCATCTCAGATAGCATGAGGTGACAATGTAGGCAACTGAATCCTACCCATCCTGTCCATTTTGCACATAGGGATAGATGCCTCTAGCCTCTGAAAGCAGTGCAATTCCTCTTGACATCCTGCTTCACCAGCAAGACCAGTGGCTACTAACGTGACAATCTATCCCAATCTACACAGTGGTTAAAATTGTTCTGCTGTTGCAGAGGAAGGAGCAAAAACTAAATCGATTTGAAAACCTTGTCATCTTGTAGCTGTTCCAGTAACACTTTTTCATTGATACAAAGCATCGGGCTTTCCTTTTTACTGCTCATAAAGAAACTTCACAGCCTACAGTACAACTTCTAAGATGTGGTCTGTAAAGACTGACTGCATTTTAATAAGTGTATATTTGATATACATAATTTCCTTTGTTATTAGTGTTTTTCTTACTGTTTTTTTTTTAAATATGTATTATTGTAATTTATTGTAGAAGGTTATGATGTAGTAAAAAAGAAAAAAATGTCACATTCAGTTCTGAAAGATAAAAAAAGACTGGAATGTATAAATAACTTCTCACTGGAAAATAATATGAAAAGAACAAGACAAGGAAGATGCTAATGGGGAAAGGTACAGACTGGGGTCATTCTGATGCAAGATGTGTAAATATAATGTGTGCTGATAGAAAGTAGTTTTAGTTCTCAAAGACATGCAGCTTTGTAACTTGTATAATTCTTGTTCCTAATTAATTTTGATTGTCTTATATTTGAAATGCTCTTTGTTCTTGTTATAAGCAGATCTGGTAAGATTTGCTATTTCACTGGTTTTCACTGCCTAGAATTCATGACCTTGAGTGACATATATCTGGCTATGAATTATATTTAATTAAAATAATATCCATTGTAATATAAACACTTCCTCCCTCCTGCTTGCTTCAGTAATGCTTATTGAGAACCAGAAATAAATATTCACAGTTCACCCTGATACAAAAAGGCAAGGCTGTCTCAATCTTCTTGTGAACAATGTTCTACAAAGTGCTCTATTTTATGGATAGTTTCTATTCAGTGTGAACATGGATTCAACATTGATTTTTTAAGAAGTTGTGTGGAACTACTTGTTACCAGTCATTCCTCTTGGAAATGCCAACCAGGCCTTTGGATTGCGTGCCAGATCTCTTTTGACCGTGTCTGTTGACTGATGAGCTAGTTCCAGTTTGAGCTTGCTGCTGAGAACAAACCTTGTTCCTCCTCCTCTGGATCATTTTCAACGCCTGTGTGTCAATTTGTATTCCGAAATGCTATATAGTGCATTAGCATGTTCCCAAGTAGAAGGTGGCCAAGTCTGGGGACAAACTGGCAATGAGCTTACACTCATGTGTTTTCCTACGATCAGCACAGCTCTGACAGCTCAAGCCTTGCCTGCCCTCATGCTCTTGCCATTACAGTACTGCTTTCCATTACAGAAACTTGCTTTCTTTCTCAAACAGCCATGTGTGCATCAGGTATCATGAGGTCTCCAGTCTGGTTCACTAAAGGAAGGAGAATATTTATTAATGCCTTGAAAAAAGCCATTTTCTGACACATAATTTTACTGCCAGCAGGAAACCTAGCACAAGGCAGGAGACTTAGAAAGCTCATTGACTAGTTGGCAAGGCAATAGTGGAGGGTTATGGGTGGCTGCTGACCACTCCTGGGGTCAGTAGAATAAAAGAGGTTAGCTGGTAACTGCATAGCTGCACATGGCAGGGTTTTGACATTAGAAGAGTAGAAGGGAAATATTGGTTGAAGCCAGCTACCTACCAGCCACAGGGATACTCAGGTAAAGGGACAAAGACAGCCTTCTCTCAGTGACCTCAGAAGAAACAAAAAAAAAAAAAAGAAAAAAAAGAAAAGGAAAGCAGCACCCTGAATTTTGGATAACTGTGTTGATGGCATGTGCCAACAGTGCAAGTCCCAGTAAACTGGCATGTGCCAACAGTGCAAGTCAATACCACTTCATGGTATTGACACCATCAAGTGATCATTAAAATTTACCTTAGCAAGGATGAAGGAGTGATGATGGGGGCCAGACCAAGAGCTTTTTCCTGCCTTCTGAGAAGAGTGTCAGCTGCAGCAGGGTGTCCTCTGACACTGTCACTGAAGGGAGGAGCTGGAAAAAGCAGCATGGTGATTTTGCTCATCTGACTCTTGGAATCAACCTTGTTATCTGCTGAAATTCTCTCCAGCAACTAGGATAAAATGATCTGACTCCACATGGGCAATATCACGCCAAACTGTTGAGAGATTGGCAAAAATTGTTACTGTAAAGGACCTTTATAATGGGAAGCATTTTGCATCTTAAACAAAGGCAATGCCCCTCCTCTGCTTATTTAAT
>JAOXNG010000012.1:91797710-91808473 GCA_028566535.1 Scolopax minor
AACTATTGCATTCCTATTTTCCTGGGGCTATCCCATTCCTGCACAGCCAGCATAGACAATCCACTTGCCTCAGATTCCAGCGGTTTGGACTTTCAGTAGTTCCAGGCCTCTGGAGACCCAGCACTGTTTAATCTCAGGAAGCCAGCTTTAAGGCCCACTGCCTCAGCTACAGTCCTGTCTCCTTCACCAGGATCTTCTTCTGCGCTAAAGGACCATAAACTGGACATTGCATTAATTAGCAAGCCACACCTGAAACAATTGCAAGATGAAATTTATATCCATCAGCTCAGAATGAAAATTTATTCCTACATAATAAAATCTCAAGACTAAGGAAACGGCAGCAGCATGACTCCAGACAACAGTGGCCAGTCCTGTTAATATTCTGCTTCCCAGTTTTTGTTGCTGAGTTTTCTGCTTCCACAAATAGAACCACTATCTAGTAGTCCGGAAAACTTCTAGATAGAGATGACTTTCACTCTGACCAATTCTTCCTTACAAAACACAAAGGACAGAACTGAACATGAACACCGTGACTGTTATCATGGAGAAGCTGCTTCTGACATCTTGCTGCAGGTGATATTGGTACATGTCTCTCCCAAAGTAAAATGCATTCTGGGAGCAGCAGTGTTTTCCAAAACTAGACTGCTCATGTCCTACGCCTTAGGCCAACTTGTCACATACTGTCAGGGTAGAAGTCTGCAGAAATGTGCTCAAACACGCTTTTTATTATTAACTTCATCTGGCATTTCTGAGAGTTTTCTAGAAAACCTAAAGTTGTATCCTCACAGAAGCAAAGTGTTTCTCAAAGTTGCACAGAACATTGTTTTCTTCAAGTACAAAAGTAAACCCCTGGTAAAGCAAATTAAAGCTGCATGACTACACTAACTTCCCACCTTCAAAATAGGCATACACTGTACCTTTAAGATGGTGACCTCCATTTACTAGAGTCTGCAAAGTTTTTGGCTCTTCATCATTATATGAAACTCTGCACGATACCTCCAAACCATTTGCAGACACCGACTACAAGGCACCACAATAAAGAGAGCAGTTCTCAAATTAGGCTATCATTTCCTCTCAGTCTTCTAAGTGCCCCAGGACAAAGAGCAATGGGACAATTTCTTATATTCAGACATTGTTTCAAAGATCTAGTAAACCAGAAAAACGGTTTTGTACCTGTACAAGCCAGGCATCCTACAGTGACAGAAGGAAATCACAACATTATCTGTCATTGTCTTGAAAGCAGGAATTCTGTTTTTCAATAGAGGATAGAGAAATGCAAAAATTGCAACTTCATGAACTCTTACAGAGCTCACTATTATTCCCAAGCATCAGCTGAGAACAAAGTGAGAAATAACTGCTTGAATGCTGACGTTTAGAAAAAGTGACAGAGAACAGATACTAATCTGAATCTGACAACCACATGAAAACTCAAGTCACTTTCTGCAGCTCTACACTTTACAGTTATATCAGCTTCTTCACTGTATCAGCACACAAAGCCTCTCAAACTGGTCTGACAACACCCATTTTACTTGCTTCTGACTGACAGAATCAGGTGCAGCATACTCCAGAGGGACTGGATGCTTCTCTATTTTAAGGAGAGTTCATTAATAAGCTATCAATGTAACTCTGCTTAGCAAAGGGGAAGATTAAACGTTATTGCTGGTCATCCCAAGCAGACAGGGAAATCCCTTCTTCACCAGCCAACCTATGCCACTTTGTACAAGTCTAAAAATACTATTTCAGCACGCAAAGTTTCTCAAAGAAAGGAATTAATCCATACAGAGCTCAGCTTCCTGCTAAGACTCACTTTATTTGGAGAAGGCAGCTTCCAAAGAAAAGATTATCCAGTTGTGAGATCACAGATGGATATGACAGGACACCCTCCAAACATTAAGACATGCCAGGAATATCCAAACCCAGACAGTATGACCCTCCACGCTGAGCAGCTTTAGTTATGAAAGTGCTGCTGGGCTTACAGAGGTTAGCAATGAAGAACAACAAAAAGGCTGTTGAAATGTATTGTGGTTTTCTTTACCTGTCAAATACTCCTTTTCATCTAGTTCAAGCTAGGAGTTTCTCACAGTTTCTGGCATGTCTTGGGGCTGAGTCTGTAGGGTGCCTGGTGTGAAGCCTTTCTTCTGCCTGTAGAAAATCAAAGTTGGCACCTGAGAGTCCTCAGCAGGAGGTTGTGGACTCCCTCGAGCAGAGGGTAGCACAGCCCATACCTTCCCTCTTATGCTCTGGTGCTTTGAATTGTACAATAAAGAAGTCTGCTGGATCAGACAGAAAAGGTGTATGATGACCCAGGCATATTCCTGGGTTTGTGAGATGGGGCATTCAGCAGGGAGAGGGAAGGTATGGTTTAAGGCTTCTGCTTGAGTAAACATTTTAAATAATCAAACAGCCATTAAATATACTCCAGGAGTTCCTTTCTGTTCACCAAGTGCTCTGATTACTAGGCTAGGCTAGTCACACCAACTACTCTGTGTCTAAATTCAGATTTAGTGGTGCCACCATTCAAATTTTGACCCTTCTACAAGCAGGAGGTCAGGATGGTTTTGCTTCAGAATAACCTTGAACCTGGCATTTAGGAAGCTTCCTGGTAGCTGAGGGAAAACCATCGCTGAACCCTGGTCTGTCCTACCACCAATGAGTGCTCTTCCTGTTGTGCAAACAGAAGGTGGACTTGGCCCGGCACAAATTTGGTGGAGGAACTTCTCCATATAGCATGATGCCTCTCAGAGATTCTCAAAGAAGTCCTGGGAGCTTTCTCAGATATGACTGGCAGGGGGGATAGAGTTACAGATGTGAACGAGATGCCTGTGGACTTTCAGATGCTCCCAGGCTGAGGCAGGTGTACCTGTATTATCTCAGATAAGCAAGAGGTTGAGAATTGGAGTTTTGTGTTGGATTCTTCAAGAGGAAATTTGGGAAGGGGAAGAGAACTTCCAAGGCAGAATCAAAATCTCATGAAAATGAATGAATTCAGAGGCAGAATGTAGCTGGTGCTTTCTGCAGGAAAAACTGTTTCAGGGATGGTCCCCCTCTCTAGGGTCTCAATTTTCCCCTTCCCACACATCTATTGTTCACTTTATCCTTTCTTCTGCATTACGTTTAGTGTTTCTCCCACAAAGGTGATACTTCCTAGCTTGAATAAATGGGAGCACTGAGGGCATGGTAAAGGAGTATGAGTGAGAGCAGAAATGGACTGACAGTCTGGGGAGAGGGATCATTTTTTTCAGTTGGGAAGGAGCAAGGCAGAATTTTCTGTGTTGTCCAAGCCTAAGCAGACAAAGAAATTGCTTTCACTTCTTCACTTTTTTTTTTTTCCCTCACTGTGGTGTCCTAAATGACCGTCATCCCTTCGACCAAGGCTGGCATGAAAAGCGATTTGCCTTGTATTAGAGAGAATGACAAGTGTCATCTCAAAAATGTACTCATCAAGCCCCACTGCTGTGCAAGTGCAGCAAACACTTGAAGGGTGCCTTTTCTCCTGAAAGAAGGAAAAGCTGGTGAAGGTTTGTGTGCCATGGGGTTTTTGTTTGTGCAGGCCCTACTGGCTAATGTGTTCAAGCAATTCAGCATAATAATACAATTGTGAAAATTAGTGAGAATATTCAAAAGACTTTGAATTCTGAATAATAAATATTCCAGAGAACTCTGTGTGATCTGTAATCTGTATATGGGAAAAAGGGGAAGAACAACTATGGCTAGCCACACATCCATTTTATTTGTGGCTCTTTCCCCAGAAAGTCAGCAAGAAAGAAGATTATAATTCATTTTCTGAATTGTTAGGTGGAGAATATTTGCTCAGTTCTAATTGAAATTATTACAGGAAACGCTTTGTAAATTTGAGTCTGTCAACTAATAGGAAGGGGAAAAATACCCAAACATCTTCTCATGTTTAAGTAATCAACCATAAATGAAGATGAGAATTTCGACTGAGACAATATTTGAATCACTGATTGCACTAGGTAAGTGTTACTCTATAAGCTGAAATAACTTTGCTTAATCAAGCTGTTACAAAAGTTCAAATTATAAACATACCAAAAAAAAAAAAGACAGACATAGTTTCTGAATATAAGTAGGGGTCAAGTTCTTGCAATTAATTTACTTATCTAAAAGGCAAAAAAACGGAAATGCTGAATAAAAATAGTAACAGCCTCTCAGTATTTTGCCCTTTTCTAGGTTAAATTGTGGTTAAAAGTATCTGGTCCAAAAAAACTTTCACAGAAGTTAAGTTTTTTATATTTAGGGTGTTTTGGGAAAATGTGGAAAAAAAAATTCTGGGACATTATCTTTCAAAATATTTGGCCATATGAGATCAGAATATTCAAGCACAATGGTATGAGGCTTTCAGAGCTTATCTTGCTCAGTTTATTTGAAAAGAAGATCAAGATTTAACTTGATCATTGGCAACAGGAATTTCATAGTGGAAAAAGCTTTGACAGTAGGGGATTACAATCTTGTTGACAAAAGCTTCCAGAGATCCTACTGAAGCTAAACATCATTTCTTGAAATACAATACCATTTCTTTGCTGTGAGGGTAACAGAGTATTTGTTGAGCGTACGTCTAATCAGGTTCCCATCCTGGAACTCTCTTGGTCTCTGCTGTCCTCTGCCTTTGACTGACTGAAATGTCACAGCCCTTGGGCTTGAGGGAAGGTATTTGATTGATTAAGGATGTGTGAAATTTAGCTTCCCCAAGAAGATGATATGATGGTCTTTTCTGTGCTCAAAGCCTATAAAAGATACCCAAATATCTTGTTGTATAGGCTTGGGCTTACTTGTTTTTGTCAGAAAATTTTTAATTAATAGGTTCTTCTTGGGGTTGTTTTTACTTGGTTTAATTATTTTTCTGTTGTTGTTATCTTTAGTTTCTTTGTCTGTTTAACAAAATCCCACAGGACTGTTCACACCATGTTTCAAAACTGACTTTTATCCTCTTATGAACCTGAAATTCTTACTGTCTTATTTTCCACTTTCCTTTCTGCTGCAGCTTTCCAGTGTTGTGCTTCCCCATTCAGAAGGAAGAAAGCCTGATGTTCCACCAACTGCAGGTTGAGTCAGGTGTAGATTAAATGTAAATTTTAAAACTAGGGTTATTTCAGTAGGATTTGTGGTTGATTCTCCTCATCCAAATCCCCGATCCATCTTTCAATGGCCAAAATGTATTGCTGGCATCCCAGTAACCCCAAAAAGAATAAAATTAAACCAATTGTATTGTAAACACAGAGGCTAAGAGGATAAGCGTAACATTGACCAGGCTGATGTCTACACAGTTTTACCCTCTCAATCTAGTCACAGCTTCAGCTGCTCCTGCTGATTCCAGCCATGTCCGTGCAGTCTGTGCTGATGGCTGTACTGCCCAAGCTGCCCTCTTGTTGAAGACATGAATGTCTAAGGAGTGTTTTCCTGACCTGAGGAGCCCATCATTTTGCAGAACCGAGCCCTGCACTCCCAGGCTGAGTACTTGCTGAAGCCTTGTTGGAAAGTCTGATGGAGCCAAAAGCTTGGCAGGATCATGACAGTTCTCTGGGCACTTCTGAGAGGGCTTAGGGAAGAAGTCGGTTTAAACAATAAGTCTCCTGGACTGGCTTCCTACCTCTCTACCGGGGTTTCTGGGAAAAAGAGGGTAGAAGTTTCCTTGGTCAACCTGCTGGCACGCTGCAAGGAGAGGAGGGACAGTGCTGGGTGCTAGCAAGTGACAAAGACTCATTTCCCTTTATCCACTTCCAGGAAGAGGAGTGTTGACGACATAAAGGCTTCGGTTCATGGTAGATACATCAGGTTTTCGTATGTATTTTGTAAACAGTAGAGGGTTCAGAGAACGGAATAATAATCCTTAGCTATAAAATATTTATAATTTATCTATTTATAAAGCTGATAAACAAGTAATTTTATAAAACCAATTTAAAATGTCCTTTTATTTTTTAAATCTCAAATTGGTTCAGCTCTCAGGATAATTCCCACTGTAAATTTTATGTTGCATATTTAATACTATTTGGTTTCGAGTAATTATCTGTTTTAAATCTTACTGTTGCAGTTTTCTTGTATGCCCCAAGGCAACTGTGTATAAAGCTATCAAAAAGATAGTATATTCAAAAAGAAGAACAAAATATGTAAAGTTTTGTCATATTTTTACAAACCCATGTATATTTATCATAATTTCTAATTATTCTTTTCGCTTTACTGCATATTATTAGTTTAATTGAACCATAAACTTTAGACTAATAACACCAATTTGTCTTTCATTATACTTTGCTCTATTAACTTTTACAAATGGGTTCATCTGAGCCACTGATTGATGGGCGCACAGCAACTGTGCTAGATTCCTCGCCCACAAACAGCTACATTGAGTTTTCTGTTCTTGGAAAATGCTTTTGCTTTTTTTTTTTTTTCTTCCAGGATATGAGTTTTTATTCTTTATTCTTGAAGTTTAAATACAAGATACACTTTGTAACTTTCCTCTTCCAAACTTTAGCCCTTCTGGCAGAAACCACCAGCAGTAATAAGAGCTAGAGTTGTCAATTATTTCAAGGGATCCTTTTCAAAATAATACACTTTTTTCAGGGCCCCAGTAAAGCCCTATTCACTTCATAATTTGGGGAATTGAAATCTTCTAGTGATCTTCTTGGTAAAGTGGTGGGAATTCCATGAAAACGTAAAATCATATACATCTGGGGAAAAAAACCAACACATAACTATAAAATGACACAAAAATAACAGAGAAAATTGCACAAACGCAAATATGGAAAACTATTGCAGGGCTACCTGACAAATTCATAGTTTGGCTGGGGCCAAGGCTCCTTTTAACAGCACAGCTCTTCATATTCCTTTCTCCTGTATTCACCGATCTAATTAATCTGCAGGGAGAAAAATGAATAATGAAAATAAGCTGGTGTCACCCAGCTGGGTCCAGTCTGATCTGTGGTCCAGTCTGATCGTTAGCCACCTTCACAGGCTCAAGTGATGCTCTGCCTCGCCCTGTCCTGTCATCAAGGATCAATTCCATGATTACTGTCCATGCCCTGTGAAGACTTCTGGATATATGGTACAGCTGTCACATCTTTGAAAACTATAAAGAACAAACAGTATCCTGTGCATACTTTTTCTCATTGTTACTGAGGCTCTATTTCTCAAATATCTTGCAACACACTTTTCTTTCTTCCATGTTCTTCCTCTACTTAGAAAAACCCAAACACTTTCTCCCTTATACTATCTGTTCAGCTTCTTGCACACATTCCTCAAATGTGATTGTCTTTTCAGGACTCCTTCCAGGCAGAAACATCAGGAACTCCAAGCCATCTTCTGCCAGGCAGCTGAGATCTACAGTGTCACCAAAAAGTGTAGGGAGAATATAGTCTCTTGCACAGGGTCCTTCTTGAGTCCCACAGAAAATTATCGGAGTAACAAGTGATTTGAATAAGGGAAAGTCTGTGACCCTCAAGTCCAGGTTACTTTTTGCTGTGTATCACCATATTTGCAATAAAATTATGTCAAGCTGAGGAGAAAAAAGTGGAGGGTGCGTGGAAAAAAATAAAAATTTGAGAGGCAATCAGGCAGAGGCAGAATGAAAAAAAGCATAGGAACAGAGAGGGGACCCAATGAAGAAATTGAGAAGGAAGAGGAAAGAGAATCAAAGTTAAAAACACTCCAAAAGAAATGAGAAGATGCGGGGGAAAAGCAGCAGAATGAGCTGCAACCCATGCAATCTTATGGCACCCAAAGGTCTCCTACTGCAGTAGAATTATTGGAGCTCTTTTCTGTGGCAATCCCTTTTTATTCATCTTGATCAATAGAAAAGGAAGTGTGTTTATTCCAGAGTCACAGCAGCCCAGGAGTAGTGTCCCTAAACAGCAACCTTTGTGAGGGAAAAGAGCCATTTTAGAACCAGTATGAAGCCTACCAATGGGAAATATTTACCTTGGGAATTTGGTAATCCAAACTGTAATATCACAAAGCCGGTGTTTCACCAGATAGTGACATACTTTCCATTTCAGTTTTGAATTGGATGAGACTTGATAATAAATAATGCATCTGGGGACTCCGCATGTACCATCTGTATTTTGTGAATACGGCGAGGTCCCGTTTTCAAGCGTATTCATGCAGCCAGGTTGGGTGCAACCTGCTTTTCTAAACAAAGGTGGAGATTTCCCAACAATCACATATCTCTGTAGCTCATGGCTTCCAAGTAAATTTCAACTATATCACTGCTCCAGAGAAAGCTGTGAGAGCTGACAAGATTTCTAGTCTCCTGCAGAGCATCTAATATACAAATATCTTGAATATTTTGTAGCCAATGTCTAGGTTTTGAAATCTGAGATGTAATATTGAGATTTTCTTGGATGCTTGGATACTTTATATGCTTCTATTCTTTGTTGGCTTTTAATAAGGGAAACAGCTATAATTTTTATGGAAGAGTCTTCCTTTGTCTACAGAAGTCACCACACCCTGTGTGTCACTTAAAGGGACACCTAGTGAGCTTGTAACATTCTGCAAGATAACATATCCTTACTGTACCATCGAGCACCAGAGCACGGAGTTTATCAAGCTAAACTTTTATGTAGGTAATCCTGTGATTATCTAATTTGTATATAAAGCAATTATATCTTCACTACATGCGCATTTGAAATGGCAATAAACTTTTTACTAGGCAGATATTAACTTCTGACAGTATTTTCAGTATACATTTTTGAAAGGACAAATATGAATATTTTTCAATAAATGAGTTAGCTATTTTTTATTATCTCTACTACATGAATCTGCAGGTGCTACTTACAGTAGAAAAATATTAACATTTCTTCCTTCACTTGAAAAAGGGTCTTTCTTTATGGTATGTCATAACATCTCTGTCTTTTATGCTGACACAATGATGAATCAGTTCAGCTTTCCACATGTAAACTTTTATTCTGTTCCTAATTTTATTTTAAGTAGATCAAACTGAAAATATAAAAAGGGATAAAATATTCATTTTATTTGTTTTGAAATCAGTGAAATTACTGTAAATTACTGGTTACCTAATTATTATTTATTATTATTTCTGTTATTCTTTTCCTCAGTTTCTGTGTCTTTCCTGGTGGCAGTGGCAGAAAATGGAAAGTGTCATTTTGCTGGAACAGAAAACACAATTTTCTTATTGAATTGCTCACTGAGGCCATCCATGTCCTTATTAGTAAGTAATGTTATAAAGTTCTTACAAAAGCTTTTCCTTAGTTTTAAAAACGGTGATATGTGTAATGATTATTAATAAATAAAATTTTGATCTATGGTGCATTAAAGTGAAAAGGAAGAAACTAAAATTCAGAAAAAATATTATAATAACTGAAATATTCACGTCTAGTTTTATTCCTTATTTATATATATATTCAATATTTTTTCTTCTTTCCAAATGTATTTGGCCTGTCATTTATTTAAAACACTAGCAAAGTTTGTTGATGAATTTTCAAAAAAAAGATGTGTAATTATTGACTTTTAAACTGGCATGAAGTTTTTCACACATGTAATTAGGAGAGAAGTAGATTACTTCTTACCATAGAAAAAAATGTTTTTTCTCTGCATGTTTTAAACAATTATTTTCTGGACATGTGCTTTTTGGCTGGAAAAACTCTGCAGCTTATGAAGTTGTTTGTTATTTTGCTGTGATTTTATACACAATGGAAGGGTGAGGAAAAGGTCAGCAATAACTCTGCTGTTGCATTTTCACTGGGAAAAACATAATATTGATCGATAAGAAAATGGAAAAAGCACAACTATTAGCGTCTTACTTGATCTTCTCCGACCTTTACCCTGCCATGTTGATTTTATTCTTAAATGTTATGTCTGTTGTTCCAAAGGTTTGTCCTGTTTAGTCTTTTATTTAACTAATACATGATCTTCTTTACTCTCTCTAATGTTAAAACATGAAATTCGTTTTATTCCTTGTTGAACCATTGTCCTCCTTACACACAGCAATGCATGTTGGATAATAACTCCGTGTAGGAATTGGCCCACTTAAAACTATTCTAGAATCATAGTTGATGGGTATTTAAGTTCGTCAAGTTGTTTTTCAGGATCATAAGATATTATCTTTAAGGGTGTGCAAGCTCTTTAAAAAGAAAATTTAAATCTCACACTCTTAATCTTTCTGGATGTGGACTGAAGAGCAGAAAATATGGTATTGAACCTCAGTACTTTACTAAATGGCTATGTATATCCTGGGTAGTGACTATAAAATGGACTCACGGAACCACTCTACACTGTGAGGACAGTCTGCATATAGTACTATAGCTGGTACATATGCTCACACAGTCCAGGGTGCTGCGGCGAAGCGATTGGGTTGCCTCTTGGCACGAAATCTCCTCAGGCTCTGCCAAAGATGAACAACTGTATGTTTTGACACTAAAAAGGAATAAGGGCCTGTTTTTATACATGGAGGCAGAAGAAAATAACTGAAATATGCAAGGATAAACACTTAGAGAAAGGCCAAGAAGTTGAATTTGCAGATGTTGGGCTTTTTGGGCTCTAGCCCTTGCTGAGGAGTAGTGGAGGCAGCACGGCTCCCAAACTCCCTGGAAGCTGGGCACACAGGTGTCCTGACCCTGTGAGCAGACAGGGGCATTCTTGTCCAAGCACCCTGCCCTGGCTGGCATCTTCTTGTACCCACAGGCTCATGGAGCACCCATCACCTTTGGCAATGCTTTGTAAAAAAATGAAAAGAAAAGAAAAGAAAAGAAAAGAAAAGAAAAGAAAAGAAAAGAAAAGAAAAGAAAAGAAAAGAAAAG
>JAOXNG010000012.1:91815033-91827998 GCA_028566535.1 Scolopax minor
CCTCTTTTCACTGCTCCAGCTATTCTTAGCTAGGGGAACAGTCCCTTGTGGGATGATTGTCATCTGGCATATATACATTGCAGCAGCTGACTCAGATAACCAGGAAACTATAACCAGCTCCCTGACTGCCCTGGGAACTTGGCGGCATCAGGGAGTCTGGCCCAGTACCAGAAACAAGCACACAGCCATGGACTGCACCTAGTAGGAACAGGACACGTGTTTCTCATGCTTTTTCACTTTTCAGACTTACACCATAGAGACTTTTACAAAGCAGAAACATAGACAGATATCCAAATTGCAAAAATCGTTCCCACATTTAAAGACAAAGAAAAATATGCCCTGAAGAGCTTGATAACGTTTGTATGGTACCTACCTTGTATCATCACTGTGGAGATTTCTGTCTCCATTTAAATTACAAAACCAGTGTACCTTCTTTTGCTCTTATCAGTGATGGCTTTGGTTTCCTGATGACTCCCCTACAAGTTCCCTTACTGGTCATCTTCTGTCAGTGTGTCTGTTCCTTGCAAAGCAAACAAGGCAGATCTATTAAGTCATTATTATCTCTGGGTGCATAAAGTTACCTCCTCCACAAAAAAACCTATTCTGTAAGTCTCTGTTATTAAATCCTTTCTGATCTGGCCTCTGAAAATTAGTTTGCCACAAGAAAATGTGCAGGAAAGGAGGAGTGAAGAGATGGGTTACAAGCAACTGCGTGACAGGATCTGGCAAAGCTGGTGGGGCCTCGGAGCTGAAAGGACTTCCTTCTTCTGGCAGCAGTGAACAATTCCATCAGTTGAAATGTGCTGCATTTAGGCATCAGTTTCAGAGGCAGTCGAGCCTATAACGTCTAATAGCAGACAAAAGGAGGAAATCTGGTGCACCCCATCCCTGCTTCCTATCCTCCTTCCCCTGCTCCTTCCTCCCTGTCTCTGCTCCCAGCTGCAGAGCTCTGTCTGCTCTTGCGCTTCTTTGTTCCTTTGCTGATTCACAACAGCTCACTAAGACAGCTAAAAGAATATTCACCTTTCCACCCCCCCCATTACTCTTCTGCCATTTTGGTGAGCTACACTGGCTCATGCAGAAGCACTCTTTGTCTCTGCACAGAAACAGCTGAGCTAAGGCAAAACACATCTTTCTCCCTGCACAACCAGGAGAAGAGGCTGGGGCAGCTTGCTCCCTGCTTCTTGTCCTTTTACTGCCTGACCAAGGTTTGGTTGCTCCTTCTGTTTCACCTGAAGGATGGTGATGGGCTCAGCCCTTATTTTGGATAAAATCCTTGGCTATGTTTGAACTTAAGCTCTTCCTGCCATCAGCCATTCAGAATAACAACACTGCTGCTTAAGCAGAGTGGTGGAAGCAATAAGGGGATGTGCTCAGGATGGATTCATCACATCTTCCCTGTGCGGTGATCATTCAACTGAGGAGCTGGTGGAGTTTTTTTCCTCAGTGGCCAATGAGCTGTAGTTTTGGACTTCTCTGACGGCAGATATTTCTGCCAGCTTTGGAAGTCTCAGCATTGTACTACCATCCATCACTGTAGTCTTCTTGTCACTATTTCCACTCTGGAGTTCCTACACCATTCTGGTTTGCAAAGTAAAAATCCCTGGTAGTGCTCCTTGCTCAGCCCTAGTATGGCCTTTTGCCAGCTCTCTGCTTTTGTTCATTACTATCCAGTATTCAGCTAACTTCTGTTCCTTTTGAACTGATCTTACGGAGGATCCCTGCCTTTCAAGAAGGAGGCACAAGGCAGTTGACAAACCAGGACTCTTTGACTTAAGAACCAAGTCTATCTCTCCCAATGAAGTGATCTACTCACGTTCAGAGGTCCCAGAGCAAGCTCTAGCCAATATTCCAAAGCCTCAGTCTGCAGAACAAATGCAGCCTGTGGAGAGTAAGCAGCAGTGGATGGCTGGTCATGCACTCTGGAGGAGTAGGAGGCATGAGTTATCACAAGAGAACATGGCCAGTCAGGAGCTCGTAGCAGGTTTTCCCACTTGTCACTGTTTGCCTTCAGCTGTCCTTATGTCAGGTTCTAAGTATTTCTTTTCCTCAGGTGGTGAACAGGGTAGATACACATAAAATATATTATTTTCTTCCTTATTCCAGGGCTATTTAGGGCCATCCAAAGAAATGGATATATCTGAGAACTCACTTGGAGCTTTTGGGAGATATTTGCTACTACTACTGTTATGACTGAATGGAATTCAAGTTAAAAAAAAAAAAAAAAAAAAGAGAAGCTGGAAATGAGGTTTAGGTGTAAGAGGATACAAAACAGTAATAATGAGAGACTGAGAGAGGAAGAAAGAACAACAGCAAGGCTAGTGGGAACAGTGCCAGTGCAGAACTAGGATGAGTGTTAAGAAGCATGGGGAAGGGGGGAGAAGAAGAAAGAGAAGATTATGATGCATGGAAGCAAAACAATCCACCCTTCCTAATTCTGTGGCATGTTCCACTTTGAAGCCTATTGTGCTGTATCAAAGCAAAGACTGTATTGCAGAGCCTGGGCAGCCACTGCAGCTGCAAGCTAATAGGAAAGGGAAGAAGTAGCAGCTTGCCTTTTAGGTTTGCATGATGCTGATAGCATGCCTTGCAGGATGGAGAGGTATGCTAGCAATGTCTCCCTTATTTCAATGGGTGTGTGCAATATTTAGCTCCCAGCTTTACTTACGAAGATTAGTGCTGTTCCCTTTTAACTATTGCTTTCTGGAAAGTCCAGATCCAAAGACACAAACCAGTTCTACAGAGAGTGTTGTTCAGGGAGAGACAGAAAAGAAGCCATCGCGTGTCCAGATTATTTCATACTCAGACATTTTGTCTGAACCAGTGCTGAGAGCTCTTTGTTCAGATGAAGGGAAGTCACTGCTGGAACTGCAGAGAGGAAGACCCACACAGTCTGAGTTACCCAGGTACCTTGTCCTGGCCCCCAGGTTAGGGTACTACAATAGCTGCTTTTGGCTAAATGCTAAGACAAATCCCCAGTAATCATCATTTTTACTGTGCTTCCTGTTCTGCACTTGAAGGAAACCTGAACAAGCAAGGAGGGAGTCAAGATCTTTTGCAGCAATCCCCTGCTGTGAGTAGTCAACAGACTGGGACTGTGAGAGTGAAGGAACAAGCCTGTTCCTCAGTTCACTCAAGGCTTTAGTGTCAGCAAATGCAAGCGAGGTCTCCTGTTCGTATCAGATCCTGGAACTTCCTTCAGGATGTTATTAAGAAGAGTCAAATAAACAGACCTGCATTCTGTCAGATCTGAACCTCTGACCAACACATTAGAATGAACTAACAGCCAGTTAGTTAAGTGGAAGTGGAAGTGGAAGAGGAAGAGGAAGTGAAGAGGAAGACCCTGAAAAGTACTTGACTAAATTCACAGCAAGATCTGAGTGGGATTCCTCTAACTCATCATCGATATTGGAGGTCAGAGGACCTACCATAGGAACCATCTCTTTATACTGGCTATAGAGGGAGTTTAAGCTGATTAGGTGAACGCTTTATTTTTTAACTCATCTGCAGTTGGGTTTGCCATTCTTATTATGCAGGAACAAAATCTCTGTGGAGCACAAAGAAAAAGCTGAAGCTTTAAAAATAAGAATCTAAGATCAGGCAATAAACCACATACTTCCTTTGGCTTAGGATGAGACAATTACATTACCATTTTAGTTACTACAAAGTAGCCTGGAGGTTTTAAAATGCTTAAAATCAGGTAATTCCACTGACTTCAATGTGTCAAAAAGAAACCAAACTATTCATTAACCTGCTGTCCATGAGTGTAATCAAACATAATCCTTTCAAAAAGGCAAGTTTTACAAATAACGATAGAAAAAGCATAAGCTGTCCTAAATTTCCTGTGCCTGCTGCCTTTTTCTGCTTAAAGTGCTCTCTGCTTTCCCTTGAAATTTCAAAGCCTTAGAAATACTTTTTGGCTTTGCTCATATTTATAAAGCTAAGGATATCCAGAGGAGGGGTGGGGGAGTTGATTCACATGGTCGGTCATACATAGCAGAAGATGCAGCTCTGCATTTGAAGACAAACCATAGTCTGACATTTGTTCACATAAATGATATGATGAACAATTATGAAAAATGATCTAATTTGGGAAAATTACAATCAGGTCATGTACATTACGGGGAAAATAACTAAATTAATTATGTATAGTATGTAACTGTCAAATACCAACAACATATGTAATGGAAAGTCAACAATATATATAAGGATCCAGCTAATTTCTATAAAGCCTGAATTTCTCTCACGCTCACATTCCTCAGATTCACAAACTGCTGTGCTCCAGTTTATCAGGCTGTACTTGTAAAAAGATGGGCCAGGATTCGAAGAAATCTGTTAATGAGGATTATTGTTCTGTAGCATCAAAACGGTAGCTTTGCTTTTGCTGATAGCTGCACCATCTTGTGTCACAGGTTTCAGCAAAACTCCTAGTAAAAATGCAGGCAATTACTGAGCACACAGTTTTGAAAATCAAATTTGTTGTGAGAAATAGGCTAACTATGAATCATTTTTCCACATAAAAATGTCTAAAGAGTAAATAATCTTTAAGATTTTGGTCACAGTGTTGCCTTATCAATCCCTTAAATTATAATAGTGGAACTGCTGGTATTACTGGTCCACTGTAAAATTGCTTTTCTGTGAAAAGAATAGGATTTTTTAATGGTTTCTTGATTATTTGCATTATAATTAAACTGTCTAAAACTTTTTAGTGTAAATATTCTCTTTCCTAGAGGCATTAAAAACATCACTTTGTCTGAATTGTGCTAATTATTAAAATATAAGCACTAAAGAATGAAAAATTACTAGAAAAGACAGCATAAAAACCCGTCTGCTTTTTTATTGTTTTATATTCTCAAAGAATTTTCAAAAGGAAGAAAGTGTGTCAGTTGTTAAAAGTAAGACCCTCAACTTTTAGTTAAAGTAGCTGGTGTCTTTGCCTTAGCTAGGACTATTGTGATTAAATACAAATTGTATTGCAGTTATAACTTTGGGAGTTTCTGATAGAAAAATAAGTATTATTTTAAAATAGATGATCCTAAGCTTGGAAGTAGCAATTTTTACTCTAACTTTGTTTTCAAAACCAATAATCTTATCACCCAATGTGCACTTACTTCACATTTACTTTAATATGGAAGTCACACATCTTGTACAAAATGCAGAAAACAGATTAGAAAGAATAAAATCCATTTCAGTATGGACTGAGTGTTCACAGGCTCACTGGGGACCTTTGATCTTACAGTCAACAACGATGTATTTCCATCTCCTCAGTTTTTCTTATATGATTACCTTAAAAGAATTCTTGCCATATGTCATTTGAATCCATTGGGGACTTTAAAGGAAAATGAGAAGCCTACTTAAACAAGCTTTGTAAATGTATGTGTCTGTCCATATGTATTAAAGTATACAGATAGTTTTATCTTATGTCATACTTAAATTTATTAAAAATAAATGAAAAGTACTGAATTTTATCACAGCTAAAAGATGCAGCTTAATTAGTTGATATTCATTCAGTTTTTCAGATATTCATTTAGTTTTTGTTGACATATACGATTTAGGGACCACACTCAACTATTTATTTTAAAAGAATGAGAAAAAAAAATTAAGCTTTAGTATGTCCAGCAGAAACACCTCTATTTCTTCTTGCAGAGGTATGTACCTGCAAGTAGTTTTATTTCCTTATATAATTATAATTGTGATAACGAAGAAATTTATATTGCTTAAACTAGATAAGGTGATATAAAGTACTGTGCATGATCTATCGTGCAACAATGCCACCCTGAATTACTAGCTCACCTTTTTCCTAGCCTGTAGTCTTAATATCAGCAAACTACACTAAAAATATAGATCATGATTTAACGCATGTGTGTGCATTTATGTATGCATATGTTAGGCAAGCTCAGTTCACATGCTATTTAAAGTGAATTACATGTATGATGGGGCACAGTTTGAGAGAGAGCAGCTTCTGTGGTCCTTATTCTTCCTATGCTCCTCCAAAGGGCAGGACCAAGATCTGGTGGGCAGGAACAACAGATAGGAGAAATAAGCATTCAAGAAGAACAAAATATGAAATTCAGGGCTTTTTAAGCAAATACCATATAGACATAGTTTGCATAACTGCCAGTTTGTTGAATCAGAAGCTTCAGGACCTTGCAGAGGAACAAAGAGAAGACATGTCCTGGTCTAGTCTGAACAAAGGTTTTTCCGCAGTACTCTTTATGCAAGTGCTAAAGTCCAGATCTAGAAGGATAAAGGACCTGCTTAACTACTTCACAGTGCATCAGCAGCATACAGTGAAATGTGCTGCAGACAGAGCTCTGAAGTGAAGGTAGCAAAATGGTCAAAAGCGATTAACTCCATTTCTCAGAGAAGTGCCTGGCCTTTAATCCAACTCCCCAAAACATGTGGCAGCCTGTCATTGCTGAAGCTGTTAGAAAATGTGTTACTGATTAAGAGCATATATTGTTTCTGTGCAGAGTGCATTCACTGAGTGTATTAAGTCTCTATTTCTTAAATTATGGCTCTAATGGGCTTACTGTTACCACAGAAAGATTTGGTGACGCGGGGTATGCTACACTAAAGTACCTTCCATTCACATGAATCTGCATGTGGAGTGGATTCAGTCTCTTTGCTCCAGCTTTGAAGAAGGAAGTATCCTTTATTTGAAGCTGGATGCAATAATCATGGCCACGCATCCTTCTTTAGTTCAGGAAATCTCACTGGTGACGGCTGTGCCAAAGACTGCCTTTAAGACAACATTATCTGACTAAGTTTTGGTAACATATGCAAAGTCAGGGACTTATCCTTTTCCAGATCACAAACAATTAATATATTACTTCCTTCTGGCAGAGCATTAATCAGGATAAGTCAAGAGGAAGGCTGAAAACCTTGTCTCCTTACATCTCAGTGTCTGAAGAATTTATAGTAGTTAAAAGCAATGGAATGAAAATAAAACACTTCCTTACATCCTTTTCTTAATGTTGCCCTATTTGTAGAGCTATCTGTCTACCAGCCAGCTACCTCTGTGACAGTAGTAATCAAGATCTTGTAATGATACTTCCCGTCACATTCTCCTGGCCGTCTAGAGTCCCAACTGCTTAAAAATAGCAACCCCAGGGGCATACCAGCTGAAGTGTGCCCAAAAGGGGAATCTCTGCAGTTATTTTTGCAAGAATCCTTCTTCACCTGTACCTCTGGCTGTCCCATATGCACAGCCTCACACAGCAGTCACTCATGGGGAAACAACAAGCTGCTGTTATGTCTTGGTCTGCAGAATCTCTTCCTGTGCTCAGTATCAAATTCGGGAACACGATCGTGGTGAACAGAACATTGTGTTTCACCACTCTCCTGTAAATGATGCGTCACAAAATAAAAAGTCCCTGATCCACTCTGTCACTGTCTGTCTTACCGTCGGGATTAGAGAGAGAAGGATGTCAGCAGTTGCTCACAGCTGATCAAGAATGGTCTGTGTCCTTTCTCTAGCCATCTGGGAGCAGTGCTTAGAAGACTTCAAGACACACCACACTGTCCTCTCCCCGTGGGTCCTTCACACTCAAGAGTACCAACCCTTTTCAGTCTTCAGTGTCCAAGCCCGAATTCAGGTTGTGAAGAGCTTGGGGGTTTTGTTTGTGAAGGGTTGGGATATTGACTTAGCTATAGTCAGTTGGGAGATCAGCTCTGAAAGGCAGAGCACCAAGCTCAAATTCAGGCACAGTAATCTTCATGGGAGGCTGATCAGAGAGGACAGTAAGTAAATAAACTGATTTGCCCATGCACTCTGACTCTGGTTTCCAGACTGATAATATAATACAGTTTGCCTGTATTAAAAGCTGAGCCCTTTCAGTGATCAAGTTGGCCCACTTATGCTCTTCAGGATTAAGGAACTACAGTTTTGAATTAGTGGCAGCTATAAATTGGTTCTATGGTACTGCTGTGCGCATGCCATGTGTAGCTTATTTGTTTGTTTGTTATTGATTGGAGAAGAATGCTATGGGAATTGCTAAGTAGAGTCTTTCCAAAAGCAAAAAGTGGGAATTTGGTGTCTGCAGGAAGCACTGATGGCCATGTTTCAAATGTCTGCAGCATTATTTTTTTATGATGTTTACTTTCATCCTAGACTTCTGTCAGTCACTTTCAGCAACTAGGAAATTCTTTTTTCTTGATGTATAACTCAGTTTGTCTTGTTTGTTTGCTTGCTTGCTTTTCACCCTTTTTTTGTAACAGATTTACAGCAAGAAAAGATGGGACATTGTGTAGTAGGCTTAGTTTGTGCATATTGTTCATGCTTAATTTGGGATCAGGATTTGGTGTCCATGTCTTTTTGTTTTGCTTTTACTATGGAACAAGGCTAATTTCTCAGAATCAGCTGAGCATTTTCTTATGGTAAGTTCCTTACTCTTTAGTCAACTTGCATGATTGTCACTATTTCTTGCTTTTTTGAGAAAAAAAAAAAAAAAGAGTTCTTTAGGTTCTTCATTTTAATTAAAAAGTCTTACTTTAGGATATTGGAAAAGTTTTATTTCATTAAATGTGTAGAATGGAGGTGTGGTGGCTATTTACAGGAATATCTTTGCATTACATGATTGCTCACAATTGAAGAACTCCGACTCATCCACAGTGATAGTCATGAGCTTGCATCAGTTAACTCTTTGTTCAAGTGAAGGACATTACTTCCCACCTGATATTTATTTCTCTTCATCCCTTCTCCTAGAAAGGGAAAATTCAGGCAAAGGAAGAGCAGCAGCAAAGATTCATTTTTGTATCTGAAGACGTTTTACTGACTAGGTTGTGTAGCTGCACATGGGAGAAGAGCAAATGTCCTTCTTTCCTTCACAGATCTGTCAACCAACAGGGGTTTTCCATTCCTCCAGATGGGAAGATGAGGGGAAAGTTCTTGATGTTTCTCTCTTACATTATTGTCAGAGAAGAGAGGCTTAGTGGAAATGTTTGAAGGTGAACCTGGCAATAAGTTTGGGAATCTGACTTTTGGCCTCCATATTTGTTGATTCAATTTCCTTAACTTTAATACAGAAGTAACATGGCTTGGACTGGCCTGCTTCAGTAAAACATTCCTTTTATGTGACTAAAATCCTTAATCTAAACCAGTTGCATACTTTGAGATTCCTTCATGTACATTGTGAGTGTTGCTAGACCCCAGGTTTACATGCAGGAACAGTCAGCATTTCCTGCAAGTTTACCCAAGTCAGCCTCATGTACAAGGATCCTCCCTGCTGTCTGGTATGGTATCAAAAATACGGAGAAGCATTAATGAAGTTTATCTGACTAAATATGATGTAAATGAAGGCAGAAATCAGTACTGGGTTGGTGTATGGATTTAATAAAAAGCTTTAATTCATATCTAAAAACCTCTCATCCTCTGCTCCTTTTCCTCTAGTGAGTCTTCTGTCATAGTGGGGCTTTCCTGCCTTACTCTCACAGTAAAATCAACATGAATACCTTACTTTTTTGGTGATTGTTTATTTCTGCTAGTCTGGGCCAAACCTGTGTTAAATTACTACAAGACTGTCCAGGCTGGTTCAGATCCAGTTTACTTTTACCTGCAAGATTGTGAGACTGCTCCATTAAGTCAGCAGGTTGTCACTTCTCTGTGAAGACTGTAACCAAAGAATTAAATTGCATATATCAGACTTTGTGGCAAATAAGACTCAAAAAAATGATGTTACCTCTACTTATCACAGATGTGGCACTGGACTAAAAGTTATGTATCACCTTCACTTGCAGTGACAGCAACAGCTCCCAGTTTCTCCCTCTTCTGATTAATATAGCATCAGCCATTTATGTCCCAAGGTTGGGGAATGACGGTAGATGCAGAAAGAGGGCATCCTACTGGCATGAAGGCTCAAAACCAAAACATTCTATCCACATGGCTACCAACAACTGATGTCATCAGGGTTGACTTATATGACATCACTATCACATACAGCGCTCTTTTTTGTGTGCTGTAACCTAACCTGGCCAGAAGGAAAAACACTATGTTGTGTTTTATATAACTTCTGTGAGGGTCTTGCTGGACATTTTTTCCTGTTCCCAGGAAGAAAGGAAGAGGAACTCACAATGGATTCCCAAGCACTCCGCCCTTTACTCATTTCATGGCCACTTCTACCTGTAAATGTTCCCCTTGAGCTCACTCCCTGGGCACTGTCCTACCTTTCCAATAGTTTTCTTCTTGGCAAAAAGGCTAATGTAATTAACCTGTTAGTTAGCTGAGCACCTTCGCATTGAGGACAACAGAACTTACTCTGAATGACTTGTCAGAATGTTTCAAGCCCAGAATTGATAGATGCCATGAAAGAAGACAAATCTTTAGAAGACTTGCCAGCCTTTTATGTAGCACATTTCCCATCATAAGGACATAGCTAAACTGTTGGTTATTCAGCTTTGTTGTATTTCCTAGCAAGTGTTTTAACCCTGTTTCACAACAGAAGGGAAGTATTTGACGAGATCTCAAGTACGTTTTTTTTTAATTGTTTGATTTCTGACATTCCATAGGAGTCATATAAATCAAAGAAATACTGTTGGAGGGAGGTGTTTCCTCCGTTCCATTTCATCGCCACTGTCATCCTTGGCAGTATTTCAGAAAGGATTTCTGAGGTATTCTTTGAAAAATGGTCTGATTATGATCCCATGGAAACCATTGAAAAAATATGAAGTGCAACTAAAATCCATTCATTTCAAAATTTAAATAATGACATGCTGATTTGGAGAAAGGAAATAGAGGTAAAACTGAGAAGAAAAAGATTTTTATGCCCTCATTTTTGTCTAGCCAAATCAATGAGAAAATTTTTTTCATGTATTTGTGTCAGGAAAAAAAAAAGAATATTAAGAGAACAATTTCCTTCAATATATTTTCTTCATTTTCATGCTCTCCTTAAACTGAGATGGTCAAGAAATAGCTCTTGAGCCTTGTAAGTAGGTCAGTTGCAGTTCTCATGCCGAGACCATGTTCCACACTGTGGAAAGCAGGATACCAGAGGGGCTTGCCTATATGCACTCCCTCTAGTTTGTGTGGGGGCTTCTTTCTTTCCTCCCTGAACCCAGACCCATTTCTCAATGGGGTGGGGAGACACTGGAAAGTGATTATCATCTTTTGTGTTTGGACTGCTCCCAAGTGTTCCATTTTCCCTTAGTCCTTCAGGTTATGTTAAATGCATCTTCATGTTTTCAACCAAATTAAGGTTTTACTATATTGTCATATGGTATCAGAGATACCATATGTGGTTGGTTAAAGTTGTGCCTTAAACTGACCCCAGACCTATGCAGTTGGTATGTGTGTTAAAACTGAATGATTTTTTGGGGGCCTATGAATCTGGAATTATTTTCAGCAGTGGTGCCATTTCATAAGGAGTATAAAGAGAGCCCTTCCCACAAGTCCTAAGCACCCCACAGCCTTTTTGACAGTCAATGGGACTTAAAACATGCCAGATATCACAGTTTCAGGATCTGTGTTTTGGACACTTAGCTATTCCATCAGAAATAGCTGCTTCCTTAAGGGGAAGCACAATTATTACAGTTTTTTTTAATCGGGAAAATAAAAATGTATGATTTGAACATTGTCATCTCTGCATTCTTCACTTTTTAATGTGCAAGGTTACGTGTACAAACCTCAATAGACACGGGACAGACCCAAGCTCATCACTTTATAGCCAGTACTAACTTCATCTGAAGGGGAACTAAACACTTTGGCCAAAACACAGTGGTGTTTGGGTGATCCTTTTCCTCCCCGTTCACATAAATCACACTCATTGAAAGAGCTTTTGATCCCTCACAAAATCAGTGAGTTGTAATATTTTCTTGCATTCTCCAGGAATTCTGCATGAAAGGGTACAACATGAGCATTAACTCTTTTCTTGGCATTTAACTGGATGCACTTTTGCACTCTCAAGCCTTCATATTATTTGAAGGTCAGATTTAAACGGAAAAGGTAAATGTATATCAAAAAGACTGTAGTAAGTCAGAGTCTCCTTCTGAGCCATTATATCTTTAAAATACGTAATGTTCAAAGTCTTACCGAGACAAAGTCTTCTTGGACATCTCTGTTCATGTGGCTGATGGGAAGGACCTGCTACACTGGGTTCTGTAACTGTGAAGATTCTGTGACTTTAATAGTCAAATATGCACCCAGGATGAAAATAAATGTGCTCCTAAATATAAATAGAAAATGTGTGTACCATTTCACCTATTTTTTAGTTAGGCACCTATAAGTAAGCTGGCTGTTGCAAAGTGCTCAAGAATCAGATTTCCTAAACGCCATCCTTTTCCTAAATTAACATTTACAATTATGTGAGATGGTTACGGATTGTTAATTGCTACTCTTTCTATTGTTATTATTATTATTATTAATAATAATAATATTGTTATTAAAGGAACAGGCAATATGCCCCGTTGCAATTTTGCATACATGCCTGGGAAAAAAAGTAGATGACATAAATCGCATGCATAATCTCAGGAGACAATCATTTTAAATCTTAATTGGCTGCCTTTTAAATATCATTTAAGGTCTCGTTTTCCCTGCCTCTCTCTCTCTAGTTAAGAAGGTGTTGTGTCAAAGTCTATTACCTTGCTGGACGTCTCGCCTCTAAGTTTTTTTTAAAAAAATAGAACCATCAGCAGAGGTTTGAGAGGTCGATAAAGCTTTTAGATTTGGAGATGTTTTCAGGGAGCCCATTTCCTGCGGCTAAGAGTTGTTAATGGAGCTTAAGGAATTATCTTATGACTCGGGCTGGGAGAGCCGTATATTTCTTCGCTCCTGTTCCCTTGTCGAGGCTGAATATGCTGCTGTCAAACTCGCTTAATGAAAAGTAACGCGTCGCTGATTACAGTTTTATTTGGGCTCTATGTAAAAAGCACTGTTAATTTAGCATCCCCTCCTTTGTGTGTTTGAATTTGCCATGGCTGAATGATTTAGAGTCTCTCAGTTTCAAGCCGTTTCTCTATGATTTGGGGGGGGG
>JAOXNG010000012.1:91847533-91865086 GCA_028566535.1 Scolopax minor
CTTCCCCCCTCCCCCCTTTTCATCTCTTTGGCCTAATCATGCTAACTTGAACACCCCCATGGCTTTGCAAGGTGCTGAACATCTCAAACAGCCACAGCACACCTTCAGCTTTTGTGGGTAGCAGCCTGAGGTAGTATGCCAGCTAATGCCCAGTAGGATCTGGCTCTACGAATAAATACCTTGGCATTTGGCCTGTACTTTATGAATACCTTGGCATTTGGCCTGTACTTTATGAGCAACAGAGGTTGTTTTTTAAAAAAAAAAATGATAGTGTTTATACCATCACAATTTTCTGATTTTCAAGGGCATTTTATAACACAGCATGACCCAACGGCAAGACAGCATTAAGAAATATGTAGAAGCTAAACCATCGCTACCAGTCCATTGCTTCTTAACAGAGGTGCTCTGTTCTGAGCAGCTCTTCCTTCCCCTCTGTAATCTCAATCTGTATCCATGCTCCTAATTGCATGAAAGTGGATCATAGACCCACAGTCATTACACCATGGAGATAGGGGTTAACTTCTGTAAAATGTCTGCTCATTATAATTATTCACTGATCAGAAATAATTGAACTGCATATATACTATTCCTCAGTGCAGAAAGTTTAGAAATAGTTGAACTAGAATTAAGCACACACCGTGTCTGCCCACTAGCATGTACACACACACATGCACAGAAGGAATGGATGCAGAGAAGTGTCTGTTCCATACAAAGGGACTGTATTCCAAGAAAAGATTGAGAATACTCTACGGAAGTCTAATTGCAGTATTTCCCGATGGATACCTGCTTTCAGTAGTCACTGATAATTTTCTCAGCATCATGCTAACATTTTCTCTATGTTTAAGTTGTCTTAAACTGAGTAAAGCGTGACAATAATGCTGCAGAGATAAATGCATCTTTATCCCTTCTGTTCCTTTTCCTTGGTCATTCAAAATCATAAGCACAATCTTTGAGCATTTAATATGGAGGTTGTGTCATGAAAAAGTAACAAGCTTTTTATAGCCCCAGGCAGTAATTCTGCACCCCGCAAGCGTGAGGTGGGGGAGTTTCTGAGCAATGGAAAGATCCACAGTTGATTGCAGTTGCAAAAATACAGTTGCTGACAATACACCTGCTATACAATAGTTATTTTAAAACTGTAAGTAATAAATATCATACCAGGCTAGAAACATCAATAAGACTCAAGTTTTGTCAAAGAATTCTGTTTAATAAGGGCAATAGTCTAACCATGACACTCTCTTAATCAGAGACTGTGGACTGTAGAAGACAGTTTGAATATTATGAGCAAATATACATAATATTCACAACAGACTCACATCTACTGAATTAGCACCTGTGACCTGCAGCCAGATTCAAATCAATTTTGTATAAAAAAAGCCTGAACTTTCTATTAAACGTTTGTTCTACCAATTAGTCCAACCCACTGTTCACAAGCATCACAAAAGCTTTTCTCTTCTAAGGACTATGGAGTTAAAAGACCTTTTCTGAGAGTAGTCAGGTTTATCTCAGAAGGGCTATTTGTCTAATAAAGGAACACGTGGATTTATGAATATATAATATTTCCATAAATTCTGAGAAACTGTAGGACATTCCTGCCTTTTAATCCCCCCTTCCTTTTTTTTTTTTTGAAAATCAATAAATATTTGAATTGAAAAAGTCTCTGTCTTTCTTTTTTTTTTATTTCTGTCCCTAACCTGTGGTGAAATGGTTGAACTGCAGCAATATAGAAGAGCTGAAGTAAAAAACAAGTCAGGATATTGGCTTCAGATAAAAGCTGGGTAAACCCTGGATAATTTGTCTGGAAAGTAGAATAATTTCGTTGAAAATACATGTCAGACAAGGTTAAATAGGATTATCAAAGGAAAAAAGTACCCTCATATGTCTAATTTTTAGGTTGGCAAAAAGTCAGTGCAGTCAAGATATGAAACGTAGTCACCTTTGTTGTAAGGTGCTATGTTTCATCTGTGCTGTATTTTCCAGTTAACACTCCTCCTCCTCCTCCTTTCCCAAGCATCTGATTTCACAGCAGGTAGAGCAACCAGTCCTAAGGACACGGACAGTTGGAAGCTGCAAATTCTGCAAAAATCCTCATTAATCCTCATTAATGTTGAGGGAAGACCTTCCTTGGGAGGATGACTCCGTTTCTGGTCTTTGCCTGTATCCAGAGACAACTGTGGGAGGTCAAAGATAAAGAGCAGATACCTGGAGCCGCGCAGGTCCACAGACAGCGTGTCCTATTTGACATTTCAAGCCTTGCACAAGGCTCCCAGCAGCACTCCGTTCCCCTGCCAGCCTAGTTTTCAGGTGGAAGAAGAGCAGAATAGGACAAGAGCTGCTTCTCCAGGAACCAAGAAAATGTCAGTGCCAGGCTCAAACCCAGCGTGGTTGGGGATGCAGCAGAGCCAGAGGTGACATGGGTGAAGCTGGTTCCTGTGGCTGACTGCGCGTCGACTGGAGGACATTTCAGCTGAATTGAGGCGATGGAGCCAAAGGTCAATGGCAGCCCGTGGCACCACAGCCGTTTCCTGAAGATACTCCATCTCTCACCCAAGCTGTAAAAGGACACCTGTTGCAAAAGTGGTCATGTGAGCTGCTGCCTGCCTGTGGTCAGCCAAATGAAGATGTCTGAGTGTGACAAATATGAGAAAATCTGTTCCTTTCCAGCATTACCAAAATGCAGGGAACCCCTGGGCTTGTCCAGGCTTGGTAGCAAGAGTTCAGCTGGACCCTTGCTTTTTTTCCCACTGTCACTTCTACCTTCAACCAATAATTAAAACCCTGAGTTACCAAATCTACTTTGTGGTTCCGTGTGGTACTGTTGTTGGCTTGTGGTTTTCATCATATTTTCTTACCACAAGGCAGTTAGCCATGTTACACTGATGTGTAAAGAAAGATCTCCTGACTTTGTCAACTCCTGGGCCTCAGACAGTGCTGTCTAATCCTGTTGAACAATTTGGAGGAGGACTTGCTGGAAGTGTCAATCCCAGTTGAGTACTCTTTCATGAAACTAAAGACTTGAAAAAGAAAACACAGTGGAGTAAAACCTGAGATGACCTGAAAAAGCAAAAGCTATAGATGTAGAAGACTCCGTAAATGTAAGTAAGACTTATGAATCTGAATTTTTCTTATTTAAAATGTTTTATGTGAATTAAACTGTTGGGAAAAGGCAGATGGGGATACTGCAATCACTCCTGAGAACACAGAATGTTGCAAGAAGGCTGGGAGGGCAGCTTTTTCCTCTGGTCTGTGTTATGCTGGTCCTTGTGATACATGACACTAAATAGCCTTTTTGGGGCAGTTTGTGAGTCATGAGACTGTAATGGTTGACCCCTGTGTAAGAGAAAAAAAAATAAATAAAGACAATTCTTCTTTTTGCCTATTTAATGCGATATATTTACTTTTAAGAAAATTAGTTTAATCTGCGTTTCAGTAACCACCAATAAATTTATAAGGCTCCCTAACCTGTCTTTTTTTTCCTGGAATTGCAAAATGCCATGGACTTGCCAGATAAACAATCCCCAGCATTGCTCACCTGCAGTTTAAAGAACTTAAAATCACTCAGAGCAGCTTTGTGAAGGCACTTCAGGATTACCAAAAGAGACAGGCAGGGAGGACCTTTATGAATTTATAAAATGCAGACATTAAGACTGCAGTTCAGGAGTCCAGTCCCAATTCCCTTTTCATTTTATTTCTTTCTTTTAGTGACTCATATGATTTTACTCTTGGCTTAGCTTGGTTGCATTAAAATATCCTCATGAAACTCACCAAGAAAGAGGATAATGATGAAACATTTTTCTGTTTTGAATGCCACCTTTCTTTTTTGTAGTTTTGTTATTCTCATGGAAGTGCATGTGCCAAGGTAAATTTGTTCAATATTAGAATTTACAATTGAAAATTTTATAGATAGAACTAGGAAAAATAAAGTCAGTTGTAACAATACAAATAAAGAATGAATCTTGTGTTACAGATGAATCATGCAATTAGTGAATTCCACTAAGGACAGTAATTGTTCATTACTTCAGATCTGGAAGCTATTTTGAAATGCTCTGGAAAGTTGAATGAGAAGAATATTGTTTATCTTCAAAATCAAGTTCAAAGAACTTACCTTCAAGCAAATGACGGCATTCCCAAGCAGAGATCGCACTACAGAGTAAATGCTAAGGGGAACTAAACTTCAAGCCTAATATAGAAGCTTGGCTGAAATAAAACTTGGAAGGAGTTTCCAGGAAGATGATAAAAGAAAGTTTATGGTGAAAAATAACAAGACAAATGAAGGCTTAGGATTTCACACCAAACTCTTCTCTAGTCCATTTTACATGTGCATTGCAGAGCCATGTCCCAGTGCAGCTGAATCCCATCAAGGGTCCTGGGTAACCAAGGTAAACCTAAATATTAGGTAAACCTAATAGTTTTCCTTCATTTAGAAAGAAAATTTTATGCTAGTATTATATAGATATGTGTAAGTGGTACTGGTTATGTGTCTATAACTATTTAATTTTCTTTCCTCTACTAGATTTACTTCATAAATAATGTTTGCAATGGATGAAATACGTAAGACGATGTGGAAAAACTGCTTGCCCCAAAACATTTTAAACACAGAAGTAGCAGTCCAGTTTTCATACCCGAATCTTCATTTAGCAGGATTCCGGAAAAGAAGGGCAATTCTATGGGTAAATAAAATGCCCAGAATCTTTCCTCTTGCTTCATCTGCCCCCAAGATTAGTAAAGACATAAAATATCATGTCTTAGGGCATAAACCAATTGATGAACTTGAGTTTCTTTAAGAGAGGATTTTATAGTCTTTTTCAGCAACAGATGGTACTGGTCAATATTAGAAATAGGATACTTGATGGATGGACTGTAGTTCTGTTTCAGAATAGGCATTCCCATATTTCTTCCAGATTCAGCTTTTCTTTCTCCTTTCTTGACTGCCAAGATTATTGAGGATATTTACTCCAACACAGTGCTCATGGTCTTGTTTTTAAAACTTTCATTGAAGACAGATTTATTTGGACTTCTGCTAACCAGTTTAGAGGAAATTGTCCTTCTGGCAGCAATATCTCCTTGGGAATCTGTCAGTGTTAATTCTTTCTTTAGCTGTTGAGCCAAACCAGGAGTCAAAATACATATTTAGGAACCTAAATAAGTTTTCAAAGTTTCTGAGCATCAGTAACTTCCACTCTGGCCAGTAACAGCTGATGCTCAATGTCTCTGACTAGGTCACTTTTTGGAGAAAGTTCTTAACTCTTTTATGTATCAAGGGATGGAACTCATTTCCTTGTGCCAACATTTGCAGAAAGGGATGCATAAAGTCACGTTTAGGAAGGAAATTTCATTTAGAGATTTAACAGTAAGAATTGGTCTTATCTCGTGGCTTAGACAGTAGATTTAGAAGCAAAAGCCTCTTGCAATGTATTCTCTGCTGCATTTAAGATGGAGCAATTTGTCATGAAAAATTCTGCACTAAAGGAGCAGGAGAGAAACCTGAACTCAAGTCTTCTGTGAGTCAGATTGAACATGTGTCAATGATGTCTCTCTGTCAAAACATTCAGATTTCAGTACTAAATGCAAATTCTGGCAGAATTTCCTTTTGTTTTCAACATACCAGAAACCTTTAACATAGAGGTAGAACAAAACTGGTCCCTTCAGGGAACTTTTCACTTAAATCCACATATGCACAGCCTGATTTTTATCAGTTATGATGAGCACATAAGCACTCTATAAACTTCTACAGTGGCTGAATGAGGACAGAAGAAAAGCAGAGTGAAAAGATATGTGGCAGAAAGATTCTCTTTTCTGAAATTGAAACATAATTAAGAGATTTCATACAACTATATGTATATATGCACACACATATATATAGAGGAAGGACTCCTGTCCCTCTGTTTGAAAATATTGATCTAAAAGTTTTAGATTGTATCTGATTAAAAAAAAAAAAAAGCAAATTATCTTTATATTGAAATACTCAGAAAATTTAATCTTTTCTTGAAAATATAATCTGCCCTAAATTAGAATAAAAGAAGCAAAGCTGGTTTGCAGTTACTAAAAACTGAAATTGCTTAGCTGAAAATTCTTCAAAACTTAGAAATACCTGGTAAGTACCCAGAAAAGAAAATAAATCTAAACTTCTTTTGCACCTTTAAGCACCTAATAGCAATTTACTGGTAGAAACTGGAAGTGGGAACAAAAGAGAGTAGGCTGATGATATGCACCTAACTAGAAGACCAAAAATATAAATTGAACTCTTGTCTCTTCTAGCACTTGGTGCTTCTATGGTTAAAACCTCTAAATCGTCGTTTTTAATCTGAATCCAATATTTTAGACAGAGATCTATTTGCCTACTTCAGAGATAATGAAGAATCTCCTATAAGGGAGGTTACTGAGTGCTTACTGCAATTTAGGCATTATTTTTTGTTTGCCTTTTTTTTTTTTTTTTTTTTAACTAAGTCATAGCAGCATGGAATATATCTATACCGTTCTGGCAAATAGACCAGATAAAAGACAATTTTGACTACTTGCACTTGGTCTTGTGTTCTTTGACCCAGGATTTATATACACAGAGAAAAGGCTTAATCTCAACTGCTGACCCAGGCATTCTTATGGATCATTTGGTTATGTAGTGCGTGACCATTAGACCTTAATTTCTCTAGACATAGACATACCATTCTACAGATTCCCGTTTCTTTAGCCAGAGAAATTCTGATTTCCTGGGCAGTCTGTTTCTCTACTTTCCTTCTTGTACACACCAAGTTTATGTATTAAATTACAGCATATATAATTTTCACAATGTTATTTAATCTCTTGCAAGTTTATTAATAGCTGTGTTAAACTGCTTTTGCAAAAACCAAGATTGTACTTTAAAACTGATAAAGCAAGGACAGCCTTTGAGTGGTTTTAAATCCATCTAAATGTAAATAATTACTCTTTGGAAGTTCTCATGAACAATGCCTAATATCAGATGACATCTATTTTTACAACATTTCAACACGAAAAATATTTGACTCCTAAGAATCTAGCTGAATATTGGGTCAGACATGTAGTCCTGTTTCGGCAAGAGCACATTCAGTTCCACCACTGGAATATGGCTTGCTATCTTGCCCAGAGTTATTACCACTGAAAGCAGAAAGTTGTTCAATAAGACTTTGATAAACTATGCACAGAATTTTTGGCACTAAGTTTCTACTCATTTGGTGACATAAACCATTCCCAAACCTGCCCTCCTCATTTTAATAGGAGCAATACATTCCATCTTGCATAGTTAAGGAGTATTTTGTCAATGTAGATTTCTTTCTCTGACAATCAGATCAGGCTTTGTAATCAAGACTTCCTTTTCAGAAGGTTTGTAGATTCCTTACAGCCTTGAAGAACCATCAAGCAAACCTTCTTTTGTTTACCACCCTTCTCCTGGTCAGGCTGTATCTGTCCTTTCTTTGGAAGGCTGAGTCGTAATTTCTAGGTTCTTACTGTAATTTGAAGACTACTCTGGAAATTGTTTCCTAGCATCTGGCCCTCTTGGTTGAGGTTGTGTTATGGTTCCTTCTCATCTTTTGAATACCAAAAAGCAGATTTTGAGATATTGGCTTTTTTAGACAAGTGAGATGCTGTAATTATCAACTTGGAAGCACAGAAGTGAAGCCTCTGTCTTGGCTACTTTACTTTGCTGCAGAATGTACAAAAGTTTCAAAGCACTGTAGAACAGCAACCTCTCAATAACAAAGGATGATGTTTCCCTTCTATGTGAAAGTTCCAATACTTGCTCAAACGACATGCATTTTCTTAGCCTGAAGGTGTCACGATTAAGTTGGATTCAGAGTGCACCACCCTTCTCCTTTTCAATGAAGGATCCTTCCTTTTAGGTTATGAAACAGCTGAAACAAATACATTTAGAAATTGTCCTTGATCCACTTTCTCTGGGAACAGTTTTGGAGCACAAGATTTATTCTTCATGATTGCTTCATAATGTTTTTGGGGAATTTCTTTTATCTCCCAAGGAGATTTTTTGTGAAGCCTTTTAAGAGGTGGCTACTAAAATATGTATAAACATTCACATTCTTTTTGAGGAATATGTATTTATACTCAAGCAAATGTTTGAAATACTACAGATAGTTCATTTTCTAATTACATAAAGGGGTTCTATTTGCTTTCTATATGTCTTCCTTGCTGCTTACTGCTGTATTAGCTCAATGCGAAGGATTTTTCTTTTTCTATTTATTTTGATGCTTGTTTAGGCTGGGGAAAAGACATGATGTGTTTTTCTGAGATAAGAAAGATAAGAGAAATTTTTTAAAAAGGAAGTGCTTGCTAATCACCTTGTTGTTGCCTCCTGTTTCCTACTCTACATTGCTTCTTGCCTCCTTTTCTTCCTGGGACCACATAGTTGAGTTTGGACATTTTGGTTTGAATGTCTGTTTGAATGTGGCTTGTTCTGGCTAGACCTGAGCACCTCAGAGTCATTTGTACTCCCCGTCACCAGACCACGGAACTGTTGTTTAACTGATGTGAGGAATAAGCAGTGGTTGTTTACAGATGGTCTTTGGAGAGGAGGAGGAGGAGATTATGATAGATTGAATTAGTAGTAAATAATTCTTTCCATAGAAAAGTGGTTCTGTGATTCTGTGAAAAGGACTTACAGTCATCTCAGTGAGTTACTAATTTGTTTACCTTCAAGTAAAATCATATCTCTAGAGCCAGCCAATTTTTATACTGAGGTGTAAAAGAGCTGTCCTATGTGGCAATGTGATGGATAACTTCATTATACAGCTTAAGAAGCTCTTCTTCCCTTTCTTGTACCTTTTCACACTCTAGTTAATCACCTCACCCTGGTTAAACCAACTGACTACTTCAGCATTAAAAGTATGCAAAATTAACATTTTACTGCACCAGTGCCAGAAAAAGGCAGTCTTTTCCACCTGGAAAACAGACAGCCTTTTTTAAATGACTCTGGCTTCTCCATCTGATGTGTATTCCAGCTGATGACATTCCCAATCAAAGGGTTGAGTCTTGCTTTCAACTTCTATCCCTTCTCCATCGTTTTGCATGATAACAACATAATGTAAGGATGGCTGTCCTGGGCGGTGTCCTGTGTCTTCAATAGTGGCAGATACTGATTTTAAATTTGTATTTTCTTAAAACTGGCTGAAAATTGCTTTCATCCATGGAGCCCAAATAATGTACAGCACATTTAAAGAAATTGCTGCAATTTTTAATAAAAAATATATCAGTTGGAGAGGTTGTTTCTAACCACTGAGAACATCAGGTTGTCCAGTTTTTTGAGGTTGTTGTTAGAGTAAGGATTTGTATCTGCAAGACCTTATCTGCCCTTCATATAAAGATATCAAGATGGATTCTCCTGTGGCAAGAGACGTTGAAGGGTAAAATTCACTGCACTTTCTCTTTGTAAGCAATGCTTATCATCTCTCTCTAAATTCTGGGCTTCTGTTATCAAACAATAAGAACAGCGCTGATGCAGTATTTAGAGATTTTTCTTCTTTTAAATTGAAACGTTTTCCCTCAAAGCTCTTGTATGAACACTTCACAGTTTGAAAAAAAAGCCAGTATGACATCATGTTTTGTCACCATCAATCATTTGCTATGCAAATTCGGATGCCTACAGGACTTCAGAGAGTTCAAGGCTTGCCTGCACACAGGGCTTGTACAAACTATGAAAGATTTACAATGTGAGTAATAAGTACTTTCAGGAAAAGACCGATTACAAATCAAAGTATAAAAGGATATGTATAGAAAAAGAAAAAAGAGCAAATGTTGATCACAAAAGGGAAGAATGAACACATCTGGTAAAATGGTTTTATGAAACATTTTTATTTGAAAAATATACATTAAACTATTTTGCCTGAAACTTGTGCTTACTTTTCAAATTACGAGCAGCTTTGAAAATTAAAAGTTTTAAAAGAAATTAAAAGCCTTAACAAGAGATCAAAGTTCCATCCACAGCTTGTTTCTGAGAGGTTCACAGAGGATGCCTATGCAAAAATACAGCAGCAGGGCAAGAATACAGTGATGTTATCCCAGGCTCCAGCCATTCTTCGATCAGGACATGCAATAAAGGTAACACATGTGTTTAGTCGCCCCTGATTTTTTTTCCCCTGCATTAATTTTTTCTGATTCTGATAATTTTTTTCTTGCTCTACATTTCAGCAATTGCAGAATCCTGTGGCAAGGAGTTCCAACACTTGTGCATGCACTGTATGAAGTATTATTTTTTGTTTGTTTTGAACTTGCCACATATTAATGTCATGCTATGATTCTTGCCTGCTGGCATTCACTGGAAAAGTACACTCATTATCTAATAACAAAAGAATCAAGGCTACTTTATCAGGAATTGGTGACTTGGTAATCATGATAAATTCTGACCAAGCTTATGACCATGTAAATTTGAGATGCCAGTCTCCAAGAAACAGATGTCTCTATGTGCGATCAGTGACATCAAGCCATATCCATAATTATATATAAACAATAATAATAAAAAAGACCATGAGACACACTTTGTTATCTGATACTGAAATCTCTCACTCAATTTTTCAGTCTCTGCTGTAGTAAGAGCCTAAACCTAATTTCCTGGCAGTGTTGCAGGATAAGCAGTTTCACTCTAGCCTGTAGGCTTCAAAAAGAGATCTGCACCCAGGTCTTTGATGGCAACATTAAGTTAACTACCCTTTTGGAAAAATAAGTGTCCGATTTTCTGTCAACAAATTGGGCACAATCCTATGATGAGGTATGCTAAGCAATAAAAGCTAGATGAATTTTGACAACCCATACAGAGGGCTCAGGTAAAACTCAAGAAATCATATACATGAGTACTGTGCTGCTGAAAGAACAACCTGTTCATTATCTCTTCAATTAATGGTAATCTATAAGAATAACTTTCTTTGAAGGCAATTATCTATACTAATTTTAGTCAGACACTTCTTGGTTTGTACACTGAAGAATGAAGATTTCCATCCTTAAGGAAGTTTTAATCTATGGAGATTTTATGAGTGTCCCCACTGGTGTCCACCTGCTTTCAAACAGTGCAAGTCTTCTGTAGGTTTTCTGTCATATTTGCCAGATGAAGCTCTTAGGATACTTTAGATCCTGTTAAATGTCTGTACGTGCCATGTTCAGGCAGCTGAATGACCCCCTTCCACTCTGTTCACTTTTGAGTTGTTGTTCTCAATTGTATGCTATCACAGCAAGTTCTTCTGCTTCCATTCACACAAGGAGAGGATAAAATTCCTTTTCTAGGTTGTTAATTTTCCTTTAATTTTATTGGCTGTTTCCTTGGTGTTTTTTTTTTTTTTTTTACAGTGAGGAGATGAATAAGATGCCCCCTATTATTTAGTGTAAATGAGGTGACTAGAATTAAGCACAACATTCAAATGAAAGCATACAACTAGTCTGTAGTAGTGTGTGTTAACTTGTAGTGTGTTGGGATCCACAGTGTAAAGTTCCTCTAGGCTGCATACTGTGCAAACACGGAGTTCTTGGCTGGAAGATCTTCCAATCAAATTTTAAAAGATATTAAAAAGGTGAATAAATTATAGAAATGGGAAAGGAAAAGTATGCAAGGGAATAAAATGGTTTATGAGCAGTTAATGCAAACCCAACTAATCTGATTGATCATGGCATTATATAACTTTTCAGGTACTATTGTAATCCAATTTTTTATATATTATAAAATTTAGTCCCCCGAATCCACAAATAATTAATAAATATGTTAATGGAGATGCCAGCAATGACTCGTTGCCTCCTATGCCTGACTCCCAAATGGTTACCATTCACTTAGAGCTCATGAAGGTGTATCATCAGCTCAGATCATATTGAATGTTTTACCTCCCACTGTACATTAACATGCCTTTGTTAATATGGAGTTTAAACTGCAGTCAGGCTGCAGAGCTGTCTATCTTTTAAAGTGCCTCTGGAATTCCACATAGTTCTTCCTGGTTTTCAGTAACCTAAATTATTTTGACATCTGTGAATATGCCACCTTGGATTTCACCTTTTCTGAAATAATTAATAGACACATTAATTAGTCATTTCCCTGCATTTTTAAAAGAGTTCCAATATTAGCTCTATTGTTTATGTGCAGAACACAGTACAGTAGTAATCACAGAGCCAAAGTGGTAAAACTTTTCCTGTATCAGCTAGTATTTTTGAAATTAAAAATTATTGCTAAGCAAAGTCTAAAGGTAATTCTTTACTCTAGGCCTGCCTTAAACAGAAGGAAGTCACAGCCTCCAGTTATTTGGGGCCAATGGAGGATATTTACTCCAAAGTGAAGTTACCTTTGAAGAGAAAATGCTGATTGTATCTTTTCAGTTTGAAATGAAAGGTATCTACGGGTCTCAAATGCAAGAATGTGTCCTGGGAAAACTTACTCAGGTGGAAAACCCAAAGCAGAGCTGCACAGGTGAAAGGCATTGTCTTAAAGTTCACCTGGAAGTAGATCTTCCAACCTGTTGACAAGAGTAGGGAGAGCATTTAAAAATAAATCTCTAATATTGGTAGCTTCACTCTAAATCTCTAAAGGCGTGGCTTCAGATAGATTTCACTGCAACATTCTTATCTAAAAATGCCAAGAGAGAGCTGTGATCGTCATTTCAGAGGTAAGATGGTTGCATCTTAGCCAAATATAGCTGGAAAAAGGAGTCTAGTCACAGTAGTTTCTTTTATGTATTCAAAGAGCAGAGAATCTTTGTTTTTGAAGCAGAGGCCTTGTGATACAAAAGGGGGTGCTGTAAATTACCTCATGGTATTATTCATACTTACTGGGGTTTTCAAAAGCTTGAATTCCTATGGAAAGTGAGATAAATTAGGCAATATCTAAAAAATCCACTGAGTGTCTAATTCCTGTGTCTAAGTGTCTAAGTTCTAAGTGTCTAATTCCTGTGTCTAAGTGTCTAAGTTGAAATACTGATAATGTCATATTAGTTTCTGAGAATTTGGGTTTGGTTTCTAATTAATTTACAAGCTTTTGAAATTTTACCTTGGATATTTTATTAGATTTACAATCTTTTTGCCATGCCAGATAATTTCAGTTTATGAGACTAAACAAAAATGGGGGGAACTGGGAAAATTATCTCTGAGCAGAATAAAGATTAATTAATGGATTTTCTACAGAGAGTAGGTACAACTTACTTTTAAGGAAATCTCTTCTTCTTGGGAATGAAATTCACTTTCTTGTAGACCTTACCAATTTGGAAAGACAAA
Source organism: Scolopax minor (assembly GCA_028566535.1). NCBI lineage: Eukaryota > Metazoa > Chordata > Aves > Charadriiformes > Scolopacidae > Scolopax > Scolopax minor. The sequence goes on from JAOXNG010000012.1 coordinate 91,860,740, forward strand.
GATGCTGAGTGCAGATGGTTGCAATACAGTTGGCACATCAGCTTTTTGTCACTTCTGATTCCTGCATTTTGTTTTCTGCCCTGGAAGAGTTCCCAGGTATAAACAACACTTTACGCAGCTTTGTTGGCGGCAGCTGATATTGTTTCAGTTCTGAATTTCACATTACTAAAAAGACCCTGGGAGAAATTTACAGAACAACAGAAATAATCGGGATAGAAACAATGGGAAACAAAATTGGTTTGTGGGGACAGAGTAAGGTGTGCACAGCTTTGTCAAGAGGTGACTGCAGAGGAAAGGTGGTAAGAAAGAGAGAGCAGCATATTAATAGTATATAATGGCTGAAGGTTTTTCAACTTCAGGAAATTCATACAGTTTAAGAAGATGCAATTTTAAGTAATAAAAAGAAAGTGAGAAAAAAAATCAGGTACATGACTATTGTAACATCAAGACTTTATGTTGCAAAGCAGTTTAGTAATTAAACGTTTTTAGGTTGCAAAGCAGTTTAGTAATTAAATGTCTAAGTTATGAGAGCATTTTTCTTAAGGGTGGGTGGTGGGTGTGATGCGCTCTAGATTGAGACAATGAACAGAAGTGTCTATTGATAGTGGAGATGCTCACATGTGAGGGAGTGTCTAAATCCTGTCAGAGTCAATGGGACTCAGATTCTAAATGATGCCTAAATGTAGGCATCTAGCATCATTTAGGTGGCCATGGGCATCACTTTTATCCAAAAGATCTGGCAAATCTAGAACAGGTTGTAGGGGAGACTCATGCCTCCCTGAAGCAGCAGCTGGTGGCCAGGCAGGCTGCCTTAGCAGGAACCTGCCTTGGGTCACTGGACGCTGTTGTCCACATTGGCAAAAATGTTCATCAACTTCAAAGGGAGCTGAGACCCTCCACCTTTGGCTTGCGTGCAGACACCTACTATAAACACCTAAAGGATATTTCAGAGTCCAGAGCTGAATCCTGCCTTAGCTGTGTTTTTCATTTAATCTTTCTGTGACAAGATAATTTCTGTAGTTAAATCATAAAGTCTTCTACAGATTATAAAGTAACCTCAGCTATAAAGGATCTGCATATTAATTCTGATATGCTGTCTTTTCCCTTATAATAACATGATAAAATTTCAGTGTTTAATTGAATGAAATTTTAACAGTTTTGAAAATTATTTATATCTTTCCAGCTTCTTTCGTGAAATCTATTGGGATGGTAGAAAACTAAGCAAAAATATTCCAAATCCTTTCCTATTACCATCTCTGTTTACTTTGATAATGTCACAAGTTCCACAATTCTAAATAACTTAATTATTTAGCATTATTCAAATAATATGTAATAAAAAGAGACAAATCATCATGTTTTTTTCAGTAGCAAGTGCATCATACCTGAGTAAATGACCTGACTTTTCCATTAGAGATGACATGGTGTGCTCAGAGTACTCACACTCAAAAGAAATGAAGATTTATTTTTAACAGTTTGATGAACATTTAAATACAGAAACGGTTCAGCAAATTTTTCCAATAGTTTTTCTCTTTCTGTATCTAGTTCACATTATAAATAGCACACAATTTTGAGTTTTCAAATATTCTTTTAAGAATCAAAATACAACTGTGCGTCTCAGAGTTCAGTACATGCAATGTTTATGTCAAATGACCTTTCACTGTCTCTAGTTTCCAATGGAAAATAAAAGTTTTACTATAATTTTAAAGCCTGCTGGGAAAAAACAACAATAAAATTACAGCTGATTTGCTTATTTCAAGCATCCAAATAAATTTTATTGAAATAGGATTTGATATATTTTACAATCTACTTGACATGCAAATGAAATCAATTAACTACTTTCTGTTAGGACTAAGTCTGTTTCCCTAACTCACCAACAGCCACTCTATAAAAATGCATTATCAGATAAAGCTGGGTTTACAGTTCAGCCTTAGCAGCTGGTCATAAAAACACACTTCAGAAAGATGACAAAACCAAGATAAACTATAATTCACAATGTAAAAACAAAACAAAAAGCTCAAGCCTTAAAAGAAAATGTTGCATTGTCTGAAGCTGAAAGAATTGACATGTTGTTAATATTCTGTATTGTGCTTTGCTCCCGCTTTTATCTCCAGTAAAAGATGACAGTGTTACAAACTTCTGGAAGAGGTTGAGCCCTGTCACTTTTATCAAATGTAGTATCAGCATTTTTCTTTAGTGGTTTTGGAACAGTGTTAACTGTTCTACCTCGGCTTAGGAAGTGAATTGACTGCTTGCCTTGTACCAGCATTTTGACTCTTGCAGTGAAATTTGCGTAAGGAAACTAGTTAAACATGATGAAGACAGGGAAATCCTTATTTGGGGTGTGTAAAAGAAAAAGGTAGTTGCCTTTGACTACATTTTGCTATTGGTTTGCTTTCTTTGTCAGTATATCCCATTTCCAAGCACTGAACTACCATGTAGGTTGGAATCTTTTAATGCTGCAGTTTTCCAGTCCAATTTGTTGAGACCGGAAAATGAAAGACTAACCCAGTGGATGAATAATAAACTGGTACTTCTCACACTTGACAAACTGGTGGATAACCCTCCATCCGAAGCTCCCTTTAAGTTGCTTTTAATATTCCTATATAGTGTAACTTGATTAGCACTTAATGCATTAAGGTGAAATGCTCTTCTATTAAATAAGGAAGTCGCAAATTCCGTCTGTGTAACAGCTGTCAACAAAGGAATCCTGTGAAGGAGGAATTCTCCGTACATCTTAGCTATGTATAGTTGCTGGGGATGCATGACCTGGTTTTCTGTGATTAGGTAGCTGTCTTACTGTAACTCATGTACAGTTTGTGTCAGGGTTTGTTTTGCACAGGGATCTTTCCTGCTAATTTCACATAGCAATAAGATTATGCAGCTTAGTGCATAGGAGAAACATAAAAAAAAAAAAGATTTTGGATTTTCTTTTCTGATCTGCAGGCTATAAGGATTCAACAGATTAATAGGTATCTGAATGAAAGATCCAGGGTTATGTATTTCAGGATCATAAATAGATGTTGAATCTCAGTGGATATTTGTGGAAAATTCCTTACAAAGCAAACTAAACCTACTAGTAATTCTTGAATTATTGAATAATTTGAGGTATGTAATTTGCTGTCACATTCTTTTATGTTCATTTCAAGAAAAATGCTGGTTTTGCATACTAAATTGTAAAAAATAAATTTAAAGGTACTGTGATATGTGATGCTAATGCTGCTTAGAAGAGGAGACATGAACAGAAGCAATCAGCCAAATAAATTTGTATTTTGTGCCAATGCACTAAAGAAATCTCTAATGACTCAGCTTAAAAAAAAAAAAAAAAAAAAGTAAGAGAGCTTGTTTTACAGTGATTGTACCTATTAGGAGAACACAGTAGATTCGATTGGAAATAAGATACCCAAAGCACTTGTGTATTTAAGTTTGAAGGCAGGCTTGTGATATGATGACTCCCCAAAGCCTTCATTGTGGTAAGCAGGAGTTGAACAAATAACCGAATGAGCGGGATGCCATGGGTTAAGCAGCCTTTCAACTCAAAGATATATGGCAAGAGAGAACTGGGGAAGCAATAATGAAGGCGGGGGTGGGGGGAATAAAGTGCACTGGTAATTTAACGCTTCCTTTGGTAGAGCAGTGCTCTCTTATTGATCAAAAAGTTACAGATTTATTGGAGAGAATGAGATGGACTTTTGGTGTACTATATAAGTAGTACTATATATAAGAAGGTATGCAAAATTTCTGCTTTTTAGGCCATGTATATTCAGTCTTAGATCTTAGATCTAGTACTCAGTATCAAAGTATTACCAGTCAGGATATTTCAGGTAAGTAAACTTACGATTCAGTTCTTCCACTTCACAAAATGTCCATAAAAATAGCAAAACCAATCTGTGCATTTTCAACAAAGAAGTTAAGATTTGAAAGCATAAAGCTAGATACAGTAATTGCAGTGGGAAACAGAGTAGAAAAGGAAGCTTAGTTCCTTCAATCAATAGTCCGCTCTGTACCTTTTGTGCATGCTTCAGTAATTCTCCTTCCATTCTTCTGTATTAAGCTACTTTGTAAGATTAGGACAGATGAATGATTATAGCTAAAATCTAAAACCCACTGGGATTATGTAAAAATTTTCCTAATCTCTTCCTACACCTTCAGTGATAATATTTTGTGTATTTTTCCTTGGAATCCTGATCCTGTTTGCCATAGCTCTACGTGTACCTATGGGTCTGCAGGACCCATCTCAGCATATTGAACCCAATCATGCCCCCATTTAATTGCTTATTCTCAATGGAATTTCAATAGGATTACACTCACTCTAACAATTTTGAAATAGGTGAGTTTATGCTAAGCACT
>JAOXNG010000012.1:91867293-91891148 GCA_028566535.1 Scolopax minor
TCCTCATGTGCCTGCCCCATGACCAGACTTGTGCTGAAGAAACCATCTAATAACAGCAAGTAATTTTTCTGAGGAGGTTTGAGGAGGCATTTCAGTTTCTCCCTGCCTGTTCCATGTTGTAGCTAATGATCTTTATTACCTTGAGTCTTCGGGTTTCATGATTGGTCTGCTTCTTTTAAAGTCCTTCAGTGCTTGTTTTTGTATGACTCCTCCTTCTTGAATGGCATTAGAGGAAAATGGGATGGTATTCATGCAAGCATCTGCACTCCTCATCTTTGACTTCTCTTAAAGGAGAGAAATTTGCATCTTCAGGGACTCAGATCATGTCTTTTTAAAAATGACATCTAAAGTGGGTCATGTGAATCATGAGTTAAAATGCCTGTTTTATACTCAGTTTGAGTATTGAAAAAAAAATGAGTATGGACTGCTATTATCTTCCTGAAAGACAAAAGTTTTCTTTCCTTTTTCATGTGACAAGAAGCAATGGGCTTAAAGGTGTTATCAGGAGTCGAAATAGAAGGCAATTTGGGGAACTGAAGAAATGTAACTGAGAGACTAATCTGGCTTCCATGAGCATTATTACTGGTGAGGAGAAGAAAAGTGTGGCCTGTCCATCCACCCCGTTTAAATTTGGCAGGGCTGGCAGGTGGAAGGTTGTAGTTTTTCTCTAAGACTGAACACGCTGATATGGCCATCACTTGAAACTGAATCTTTAGGTGTTCAAATTGTTATTTTTACACATTTACTTCTTAAAATAAGTGTTCACTTCAGGTTTAATTTTGTACAGTGACATTTGAAGAAAAGCCAGCTTCCTTCATTCCTGCTTTCTTTTCTTCCTTTTCTTCTTTGATTTGTGCAATACAGAATCACCATCCCTGACAACTACACCTAAATTTCAAATTCTGGGTTGAACAGTTAGTGTCTCAAGTGTTTTATTCATGGGCACCATACGCAAAAAGTGAGTATTTTTTCCTACTGTGGAAAGTAATGTTATGTTCAGAACTGCCAAAGTTAGTTGAATTTGACTTAGCTGTGTTTTCAGGTGAATGTAGAAATAAATGGAAAGTTGAAAAAAGCAACTACATGTTAAATACATAGTATACCTGTAATTTTAATTCTTTTAGGTCAAAAAATATTCAAATGCATTCACAGTATTTTTGATTGAAAGAATTTGTAATTGGATTTCCAAACATGCTGCTTTCATCTTGGGCAGTACAATATGCACTTTGATAATAACATGGCTATGTCATTAGAAAGAAGTCCATTTACTAGTTTAGGCATAAAATGAGATACAGAAGAAGACAATAAAGTGCTTTCTAACATAAAGTACCTTACTTTTTATTGTATTCAACAGAGGCATGATGAATAAGTAATCTTATAAATGCATCAGAAATACACCTTAGTTAATGTCTTAGAGGTGTGGAGATTTCACTGTTATTGAGATTATTCATAATATCACTTTATTTTCTAATAAACTGCGTAAAACTTTATAATGGATCAAAATATGTGCCCACAAGCTCCTTAGATCTTCTGTTAGAAGAGACAAACTTCCACACTGTAAAAGTAACCCAAGACAGGAGGAAAGGAAATGAAATGAAGATGAAAAGTAACATCTTCAAAATTACTTCTTTTTAAAATATAAAGCCCTTAAATAATAATTTTCTTATTTTCACTTATTCACACTCTTTTACTGGTAGTTGAGCTATATATCTATAAGCTGTTCTGGGCATTAGTTACATTTTACCCTATGTTTAATGTTATCTCATGCAAATTAGATTTGCAGCAAACTAATCTGGTCCAGGTAGTAAACGTCACTGTTTGAATTATTTTATTCATCCATTCCTTTTTTTTATCTATAGCATTTATTCAATTACCAGTGCTAGTGGGATTCTCCCCTCCCTCCCGCCATGAAATCAGAAAATATTAAATCCAAGGAATCTAAATAAGGTTTACATTTTTTTTTTCTAGCTTTTTTTTTCTTTTCTAGGAGAAAGTGAAATGAGATTTATTTGCTTTTAAGACAACCACAATGTAAAAATTAATATCAGAACATAAGTATTTTTCCTGATAATAACATTAATAAGAAATTCTTGAAACACGGATTTTGCAACCTCAATGGCAATAGCAAAAGCAGGAGAGTAGTTCTTTGTCAGAAGGTGTGCAGCTCTGGTTTTAGACTCAGCATTTAATGCATGGCAGTTTTGCCTGCTTAATAAAAAAGAGACTCGTCTGACTACAAGTGTATCTAGACTGCTTTTACATGGTATTTGTTTTGAATTTTGTTGCTCACGGGGAGAAAAGGAGGCTTTTGAGTTGACCATTATTTATTTTTAAAAATACATTTGAATGATGTACTTTCTTGGGAAACATAGCATAAAACAAAACCTGGTAATTGTTCTAGTTTTTGAAAATATCCATCACTATTAGTGTTTTTGATGTTAATAATATCGTAGAACTCAGGAAAAACTGAAAATAATTGGGGATTCATTTTGCACATTGAGCCTTCATATTCTGAAGGTCACTTGATGTGCAAAATTGCACCTACTAAAACATACACTTTTTTGAAAGCCACGCTTCCTCTTGAAAAGATTTCTTCTGAAACCTTAATGAACTAAACAGGGATTTGTTGTACTTTCTATTGCTAAGTATAATCTCTGACAATTCTTTTTTATTTTGTTAAGTAAAAGCCTGGCTATGAATTCAGTTATAGAATATAAAAAAAGCAAATCCATGATGTATTGCAAGAACTTAGAGTGGAAAATATCAGCTACTTATAATGGCTCATTAGTAGTAATTTATTGCTCATACACAAAGTATTTCATAGTTGGCTTTCAATGCCCTCATCCTAGTTGTTACTATAGTGAGTTGAGTACTGTATAAACAGCCACTTTTTTACAAAATACAGGCCTTTTAAAGAAACCAAACATACTGTCGATTTGAGCCCATTTTATTCACAAAAAAATGATTTATTTCAAAACCAAAGGTATAATTCCAGCTTTTCCAGATAATCTGTTTTTCAAGTTGAAATTTAGAAAATTGTCACAATTGAATGAAAAAAAAGATTCAGGTCATTAAAAGATGAGCAGCAGCATAGAACAATAAATTCAGAGTTCAAAAACTCCTCAGTTAAACTATAATTTTATCTTATAAAATAAACATGCATATTATCCTTTCTGTTTTGTTTTGGGAGTGAAGAAAAGGTTGATTACTGTCAATGATGGTGTTGATCCTGCAAACAATTGTGTACATATTTAACTCTTCTCTTGCAAGAATCTTTCTCTATTTTAGCTGGTCTCCTTCTGATGTTGAAGTTAAATTTATGTGACCAGTGACTTTCAGATTGGCAGTTATGTAAGATTGATGTAAAATGCACAAAAAAAGGAACAATCTAGAAATAAATCAACATTATTTGGTTACATTTTTTTCCTTATATATTTTAAAAAAATCTTAGTTTGTGGTAGGAACAGAATTACTATGGTTGCACTGCTTCCTTTTCCCAGAGTGGGAGAGAAGAAACCCAGTTCTGCTCAGTTCCTTTGTGTGTTAGGTCTGTGAACCATGTTACTGGGAGAGTGGACTTCTTTTCCTCTCACCAAGTTCCATGGCAGGTGACCTTACCTACAGAAATGCCGCAGACTTTTCTTTTTTTTTAATTATCCCTCATATAAGCTATACCAAATCAATTTTGCTATTAAAATGGGCTTCGTTGCTTACATAGACTAGATGATGTGCTGTGATATATATTGTGAATTGCAATAAAGCATGTTAAAGTTTCCCTTCAAAAGAAAGGAAAAAAACCCCAAACCCCAAACCATACCTCCATCAGATTCTCCAGACCTATATACAAGTGACCTGAAAAAGCAAACAAGGCATTTATGTGTTCTCAGCCATGTTTCCTTTCAATAAAATTTTAGAAAACTGTGGAAAATTCCAGGACAAAAGAGTATCCCTCATGTTACTCAAGAGGGTGTGTAACAGAGCCTGGGAAATGGTAGGGTGAATTTCATGCTGTGGTAAATTAAGAGAACACCCTGTCATCATATAGTTCATAAATAACCAAAAAGAACAGACTAAAATGAATACTGGCCAGCATGGTTTCATGGAAAATAGACCTTTGTTAAACAAGCTTACTTTTATTTTTTGATGATAAATATGGCTGATATGGTAGATTAATAGATGTGATGCACTTAGACATTTAAAAGGCATTTGACTTTGTACAGCATGCTGTTCTGATTTAAAAAAAACCCGTATCACTACACTGTGTCAATAAAACACGTTAAATAGATTAGGTAGCTGACAAATAACACAGGTAGTTGTCTAGAGAGCCATCATTGAGTGTAGGTGTTTCTCATGGTCATTTGCAGGCAGAGATACTGTGCTCAGCACAGTACAACACTTGCCTCAGTGTTCATGAAGCGAATACAAGATCATTGCTGATAGGCTAATAGAATGGTAAGTAGCCTATGCTGGGACACTGCAGTGCTTCATAAACATAGTGACAGAAAAGAAATTCTGATGAGGCACATCAACTGACAATTATAGGTCTTTGGGTAACACTTCATGCTGGTGTCTTTACTTTTCAGCATTCAAAAATGCTGTTGAGTGAATAACCTGCAATGGAGAAAATCAGACTTTGCTTCTGTTGCTGATCTAAAACTAACTTCTTCCTGAGGCTGTTTGTGTGCAATGCTCGTGGGGCTTGTAGGCAACATTTTGGGTTCCCTCCCATTAAGTTAGACATTGTTATGGTAGAGTGATGTGTTGATGGTACTCTTCCCATATCAGCAACATTAAATAGAAGTCCTTTTTGCATTCGTATTTCTTTGTATGTATTTCTTTGTATGTATTCTTATGCTTATCTTATGCTCTGACTTTCAGCAACATTTTTGCTGTTGCTGTCCTGACATTTGTCTTATAACAACCACAAAATGGATTTAATTAAGGACTGGTGGATGAATTTGAGTATCTCCAGAACCTTGTTCCATGTATGGACTCCTATGTTTTATAAAAAAATTCCTGGCATATTAAAAATTGATGTATCTATTATTGCCTGGGTTTATTTTTTCATTTTTTAGAGAGACCACAGAATTTACTCAAGAAATTAGTTTTCACACATTTTCAGACCTATTATTCAGGAAATAAAAACAGTGAGATAAGTCCCAGAAACAGAAATGTAATCACATCTAATGTCTGTCTGTTGCACATGATTTTACACTGTGTTACAATAACACAGTCAACAACAAACATTGACAAAAAAATTCTGTCCATTGTCTTGTATTGTAGCTTTTTGAATACATATACCTCTTATATTTTTGGTTCAAAATCAAAAACACCATGGAAAAGATGACAGGTCTCCAATTTCCTTTCAGTCTATCCATCTTCCATCATGCTTATCCTCCTGGGAAATATTTTCATATGTGCCTCTCAAAGCTTTAAAGACAATTACAACTATCTCAAATGATGTCAACAATCACTTGTTGCTTAGGTGCTGCCTCCTTGAATCTGTTTGTATGAGCTTGGTGTTTATTCCACCAGCTAATCGTCTAAAATTAAATTTTTTGTGTGTGTACTAAATTTGGGCTTTCCTATTCATATGTCAGCAAATGGCTGCTAAGCAGATGGCAGTCCTCCTACAAACATGTACTAAAAAAGCTCTTAGTGCATAATGGATAGGAGATAAAGTGGATAAGGGAAATGAGATTCAGATTTTTTTTAAACAAGGAGGGTAAATTGGACTGGTTTATGTGTAGTCATAGTGATTGTGACACTAAGCTGAATGAAGGAAACACTATTATCTCATGAGTACTACTGTGAGAGACCACAACTTCATTATTTTCACTGAATAGTGTCTAGTAGTAGCTTTTATCTCATAAAATTCAGACCTTGCCATAGCAATTTGTGCCATTGTGCCTTTGGAGTATGTTCTTGCAGGTTAGAGCTGAACATGGTGGGAGTCAGAAAGTCTTTCCTACCTCCCATGGTCTGTCTGCAGACCTTGGCTATTTGTGTGCTCTGCCCTCTCCTACTTCTGTTAACTCTGAGATGCCTCAACTCCTAGGAAAAAAGGCAAGGCGTGCAAGCTGACAGAGGTCCTTTGTGTTTCAGACAGGTCAACAATATGGATAAATAGAGATGAAGCATGGTCTTCAGCATGTACTGGCCTGGGAGTCTGGAGTGAGAGTGTCTCCATAAGAAAAGACTGGAGGTGGGGGGAAGGGGAACAGTCTTCAAACATACAAAAGGCTTCTGCCAGGACACAGGAAACATTGACATATATATATATATATATTTTAAATTTATTTTTTAATTTGTGATGGGTGGTTCAGGAAGTCATGGTTTTAAAATTTAGAAAGGAATGTATAGGGCAGATGTTAAGAGCTGTTTACTTGTGATAAAGACAGAGGGGAAAAAGTGGTTGAAGAGGTTGTATGTAAAGACTTTCAATAATGAAAGTGCCAAAGCCTAGAAAATATCTGTCAAGAATACCATAAACGTAGTAGATTTTCTTTAAGGAATGTGGCTGGACAAAAAGACCTCTTGAGGTAACTTCCAGACTTTGCCTCTATAAACTGTATTCGAACTGACATGGAGACCACAGGCAGAATGTTATAAAGGAAGCCCATCACACAACATGTCTGGGGATCCCATGCCCCCTTGTTCATTTCCTATACCAGTTCTGGCCTCATCTATACAAGATTCTACATTGTCTGGGCGCTGGTTGCCTGTCTCGGTGCTGTCAACCCATTTTGTGCAGGAATAGCTGACATCAGCTGTAAAGTGGTTGAATTGACAAAGCTTTGATTTTAGCCATGAGATAGCTAAAAGATCTTACTTGAGGGTCTTAGTGCTAGACCCTAGTGGCCAGAGAGAATTTTTAGATTTACAAAATCTTACTTAAGAGATGGGTTTAAATATCTCCTCCTTAAGGCACTCCCAGAGATTCATTAGCAGGTTTGGACCACAGTGATTCAGCAGAAATATAAATTCAAATGTTTAGTTAAGTTTTGTAGATGTGCCGCAGGATGGGACAAAGTATATGATTATAACCTGGGAAATAGCATGTGAAAGAAAATAAAGATTACAACAAGCCTGTAAGAAACGCAGAGAATTTGTAGCCGCAATATTGTTTGTCTTGTGAAGGGAACCATGGCATGTATTTCTTAGCAATGTCAGCTGATGGAGCTGAGACCATAAAGTGTTCCTTTCCACTAGTGGAACATTTCTATCGCTAGTTATTGATCGTATTGCTAGTTATTGTGAAAAACAGATATTATAAATTAGATTCCTTTTTTTTTTTTTCTCCTTATGTGAAAAAAGTTGCTGTGTGGTAATGCAGAGGAAGCTACTACTGCCACAGAAATTTTCTGGAGAAACAGGAGGGCATGCTTCCTCTCCACCACCTAAGTTAAGTATGCCAAATAAGAGACAGGCAGGCAACCAGGCTTGTCAAATGTCTTGCTTTTTCAAGAACCCTTGTTTGTATATGATGGCCACCCCATTCCCACTCATGGTCTGCGAGTCTCAATCTGGTTGAAATAGCATATTATTCAGTAAGAATATCTCAGTACAGTAGATGATAGACAAGCATGTAAGGAGGTACACAGAATTGGAAATGCTTCTGAATGGTGTTTAAAATCACTAGCTACACTCAAGTGGTAATAAGGTAGAGAAAATGGTTCAGATTAAGTACATATATAGAAAAAAAAATACAAATAGAAGAATGCCAGGAGGTTGGCTAGACCAACTCTTTGCTGGTATGAGCTATTACAGATCAAGATGTTCCAGACAAAAGAAGTCTCTGTCTTGCTTCTGATGTTATCTTAATTTCATTTGCAGCCTTCAGTTCCATAATGTTTGATTTCTACATTTATACAACTGATCAGAATGAGTGACTATTTCTTTTTTTAGAGATGTAAAAGTAATAATAAAATGCCATCTCTACACCTCACATTTTCTGAGGATGCACCCCAGCTTCCCCATTTTAAGGTCTTTCCCTTCCATCCAGCTCCCTGGCTATTGCTTTCTAAGCACAATAATGGAGAAACATTAATAATTCATGTTTTTGTCTTGCTTTCATTTTCCTCCTTCCAGGTTCAGTCACAGCCAAGGTTCATGGCCTTAAACAAAATGCTGGGCAATGTTGCACACTGAGTGCCTCAATGTGCTCCTTGGCTTCTTTTCTGAAAGACCTTTCCCCGGGAAGGGCCGCTGGAGCACACTTCACCCCACAGTTGGGTGTAGCGTGGGGTCGTTTCCCACCCGCTCCCTCCCCTGCCCACTCTTACTGACTCACCCACCGATGGGTGACAAGAAGTCCCCTCCTGGCACAGGGGCTGGCAGGAGCATGCAAGTCTCCGTGCTGCCTTCCTCCTTTCCACAGCTCCTCCCCGCCGAGTTGGTGGTTCCTCTCCCTGATCAAACACGTCTTGTAACTAAAAGTTCGACTGCCGTTCCTCAGGCCTTTGGATTTTTTAAACTGCATTTTGAAAATGCAGTTTATTCATTTTCTTTTTGCCTTTCCCCACGTGCACTCACTGTTTTTTTAGGTTTAGTTTCTCACCATCCACCTACCCAGTTGCCCCGTCTCTCCTCCTTACCTTCTCCTGGGCCTCCCATAGTCACCGGTTACCTTTTTTGTCCCAACATCAGTAGAGTTACGCCTCTCCTTTGCCCCTGTTGCCTTTTGGACTCCTCTTTAAATCATCTCTCTTGTTACAGTGATGTCCAGTTGGATCAGACTTCTTACTAGAAACATCATTGCTAACAGCCAATTCTTGCTATTCCTTTTTTTCCACTGATTTTTCTCATAGAGGCTCATTGCTGCAGTCCCGGTCCTTTAGCAGTCTTCTGTCTTCTGTAGAAAAGTAAAATGTGACATTAATGTTTGTTTTTTGTAAAGACAAGAACATTTCAACCCTGGTTTATGGAACTGACTACATGCTTCCAGTACTGAATACCAAAATATACTTTCAATCTGAATGACTTTGCAAAATCCCCTTGTTTTTCCTTTTCCTCAAAAAGTAAGGAGAATTCCTTTCCTCAAAAAGCTCAAGAACAGATATTGCTGTTTATCATATGACTATGTAAGATGTTTTAGGAATAGGAATATTCCAGAAGCTTTTTCCAAACCTTCACATGCCAAGTTCCCCTGAAGTGGGGAAATTATTTTCATCCACTATCCAATCACTTAATGCTTTGTATGAAAAGCAGGCTTATCAGTTAGAATCACTCCACAGTTCTTAAACAGTGATAAAAATATTTTGAGTGAAAATGCTTCTGAATAAGTTACTTTAGAACTTAGACTGATTACTGCTACTGGCTCTTATTACACAAACCTGAATATGCTATCTTAATGATCAATATCTTGTAAGTTTAAAATCAGTTTTTCAGTGGCTTTGTAACTAAGCAGTAAAAAATTCTTTATAATCAGTGAAAATAATTTTATTTTGTTTAAGTAGCTGAAGGAGATTTGTTTTTCAAGTTGCTTTAATGATTCACAAGCCTTTGAATAATAAAAGAAAGGCATAGATATAGAAAGTAAAGTTATCTAGGAGCAGAGGATCCAGATCAATGAAAGGTCAGGAAGATGAAACAAAGTAAAGATGAAATATGTCTAAAATAATTATATTTTACTGATTTATCTTCTCTCTCCTCTAGTATTGTATTTCATATACAGGGTTTAAAGTGACTCAGAGAGGAGAATGCTAAAGGATACACTGACTGGAAAACTGTGCCAGTAATTAGCAATCTTGGATCCTGGAGGCCTTGTATGTGATGGCTTCCCCCTGTGCCAAGAACATTGTTCTGAAAATAAATGTTAGCCAAAATCTTTTTTTAGCTAGAGTTTTGATTAACATCTCTAATTTCTTCCAAGTAGACTACAGACAGGGGAAGCATTAGAAAATTGTTTTTCCTAGTTTTTAAATTGACCCTTCCCTCCAAGATGCATAGATAAGAGAGGTGAAAATAAGCTGTTTCATGTCTGGAGAGTAAGGAGAACTGGATAAAATGTCAGGTATCACATTTGTTCTGTGCACAGGGAACATCACCTCCTACTACAGGGCTCTTCCAGTTGCTTGCCTCTCTCCTTCCACCCATTCACTAATCAGCTCCACTGTATTGCTCTTCACCTGGTGCTTTTCAGGGACAAGACGGCTCTGCAGTCATCCCAGATTACTGATAAGCTCTTCCAGCCACTCATCGAACTCTGATAATAGTTCAAATGTCCAATTTATATATTACTTTAAAGACACACATACTCCTACTCAACAGAGTTAGACTCTCAATGAGACAATCTCCCTACACCTACCCCCACAGTGTGACCACAGCTCTACTCCACAGTCGCCTTGTGGTTCAGCTGTGCTTAGTAGCTCCTTTCTCTCCAGCTGCGAGTCAGCATTGTTTACTTCTAACTCTGCAAGGCTGAAGGTTCTTCCACAGCCAACATTGCATATCCTATGGTGAGTTTCTCTCTGAAATTTTCATTTTCTCACCCTCTTTCAAAACCAGAAGCAGAACTTTTAGGGAGAATTGGTATTTTTTAGGATGAGAGAGAGAAGCTAGCACCTAGGGAGCAGTGGCAGTCAAATGGAATATATGGTAGATAAAGCCATTGAGGGCTATTGCATGCAAAAATGCAGATTAAAAATAATTGTTTTAAAAACTCAAGGGTACTGAAAAGTGGGAGGGTGTAAGAGAAGAAAGGATCATTTTAGGTTCATAAAGAGCAATCCAAACCCTATCAGACTGACAGCTGTGGAATGCAAAGATGCTTCTGGCTCAAAGTAGGCATCACTTGCTGCTCAGAGGGTGTTCAGGGGAAGTATCACTCCATGCTTGACAAGAAATGACCATTGTTGGAGGCCAAATAACGAATTAGTGGTGGGACCTGCTGTCTCACTTAATGCTGTCGCTCTTTATGTTCCTCCCTTGTACGCTGTTCACATGGCCTTTCTTAGGCAGACGCTGTCAATAGCATGATGCTGGAATAAGTGATCCTTTGGTCTGATCCAGGTGCAGGTTTCTTGCCTTACAAAATATATCATCACTGCTTTTATTTTCTTCCACTGAGACAATGGCACTTGAACTATTCTGACAGAACACAGAATGGTGCATTTTCTGTCTTCTCCAGAGTTTTTTCATCACTGCCTGTGTGACTGTAAGCTCAATCATCTGAGAACTCACAAGGCATTCTGAAGATAGGGGTTTTTTGCCTTCATCTTAGAGCAACACTGGGAGCGCAGGCTAATTTAGTAGCTGCCATTCTGCTTTGTCTAACACTCGGTGGTCTCAAAATCTGGCACTCTGTGAGCACAGAGACGATTCATACTTGTGGCATTTCCTGGTTAACCAGTGCTGTAACTTGAATCCCCACAGCTGGGTCTGCACCGCTCTTCACCTCCAGTAGCTTTTTACTTCTGTGCTCCTGGGCTTTCGGATTATTCCCCCCCTGCAGTGGAAATGTGTATGAAGTCAGGTAGTGGTCAATGGAATTTTATCTTTTTGGTAGTAGAATATTACATAGCCTTTAAAAATGAAAGCTGTAAAAAAGATCAGAAGGCTTTAAACTTCTTACAATTGTTGGGATTAATCACCTTATATTTAGTATTATAACTGATCTTGAGATAATTAAACCAGCGTAGAAAGCTGCAAGGGAGATCAAAATCTGTTCCTCAGGTTTTTATCTCATGATGTCCTGTTAGAGCAATGTAATCTCCTACCTTTAATGGTCAATCACATTGCCCTTTAAGTTGGTTTCCTTTTTTTCCAGATTGTGTAAACAATCAGACGGAATTCACAGAAATCCTGTCTGTACTGGTTACAATACCAAATAAAAAATAATAATCTTCCTGATTCTAACTGCTTACAAAACACTCCTTATGTTCGAGACAACAGAGGACTGCAAGTCCAGTCATATCTGAGGGAATAATGGCAAGTTTTTACCCAGTGATGTATTTGTTTGAGCCCTCTTTCCATTATGGCACCTGGATCTATAACTTCATGTGATAAAATAAGTGTTATTCATATATGAGTGAACACAGTGTACTGTTCCTTCTTGTGGGACTTACCACTGTTACTAGGGGACTCTTTTCTTTTACTGGAAGCAGTTAGGAAAATCTCAGCAGGCCTTTGTACAATTATCATGGCCCCTGGTTTCCATCTAGTGCACTTCCAGCTTTGCTGTTGCTAACCAGTGGGAATTTAACAAACTACTTGGAAGGAGATCTGGTCACTGAGGCATCAAAATCTACCTTCTCCTTGCACACCAGAAGGTACGGACGCAGCCTGAAAGCTGCACTGTGCCTTTTCACACAGCAATCTCATCAGGGAGAGAGTCCCAGTGTTGGGACACAGTATCCAAAAATAAACACCTTTCAGTGCTTTCATTATGGGGGCTTGTTGTCTTTTCTCCTTTTGTCTTGGATCTGGAAATCAGGTGAGGTATCTTGCCTTCTTGGCCATGTATAGGAGAAACCGATAATTTGAACGGATGTCCTAAGTTTATTAACTTTCCCTGGCTGCCATGAGCAAAGGCAGGGAGCGAGTTCTCAAAACATCTCTTTTACTAGCAGATCAAACCTATACATGTCTGTGACAGAAATATTTGAAAGCATGATTAAATGAAGTTGCCTGAGCCAAGCACATTTTGAAAAATAAGCACTGTACTACTTCAATTTGCTGTAAATAGTAATTTACTTTGGTTATTTCCTTTAATTACAGCGCTCCATCTTTACACAAGGCTGTATTTAGGAACAAAGGGACCAGTGTCAGTGTAAGGTGTATGTTATAATAGAGACATTTGTATTAGACTTCAGGAGAAACCTACAGTGTATCCAGTAATTCTGTGGCTCTTGTGACCACCAACCCTTCTCTGTTTTTGTTAATGTATTTTTTTTTATGTTTATGTGCTCATTTAGGCTCTTTCAGGTGCTGCTATGAAGTTTGTTTGACACTTCAGCTATTACCATGCACTGTTCTTACTTTTCTCATAGACAATATTAGGATAAACCAGAAATAGAATAGCCTCTCCTCTATTATATAAAATATACAGATTTTAAGGGAAATAATGAAATCCTAAATTTTTAACCTAACAAGTGTTATAAATGAATGAATTGTTCCAAAATTTTTTACAAAGAAACAGGAAATCAAGTTATCTAGCAAACCTATTTATACACAGTAGGTAACCCTGGGTTGCAGGCAGGACTAATAAACAAAGAATGACAACCTATTTCTTTTAATGACAAGCTGACATATTTATTTTTATTATTATTTCACAAAAGTATTCACCAGACTCATCTGTCACACTAAAGCCCCATTCTCCCTCCATGCAGACAAAACATGAAACCTTACCGCACGCAGGTTGAATGAAAAAATAAAAATGAAACCCAACATTTTTGGAACAAAAAAATATTTGAGGGCCTGCAGTACTGTGCTGGAACATAAAATATAAGATTTTTTTTTGTCTGAATAAAGTTTTATGTTGCTTATTTTTGCAAAGTTAAACTATAGCTACAGAAAGTGATTTTTATAGTAAAAGATGGCTTTATGATATGCTTAAGTTGAATTTCTAATTTTCCAGGAACTGAAATGTCATTTCCTATAAAATCTGACTGACCTTTTTACCTGAATAAGACACTTCACAATTTTTAGGGCATTAAATCAAACAGTTCCTTTAGAATTGATAGACTCTTTTATAGTATTTAAAAACTGCAATAATGAATTTCAGATACAAACTAAGGTAGCATAAAATGGGCTTAATATTTTCCAATAATAGCATTTTATACAACAATAGTGAGAATTCAGTTTTGCTCAAAGAAACAGTCACCTCATTTTTGCCAAATGCACATTTTGTTGTCATTTTTGTAACACTGACATGGTTATATAAAATAATTTAGAGTGTCTTGAACTAGAATTTAGAGTAGCTCAGATCACGATTCGTTTTCTGATCTTTGACAAGCATACACTGTGTATGCAAATCTCACACTGGAAAAGAATGAATATCTGTTTTGCATGTCACTTAATGGAAAGCCTATTAATTAAATCCTTCAAATGAAAGTGAGTTAAGCCATGGAAGTGTTTAAACCGCAAACATTTTTCTTTTACTGTCCATTTTTATTTATATTTTATGTAGATGTCAAACACATGTTCTGAGACCTTTAAACCCCTAGAAATGTAATGGTAGTTTGGAATCTTCAAGAAATTCAGGTCTAGGACCTGAAAAAAGAAAACAGAATGATGATTTAATGTGATGTGGTTTTGTATGCTCATGAGTATGTATTTTCTTTCTGCCACTTATAGCAGCTGTTTGGTCATGGGAACTATGTTAAGGAGAAAGGAAGTTTTATGTTTGTTCCGAGAATTATGTTATAATAACTAGAGGATAAAATAAGGACAGGTTGCCCAGGGAGGTGGTAGAAGCTCCTTCCCTGGAGACATTCAAGGTGAGGCTCGACGAGGCCCTGGGTAACCTGGTCTAGTTGGGGGTGTCCCTGTGACTGCAGGGGGGTTGGACTAGATGGCCTTTGAAGGTCCCTTCCAGCCCAGGTGATTCTATGATTCTATGAACTTTAGATAAAGCCTTCCTTTCAAAACTAATGTCATCAAAGCACCTGAAATAAAGGCCACAGACAGAGATAACCCATTCTGGTGAAGGGGTAATTGATCCCTATTAAAGAATTAAAGAAACTGTTTTGCAATACTTAGAGTGCAGTTAGCAGTACATCCCCATGATAGTACCATTTATAAAGCTGGACACAGAATTACACTAATGCAGTTATGCCATTTCCAATATATGAGCTGCTATCTCTGCACACCCCTGCAGAGCACTATTTGAACTTGCCACCCTGAGTCAGGCCACTGTTCGGGATGCAAAGAGGGATACCCAGTGAGACTGCCACCTCTACAGCCCCTCAAATACTGTAATTTAGGGGCATTGTTTTACACCAGGGATGGAGAAGTTGCCAAGTCCTATGGGTCATACTATTTTCATAGATTCAAAGTGATCACCATTGGAAGTTGCATATTGCAGCAAAGAAAGAATCTAGAAAAGTCCTTTGTAAAGTTACTTCCACATAGGCTGGTTTTGCCTTAATTTTCTCCCATACTGATGCTGTTAACCTAATGATTGCTCTAACACTTAGCATAACTGACTAGGACAAACTTCACAAAAGCTCAAACACTTCCACTGCCTCTTTTATACCAAAATGTTACAAGACTATTAAATAAATAAATTAGAACATAAATCTCAAAGTTAAACTGTGTTCACAGCATCAGCTGCCAACTGAATCAGGCCAGAGCACAATAATATTCATTTTTATCTGTGACTGGTCTGATTCTCTTTTGATTCTCTTTCTAATCATAGATCAGTTTTCTTTTATTGCCTTTCCAGCATCTCAATCATCCTTCATTGAGTATTAGTTTTAATCCCTGCTTTTGCATTTTCAAAATTTTATCTGTCTCCTTCCCATTCAAAAAGCAAGTTTCCCTTCCACAGTTCTGTTATGAAACAAAGCATTAAAGTTGAGAGAGGAAACGGAGCCAAAATCATAATCTCTTTGAACCAAGGTATTTCCATTTTTAACATACTTGAGCTTTTTTAAGATGATTGAGAAGAGCTTTTAAAAAAAAAAAAAGAAAAAGAAAAAAAAGAAAAAGACTCCTTTGTTTTGTTCTGGAACTGTATTTCTTTGTTTTGTCAGGTTTCTTTGATCCTGCAAAACGCGGGCCAAAATTTACATTTCTTCATCTCCTCTAAAAATACCTAGAGCTTGAGCACAGTCTGACCTACTGGTATACAAGAGAAGGTTTTAAAATTGCAGTCTATCAAGATATCTATTCCTACTACTCTGAAACTAATTTTATAATCCATCCACATACGATGCTCCAGCTTGATGACCTCCCACAAACCACTGAACTGTTAACTGAGGTTTTATACAGCGTCAATCACACTCAGGCAAAATGAATGGCAAACAAAATGAGTGAGAGGCAGTTAATAACAGCTGGAAATGAAGTAATAATAAAAAGAAAAGGTTACTTTCTGAAAATAAGAATCTTCCAGAAGAGACAAATGAGTAACAGAAGAAAAAAATGACCAAGTCAAAAATAAGAGAAGAAATGCCAAAGACGATAATGAAAATGAATAAAAGGATGAGCTCGAGAGAGGCAAAAGTTCCATATGGGGAAAATAAAACTTCATTTTTTAATGAGAAACTTATTTCAATGGATTAACTGATTTTTAAAAGCAACTTTTCTAGAACTGTTTTAAAGAATAATCAGCGCTTCTTCACTTTTCCAAGCTTTTAGAGCACATACAGCACTTCTGGAATAAAAGAAGGACTTTTCTGACATGCAAGTCCAAATAAACATGAAAATCATTACACCAAACATACTCATCATGCTATTGTCCTCATCCTTCATGTCTGTACTCTTCCCTCCAATCATTATATGCTGCCTTTTTAATTATAACCTTACTGTTTCCCTGTGTCCAGTCCATTTGATTGGAAACTTCAATGACTACAAGTACTGTAAGAGCTTTACATACCGAGTAGCTACATTGCAAAATTTCTTGCTGCCCAGATCCTTCCTAAATTTTTAGTAACTCACTAAGCATTCTTGTTGAGCAATATCTTCTCCTTTAAAATTCTCTTTTTTTCCTGCCATCTGATGAGTAAATTAACTCCCAGAATCCTCCTAACAAGCTTTGTTATTATTCTGAGGTGTTCTTTTTTACTCTACTGACAAATTCTGGATGAATACAGGTAGCTTCTACATGTCTCTGCATGCATATGTCATAAAAACATTACCCTACTACAGACATATATACCTAAGGAACATTGTGTATTCTACTCCCTTGTGTTTCGATACTAAGTTATACTTCTGTTATTTTCCTTATTGTTTTCTTAGAACTCTTAGGCCATTATAAAGAAAAATGCTAATACTTTAAAGATATGGTTTCAGAAGCTGCTGTAATTCTGCATTTGCTAGAGAAAAAATAGTTTACCATGACAAAAAAAAAAAAAAAGGGAAAGGTTACATATTGCCATATTTACTCTTCTGCCAGATTCTTACCCAGATTGTATGTGATGACTAATGCCAGGCCCTAAGTAGTGGTGAAAATATCTACACCCCAGCTCAGAGTCTAATATCAGAATTTATCCCTTACAGGAGGTATTGTTTTGGGAGATCTGAAGTTTCTAAGTCCTAGTTTCATGAAAACTATATTCTTTCTATATTTTGAGAAGAAATATAACATTATTGAGCTGACACATAGATCTTGTATATTTAGTAAGCTTATTGGAAGATTGCTGAGTGTGTAAGGGAAGGAGATGGAGTAGTCTCAATGAAAAGTCTGTGTATGTTCCTCAAAGAAATGAGAGGGTGGAGTACCTTGTTGTTATTCCTGGTGATCAATGATATATTTAAAAGAAATTACAGCTGAGCTGAGGAGTATTTGTGTGAGTTTTCTTGGAGAAGGCCTGAAGAGGAAGGTCACAGAGTAGTGAGTTTTTGGAGCCTTTTCTGTTGCTCTCTAAGTAGTTCTTATGTCGTCTTACCTTTGTAGCTTAAGTTCCTAAAACCTAACACCAAAAGTTAGAAATAATATAGAAAAGACGCACTAATAGCCAATACACATATTGAGCAAAGAGTGTAAAATGCAAAACAGCCCACAGAAAAAAATAAATAAAAGACAGATCTCCCAAGACACACTTTTCACTTAGTCAAGTCTTGCCAATTCTGCCCACCATCAGGGCAAAAAAATGCTGCTTCTCCATCCTCCAACACTCCCTTCTCCTTCATAGAAGCTTTATAAACTTTGGCTCTTCTTTCCTTATTTTTTTTTCTGATGTATATTTTCATCGATCCTTGTTTCTGTCCTTCATATCAGCACATACCATATTTTTCTGCCTATCATTGCCAGAATTCTCACCCAATTCCATTATAACTGTTACCTGAGCTACTTGTATTGTTCTCCTCTCTGAACTCTCTTTTCCACTGCCCTTTTTTGAAACCTATTCAGAAAATTCCTGACCACAATCTGAACATATTTTCCTCAGTATTGGGGTCTTCCTCATTTCTTATCCTATCAGGGTACAATTTTCTTCTTACCTAATTATGCCCTAAATTCAAAATTCGCATTGCACAGAGAGTTGCACCAACCTGCAGTCTTGGCTCAGCTGTGCCCTTGCTCACAGTCTTTGTTTCTCTGACTCTCTTTATTGCACTGAACCTCTTTTCACTTGTTCGAACTTTATTTTTACAGCTTCCCTTGTGAACCTGGTGTGGGACTCTAGATTCATTGCGTATGGGCTCTCAGCTCCCCCTTTCCAGATGCTAAGCTACCTCAACTTGTCTGCATGTGGTCTAGTAAATTTTTGGTGAGTAGGAATCATGGCATCTTTTGTTTTCCTCTAAAGGGCAATGTCCTCCTTCAGTATGGCCTCATTTCTTACCTTGGACACCTGGTCAGTAGCAGCTATATTAACTAGCTTTCTAAGGTGTTTGGCTTTCGCATAAAGTGAAATTTCTGGGTAGCTCAAAACCAGTAATGTGGCTCCAAGAATCTCAATTTTCTTTTAGGCAATCGATGTAAATTCTTGCAGCCCTTGGGTGCGTTAAAAGTAGTGTCAAGTGCAAGAGCAATGCCTGTTCTGGACTGAGTTCAATACAGCATGAAAGCATCTTAAAACCATCATTTCCTCTTTTTCTGATCCTTCACCAACTCCTTCACATGCGAAGTAAAGAGCTAACAGTATAACAGACAAACCAGCCCAGAAATTGCTTGGGAAGCCTGTTTCAAGAATTAGGTAAAGTGGACACCCTCCCTGAATGTCTGCTAAGCAGATCTGAAAGGTACAAGCTGTGAGTCTGTCTAAAGTGTCCTTAATTCTATATTCGTGCCTGTGACTTCTCAGCTCTCCCTTTCAGATGCTAAGCCTCCTCAGACCCTCTGTCTGCATGGTTTCTAGAACTGTCCTTGAGTCCATCAAACCTCCACCTCTGGCTAAACTTGTCTGCAAAGTTTAAGGTCTGTTCAAACCAGACCAAAGTTATCTTTCAAAACAGCCTTTGCCACAAATGTATGCTTAAGCTACATTAAGTATTCTTTCATAACAAAAAAATTCTGCATTAGATGTCAAATATTTGTAAATTATTTAATAATAATAGTCTCTTCTCACATTCCAGAAACAATAAGCATAGTTGACTTAAAACAACTTTAGTCTCTAAATATCTTAGATGTCTTTAAAAGTCCATTTGTAAAACAAAATATTTTTAATGAAAAACCATATATCCCATTATGGAAAAATTACATATCTGTATGGAGACTTTCTGACAGACATTTTCAACAGACCCTTTTTCATACAGACATCATTAATACTCTCTCTTATTCTTTCTTCTTGAAAGACATACCACTTGTGGGTCAGATCTTCAGACAAATTGCTACTAAATATGTCAACAATTTATTGTCTAACCTGCATGCAAAGTTATTTTGGATACATATTGTTTCTAGTTTATATACAAGTTCAGTGAAATTACACAGATATGGTGCTAAAGCAGACACCTATTTTACATGAAAATTTTATGTCATTGTGCTTACAAGTAATTTGATTCCAGATGAATTTTATTTATCAGAATTGGTTTCTCTTTAAAAGTTTGGGGTTTTTTTCTGAAGTATTTTCTTTCCACAGGAATGAAGCCTGTGTTCTGTGTTTTCTTTGTGTCATCCACAGACTTTTTAAAAATGTATTTCACTTCAAGTGATGGTGTCTCCAACTGCTCTTGTGGAGTGAGTTTTTCAGTTTAGACCATAATGTCTGGTGAAATGGAAGCTGCTCCTGTAACTGTTGGAAAATCAAAAGATAGGGCTGTGAGAACTGACACTATCAGTGCATGAGAGTTTATTCTTCTGGTTTGTGAGAGAAATCCTGAAAAGAATTACTATAGACACAAACAGATAAAGAGAGAAATCTGCCTACATTTACATATATGCAAACATTACAGATTAGCACCTGCTTGAGATACAGATTAAGGGCAGTGGGGAAGCTTTTGTGCTTACATGCATTTGTCTTTAAAATACAGTATGATGCTTGTGTGCAACTAACAACCCTTTAGCCCAGTAGAGATCATTTATGTTTCATACCTTTCCTCTGTCAAGATAAACTTGAATCTGATTACATAGAAAAGTCACTTAACTATTCAGATGCACAATTACGCTTTTTAGTGTCCACCCCTTAAATCACCACAGCAGTCTTTTTGGTAGTACTGTGTTATCTTATTCTTCTATATGAATTAATAAATCTGGTCTCTGGGCTACCATCTTTAACTCCATCTGTACGGTGAGAAAGTGACTTTCATATTTCTTCCCCAGATCCTATAATTCTCTGCCTCTATAGAGCTGGTGGACATTGTGACACAAAGAGCATCCTTGAGTTACCTGTGGCCATAGGCTGCTACATCCTCGAGTCTTAATTTTTGGTGCTGATAATCAAGGCAGAACAGAGCTATTCCCCTGTCCTGACACATCTCCCAAGAAAGCCATTTCTGTGTTTTTCTTGCAGTTTTGGAGGGGATGGGGACAGGAAAAAAAAGCATATTTAAGTTAGGCATTGAATGGAAGGCTCTTCCCTTACTGTGGTGAAGGTGAATGCCCTTCCCCTTCACTGTCTCTTCTCCATACTCTTGTCAATCGATAGGGCCTTTAAACAGTAAGACCGCCTACTCTGCAGTCACACAGCATGCTCCTGAATGAGCTTTGATGTCAGGTAATCATTGCTGTATATAGTAATAAATGATGTGTTTACATAACAGAATTCCCTTGGCCTTTGATATACTCAAACATGTTATCAAAGTGGTGCTATGACATCTTGTACAATGGAAACAATAGGAAAGTGCAGAACTCTATGAGCTGAGCAAAAGCGAGCTGAGGCCAAATGTATGTTGCACTGCAGTTATGTTATTTGCCCTCAGGGCAAGAATCACAGTTGAAGTTAATATCAATACCCTTATGAAGTCCCCAAGGACGAATTCTGTGATGGACATGGCACTTATTTGAGAAATCATTGGAAATCACTGTCATTGTACCTGTTAATATGGATAAGGAGCTTGAATGGTAGCTCCATTTAAATTCCGGGAAGAAATTATATTAAGTTGCTTAATATGGTTTGACTTAAGTTGCTTAATATGGTAAGACTGTCTCAAACTGCTGATTTAATTTTCCCCTATAGGCTTCCTTCTCTATGGTTTCCTTTTCTATGTGGCTTCACTGCTTTTTCATATGATTTACCAAGATTTGCCTTACCTTTTTTTTTTCTTTTACTTTTTGTGATGGCCTTACAGTAGTCCAGGGGGAAAGTGTACAGGCTGCTCTATTCACCTGCTTAGATGAAGAGAAGAATGAACTTTGTCTTGTTTCTCATCTTTGCTAAAGCTTTGGAAGATCTTGCAGTCCTTTTTTGGATGAATTCCAGTTATGACACTGATACTGGAAAATAGCATGTGTGCTACTATAAGCAGGATGTGTTAGAGGTTAATTTTCTGTAGACATAATAATATTAATTTACAGCAAGAATAATATTTTTACAACATAAAGATATTGCATCTTTCACTCAATGGTCTGGTGAACTCCATTCCCCAGCAGAGCTGTGACTTTGACTCTTCCTCTGAATGAAGGACTCTGTTCCAGAGGTTGGTGTACTCAGGTTTTTCTCTGATTGCAATAGCCCAATGTGGTTGACAGCTGGTTGTTGGAGACCTTGTTTGACTCCTTCACCTGAAGCTTAATGGGATTTATTATGCTTTCTGTGCATTGCATAGCAGTCTTTGGGACTCTGCTTTCCTCAAGGCAATCAGTGATGTACCAATGTACCTTCTGATTATGTTTTACAGAAGTCAAATCAATCAGATGTTCTCCTCTAAGACTCTGCTCTTACAACAGCCATGTTATCCTGGGTTTTCAAAGGCAGAATAATAGCAGCTGCAGATCCCTGATAGCTCCAAATACTGTGTTTGTGTGCACAAGGAGTAGCAGAGGTAAGTGATGAGAATATTATGACACTTTTGGTCTTTTAGGGCTTATATCCAGAAATGAGGAAATCAGGACATAGTTGAAAGCCAGATTCCTGAACTCAAAGTTTTGGGAAAGGCAGACTAATTTTATCAATTGCAGTGGCACACTGAATGGCATGAGCCTCTGTTTGGTGTCGCATGGAAGTAATGAGGGGCAGGTTTAAACCACCTAGTGGCTGTTTGTTTAACACAAATACATCTCCCATTTGGGCTCACATCCCCATTCCTTTCCCACACAGAACTCCACTTTCTCTTTTTGGGAAACTAAGGCCTGACTTAATTGCCTGAGCAGAGAGAATACACACACTCACACACATGCAGACAGAGCACTTTTGGCACACACCCCTCAACTGTCATTTCATTTAGCATTTCATTAGCATATCCAAATGGATATAAGTGTGTGAGCAGCCCTCTGCAAACACCAGCATCCTTCCAGGAGCTATAACCTCTCTGTTCACATGGACACTGCTGGCTTTTTGTCCGCATATTTGACTGAAAATAAGTTTTCAAGGGCTGAAGGCTATCTTCTCCAGAAGCTATCTCTGTTTGTCTCCTAGAAATTGCAGAAACTGAAGCCAGAGGACTAGTAACAGTCACTAATTTCTTAGTGACTGAGCAGCAGATCCTGTTCAGTTAACAGGCTCCATAGGAGTCATCTGGAATCCTTCAGTCGAAGGCTTTTTCAGATGGCTGAAAATAAGCTGGAAAAGGAAGGGTAATGGTTAAGTATGATTTAATTTCAAATGAAATTGATGGAAAAAGGGACAAATAAGCTTTCTAAAAGAAAAATACCACATAGGTGTGCACATTGTTATGTTGGTGTCATTGCAGAAAGTATTTTTGATTTGTGCAGGTCCTATACCTGCTTAAAGATGATTATATGGATTCACTAAACACAAGAACAAAATACATATATTTGTGGGTAACTGAATAAATAATAATAATAAAAACAGGGTTTGGTTGTAATCACCAAAAATAGGATATGTTAACTCAGTATATTCTAAACTACTTCACTCATTCCTCTAAATTCAACAGCAAAATATGTTTTGAGACCAGTTATACTGCATACAGAACCACTCCGACATAATAGCTATTAGGTTCCTGGAATACTCTTTTCATGAGAAAAAACATTTCTGAAGAAGTAGCTGGCAGTTACATAAAGAATTACTTACATTGTTAAATGTGACTGCTGGATCTGATGACACGTTTTAGGTTAACTAGTTTACATTTCTTTTGAAGTGAATTTCCTAGCGACAATGTTTGCACTATTCACCTGCCTCATCAAGGCCTGTTTAGAATACAGTGCTTAATACAGTTTTTAACCCATTATAAAGCCATGCACAGATAATTTAAAATGATCATAACAACTAACAAACACGTAATCAAGGAGCTCTTAAAATGTATTAAAATTCAGGTCTCTCGCTATTAGCAAAACCGCTTCATTAACATATTAAGACAATGTTCATTTGATAATTAGCTTCTGTTTTCTTTGCATCCTGGCAGTTAAATCATCCCTGTGAAACCAGAGGGGAAAAGTTTATGCTTTTACAAGGCGTCTTTGGCAAAGTCTAACTTGCCTCCTCACAATTTTTAATCAACTTCCATATTCGCTTCTTCGTGCACTCTCTTTCTGCAGTGTTGCAGATTAAAGCCCACTTCCATGGTGAATGTGGGACTTTACACCTCTCAGGGCTCGCAACAAAGAAAATGATGAGTCCCTTTTCTCTCTTGGGCTCATGCTACTCTGGCAGCACAAGGCTCCAGGGAAAGAGCTTGGGAATTCCTTGTATACC
>JAOXNG010000012.1:91900599-91929513 GCA_028566535.1 Scolopax minor
GATGAGCTGAGGATGCTGAGCTTCATCTGCATCCTCACCCTGCTCTGGTGAGTGCTCATTAAAGAGGACATGTTTGTTTAACAAGAAAATCCCCTGCATGGTCTTCTGTGTAAGTCAGCTTCTCTTGGACTTCCCCTGACTTACAGCATTATGTTTCTGGGAGCTGCAGACAGCCCCCAAGGCAGAGTTTAGCTGAACTGGGGACAGCTGGAAAAAGAGAAAAAGAGGCAGTTTCCATCTGCACAGGCTTTTTATTGCATTTCAACTTTGCTCTAAATACTTCTCCCTTTCAAAAGGATGAATTTAGCAATGCTTTGCACTGACAGGGACAGGGACTTCAAAATAAGCATTTGCTGACAAAGGCAAGTCATTTAGCATCCACATCACAGGATGACCCACAGAAGAAGCTGTGGGAAGTCCCAACACCTTCATGGAGCTACGACTCATGTCCCAACTTAACCTCTTCACTGAGCATTGCATACCCACCACTGGAGAAGCTGGGTCAGGTGAGCCAGAGGAAACCCTGCAGTGCTGTTAGCTGGGCAAGCACAGGGCAGCCAGTACTGAGAGGAGCAGAGCTGAGCTGCAGCCACCAACCCCTCCCAGTGCCACCATCCCTGCTCCCCCAGTACCATGCAGAAACCATGCGTGCAGGACCACTGAGCAATGCGGGCATTTTCCATTAGACATGTGTCTCTGGCAGGAGAGGCAGAAACAGCCAATCTATTTAGCACCATGAATTCTTTGTTCATCTACCTACACAGTTGACCTGTTTTTAATGACACCTTCGGTAATCGAAAGTGGCACACGAGCCATGAGATTAGTACAATTTCTTGCCCTTTCCAGTTGTTTCACATATAACATGATTAGGAGCGGTGACAGTCTTCACAGCGCTTGTGAGATCTATGTGGAACTTATTTTCCAGTTACTTTAACTGTGATCTGGCAATGATAATAATAACATTGTTGATGCAGTGGCGGTGCTGTAACCGTGAAGGTCTAAGGATGTAAACAATGCAAGGTCTGGAGACAGTGGTTATAGCTTTTATTAGACTTAGTAGATGCAGCTAAAAAGATAGATAAGCTTCCAGGCATGAAAGACTTGATACCCCATACGGACATCTGTTTTCTATATCTATGAGCAAGTCTAATAAAAATAAAAAAGGAGGGATCACTGTGTGTAACCTTTCTCCTTTCTGTCAGAGGTTAATGGTTCTTAAGGACACTGTAGTTTGGCTCAGGCAAACAGCAAGCTAGAGAAAAAAAAATCTTGAGGATGAACGTGCTTTCTGCTGTATGCCATGGGGCAAACCCGCGGTGACTGCTGCTCCTCTGCACAGAAATCATCTCTGCACAGGATGCTGAACTTCCCTCCAGCAGCTCAGGTGAAAAGGTGTATCTGCTAATGTGGCCTGAAAACAGTGGTTCTGCCTTTGATACTGATGCTTTGAGATCAGCTTCAGGAGATGTCGGTGTACAAGTACACAGCTCTGCCTCTCCCTCCACTTGCCCAAGCTGTGGTGTAGGCAGGGGTAGCCCAGCACACAGTTCTGTATTGCGCAGCCCAACAGATTCCAGTTTCATGATATTTCCACAGCTGAGATTTCTGCAGTATGTATTTATCCTAATTCAGTTGCCATTAGTTCTTCCATGGTTCTTCCACAAGACTCAGGCATGGCCCAGTGTGAAAATCCCAGGCTTAAATTCTGTTTCTAATAAAAGAAAAAAATATTAAAGCAAGTTGAACCCCCAAGAATGTCTACAAAGTCTTGTGGCTACTTGGTACACCAGAGAAATATGATTTCATAGAATCATAGAATGCTTTGGGTTAGAAGGGACCTTAAAGATCATCAAGTTCCAACCCCCCTGCCATGGGCAGGGACACGTTGCTTAAAGCCCCATCCAGCCTGGCCTTGAAAACCTCAAGGGATGGGGCATCCACCACTTCCCTGGGCAACCTGTTCCAGTCTCTCACCACCCTCACTGTAAAGAATTTCTTCCTAATATGTTATCTAAATCTCCCCTCTTCCAATTTAAAACTATTACACTTTGTCCTTTCACTACACTTCCTGAAAAATAGTCCCTCTCCAGCTCTTCTGTAGGCTCCCTTCAGATATTGGAAGGCTGTTATAAGGTCTCCCTAGAGCCTTCCCTTCTCCAGGCTGAACAACCCCACTCTCTCAGTCTGTCTTCATAGGGGAGGTGTTCCATCCTCTGATCATCTTCGTGGCCCTCCACTGGACCAACAGGTCCATGTCCTTCCTGTGTTGAGGACTCCAAAGTTGGACACAGTACTCCAGGTGGGGTCTCACAAGCACAGAGTAGAGGGGTAGAATCACCTCCTGAGACCTGCTGGCCACACTTCTCTTGATGCATCCCAGGATGCAGTTGGCTGCCAGAAAACAGCCCAGAAAGCAGCAATTTTTGTTTGGTTTAGCTTTTTGTATATATATATATATATATTTATATATACACAAAAATTCATATACATATTTATGTCTTTTCTTGCACTATTGGCTTTAAGCATGTATTCTGCTGGAAAATATCACAGAATGATAGTAGAAAGGATTGTCTGTACTCACTTCTGCCCTTATCTACCATTTTTAATGTGTCATGTCCAAAGTAATAGAGCAACCGTAGGTAATAGTTTAAGAAATACAGAGACTTAATTACTGAAATTATAAACAAAGTATAAAAATTTTCTCTAGCTTTACAGATAAATATAAACTTAAATCCTAGATACAAACATCCTTTAATTTTGAGACAATTCAGACCTCAAATTAAACTGACAGTTCTACTTCAAGATTTTCTCAGGCAGGAAGAGACATTTTAGGCTGGAAGAGATTGCTGCAAAGATCGTGGCTTCAGATTTACACAGCAGCTGAGCAGAAGCTTTCAGGATTTCCATTTAGGACTTTCTTGAGTGCATTCTCCCTAAATGCTATTTTAGGTGCCTGAGGTGAATTTTTTTTTTTTGAGTTTCTGGCCATCAGATATACTGCAAAACTTATGCAATCTTCTTTCAGCCAAAAGAATTGCTCAAAAATTGCTGGTAACAGTAAATTCTTATCTTTCTTATAGGCCAGTCACTGAAAAGGGAAAATGTAATTTTTGGCAAGTTTGTGGCAGGAGGAAGCATGCTGTTTAACCAGTTTGAAATGCTTTTTGCATGTAGTAAGAGTATAATTTAGGCAAACTTTTCAATTAGTTATGATAGCTATGTTATAAACAGACATTATAAAAAAGGAAATAAAACCTACAAGACTGAATGTCTGGAAAAATATTTCCTAAATGTGAAGTTCATTAAGCTGCAGTGAAATATCCCAGGAGTAGCAGTGGTCAGCTGCTCAGCTCTTCGGTCAAATAAAAGTAATCTGGACAAAGTATTGCAAAATACACTTTAGGGAACAATTTTGTAGTAGCCAAGAAAATGGAGTAGGCGAACTAATAGTTCTTTTTCATCTCCATGGTCTATTACAGTATGGTTGTTTGAAGAAAATTTGTGTATTTAACCTCTGGTTCATGAGCCTGAGAAAGCTGTTACAAAATCTATATAGCCGTTAAAATGTATACAAAGGTATAATGAAACGTAAATTTAAATGCAAAGGAAATCCAAAAAGGCTTAGGTACAAAATGTATCTGCGTATAATATTAAAGTCCTGGTCATCTATGACTTATTTGGTAATTTCAAGAAGCTTCTGGCATTTTGTGGGGAATCATTCCAGCAGCCTTTTGGAAAGCTTTATAACTAATAAGAAATTCTCACTGCAACCAGCCTAAACCAACATCTTTTATTAAAAAGCCCTTCTGTCTTTTTAATTGTCACCTTTAGAGCTGAGAACTGAACAGATGCAAACAGTTTAAATGTTACTCAGGTTTACACCTTTTTCAGGGAACCTAAGGTAACAAACTGACCAGTGTCCTTGCAAATGAGGTGATTTTTTAGTGTCAGAATGACAGCCTTGATTGTGGTAAGGGTAAGAATGACCCTGAATTTCATACACGCCAGCATGAGCAAGGTTTGCAGTTGGCTGCCTGTCTGGCGATAGGGTTGTCTGTCCCTTGTACAACCATGAAACCTCCTGCATTAGGCTCTGTGTGTAATAGATGCCATAAACTGGCTGTGCAGAGGGCCCCCTGTGTTTATATGGCGTAGCAATAGCTGAGCTTCAGAGGTGATCACCAGGTTACATCAGCAAAGCCCCTGTGAACATTATGTAGTTGCTTACACCTGATACTTTGCTCCAAGGCAATTTGGAAGCGATGTGCTGAAGTGCTTTGAGCCTGCCTTGGCTGTACCAATTACTTCTCCACTTTCTGTGATGGAGTGTGTGGTTCTGTTGGGCAAACATCTCATACACCTAACCCTGGTGTCGGCATTTTGCTTCCAGTCTCAACATTTCTGTGTTTCAGTTTCACACTGATTGGTACTCAGGCTAAGGAAAAGGAGTAACATCCTGGTGCCAACCATGCAGACAGAGCTGAGCTAGGGTCTCTCCTTCTGGAGGTGTCTCCACAGGGACTGAAACTCAGCAGTTTAGGCTGTGCTTTCTGTGATACCCTTTGCTGTCAGTAAGTTTTATAGGTGTGAGCGACAGGTTCATTACCTTCCAGTAATAGAGTCCTGTAGGGCTTCTCTAAGTGATGCATAAAGAGGAACAGACACCACAACGTATATATTCACAGACATTCAAACTCTACAGGGCTCTTTGGGGTAAGAACAAGCAAATACAGATTTTGTGCTGATGTCAGCAATAGCTATCCAGTAACCCAGAAGGTTTTTACAATAATGAGACCAAGGAAAGATGATAGCTCAGTCAGAGATGTCATACAGTAATTAAAACAATGGTCCACAGCTTTCCCTACATGCTAAGCAGAGGGAAAACAGCTGAACTGGCCCCTGCTATGCCTTGCTCTGACGTACTGAAGTGGCACGTATTCCTTGGTCAAGAGTCAAGCCCATTACAAGAATGTAAGAGTAATGCAAGAGTACTCTTACCATAAGAGTAATTACATTACTCTCACAAGAAGCTTTACCCCATGTAATTTGGACCGGTTGGGCATTAAGATGGTTTAAATCTTGCTCTCTTTTACATTCAGTTTTTGGTGGAGTTCAGTTTCTATTTCACTTAAGTACATTTAATGCTATTTGGGTCGCTCAGTGCCTCCCAGCAGCTGCCATGCAAGTGCCAGCTGCGGCTCCTGCAGTCTGTCTTTGCTTTTCATTCAGGCTTTTGATGTAGATCAGGATTCAATTCTTTCATTCTTTTTGTCAAATGGTATATATTCTTCTTGCGTTTTCTTCCTCTGGTGCCTCTGGACAGTAGTATAATTCTGACACCAATAGTTGTTATAAATAAAATAGTTCCTGCTCTGGGGAATGAAGATGAGACAAAGGGAGGTTTTGTGCATTGAAAATAGCAGGAATGTAGCAGATCTGTCATGCAAGACCACCAGCCCTAGGTGAGCTATCGTGGAAATTCACTCAGCTTCAGTTTGCCTTTGGCTTCTGTGCTACAGTTGGGAAAATATAATGCATTTAGATTATTTTTCAGACTCCAGGACATACAAAAACTCGAGTACTTTGTGATATATGTCCATGATATACCTAGTATCTACCATAGATCTTAGCAAAAAGACTCTTGTCTAACATTTAGGGCTCTTTTTCTTTTATAAAATATGCAAGGACACACAAAGGGAGACATTCTTTAAAATCTGAACTGCAAGTCTGGCTTCTTAATTTTTAGGTTTAATTCTCAGTGTCAGGGAACTTTTGGGGCTCAGTGTGTGCTTACACCCTCTGTCATACACCGGTGAGGAATACTCTTCTTTGTTTCTTATGGTAACTACACTGGACATTTGCTAATATTTCAATTCCCACTCTACTCTGAGGGAATAGTTTGAGGACTAGTCCTTAGTTTTCAGTTTCTCCTATGTGTACACTTGACCTCTGGCTTGAGGAGTCAACAGCAGGATGCATCTCCTTTTATGCTGCAGTTCATTATGTTATGTTAACCATTTTTGTGTATTCATTCTATGTACTACTTCATAGAGAGAATGTGGTGGGTGTTATCTATTTTTAGAAGTAAACAATGACAAGTATTTCCATCTGGAGAATAATAAAAAAGTTGCTTCATTTGAATCTAAAGTTTGACTCACAAGGAAGCATACTTTTGCCAACCTCTAAAGTGGAAAATTAGAAGACAATTTAAGATAGGACTGAAGAGGATTTTCAGTGGTTGCTGTGTCTGTCAGACATCTAATTGTTGCTGGTGTTTTCCTGGGAAAGTTTTAGGCCTCTGACTGGTCTTTAGTGTCTTTGAAAATCTCTCTTGCCTGTGTCGTACATGTCGTAATTCTGATTATCACAGAGCTGCTTTCCTTAGGATAGTCTAAATGTAGCCATTCAAAAGCCACAAGACTCCACTAAGTACTCCCTGGTAGCCCATTTCTGTAAAGCCTTAAAGGCAGGGATGAATCGCACATGAAAACCCATATAAGACAGAGAGCACTGCTGTTTGAATAGAGAAATCAGCAAGGTTATTACTCTGAGGAAGCAATAGAAATTGGCACTACAGTGTGTCAGAGTAAGGTTAAGTGAGATAAAGAATGCAGGCCTATTTAATTAAGTAAATAGACTATCAATCACAAAGAATAACAGTTCTAAATAATAGGTTTATAAATGTTGCAATTTCATTCCACAGATTCCAGAGTTGTCCTATTTTCATTATGCAGAACTGAAGATTTTCACTGAGGCATCGATTCTCAGCAGTGGTTACAATTCTCAGTGGTTACAAGCTCCTGGAAATTTAGTGAAAAAAATGTCCAGATGCTCAAAATAAGTTTGACACTTAAAATTAAGAGATAGATACCGTATCACCCGTCCCAAGTGTGCCAGACTCATCAGTGACTTTGGAATTTTAAGTTTTCAAAAGGTAATAAACATCCTCAGGACTTTCCTTTGCTTTCTGAATTCCGTAACTTCTTCATTTGTATTTTTAGGCTAGAAGGATGAAGTTGGCTTTATGTATTTTTAACCAAAATCTGAGCTTCTGCTATATTTGTGTAGCTCTTGTAGCGCGGTTCAAATAAAAACATGAAACTGCAGAACCGCTGAAATAAGATCATGAGGGCTAGCAACAGACTGAGTTGCTTAACAAATTCCAAGGAGAAGACACAACAATTAATTCAAGCTGTTAGGAGCCATTTTAAATGGAGATGCCCTAAATCTGATGCTAAATTCTAAGTATTCAACAGATTTCTTATAACTTGTATACAATCCACAAATCCTCTTCCCCTGCATCCCATAATGATGCCACACATCTGTAGGCAGTGACCCCTTCCATGGTGATAAGTGTCCAATGGTCTGAGGAGGCGACTGGAGCTCCCCTACCTGCCAGTGTGTCCCTCTGTTCCTTCATGTGTGGGGATGAATAGTAAATCACACAACCTGACAGTAATGACCATGTGAAAAAATCAGACCTCAGCTATACTTCCTGTGATTATAGGATTACAGAAAAGTTATCTTTGTTTGCTGTAAAGAACTATAAATATGTGTAGAAAATCCTTTTTTATCCAAAGTTAATTTTCCATAATTTTTTGTTAGTCTGCTTTGCTGTTTATCCAACCTTACACTGGTATTAAAGAAACTTTCTAACTCTAAACTGGTTTGCTTGAGGTTAATCTTGCTGGTCTTACTCCAAGCAGCACTGGAGAAGTACTGTTTGTTCTTCTGGAAGACATACTAGCGGAGCTGAAACGCTGCTGGCTTCTTTGAAGCAGATCTTGAACTTTCCATGTAGGTTTCTGAGTCTCTTTGTATTCATCTGGAT
This sequence comes from Scolopax minor, assembly GCA_028566535.1. NCBI lineage: Eukaryota > Metazoa > Chordata > Aves > Charadriiformes > Scolopacidae > Scolopax > Scolopax minor. The sequence goes on from JAOXNG010000012.1 coordinate 91,908,431, forward strand.
GCCAAAGCTGCAATTTATCTACATGGTCCTGATCTTGTCATGTGGGAAAAAAAAATCCTAGTGCAAAATGAGCAGGAAACCTTTCTTTCTGAGGGTCGACACATCACTCCTATTATTGAATGTATGAGTGAAATTTCAAAATGTGTGGCACTTTTTCCCAATAATTCTTGACTGGACCACTGGCATAAATAGGTGCCACCTAAGAGAAGGAATACAAAACTTCATCTTTGTCTTTTGTGAAATTTACCTACAAAGCCTGATAAAAGTACACTTAAATCTAAGCTCAAAAACAGCAGGAAGGCTGCAACTGTTTAACAAATATAAAATTCTTTTAAATAAAGGGTTTTTGCAAAAGTATAAATCTGCTCAAAGTGCCAACCTATAAGACACTGGCTTACCTACACATTTTATTGTAAACTCTTCAAATTGATTGTCTTACAAGCTAGGCAATCCTCTCTGACATGACATACAGGGAAGCTCTATGAGGTAAGTAGCCTGTCCAGTAATCTTTGTGGACAGATTTTCCATTTTTTCTCCTAGGTCATAGGATGTTGAAAAAAAAAGAAAAAGGCACTTACTAAAAATTGTGGAATTTCAAAGCATAGGAAATACAGTTTTGTAGAGACATTAAGGGTAGTAAGGGAAAGTTCTGTTTTAGCTAATTTGACTTTCATCTCTCTGTTGTACATTGCACATGATCCTGAGAAAATCTAAACTTTCATCCTCTCCTGTTCCTGGCAAAATTAATGGAAGTTATCCTGTTGTACTACGGTTGACCATGAACTTCAACTTACTACTCCAAGTTAATTTGGCACTGAAGGCACTGTTGGTCCCTGGTAGCCCAGAAGAGTTACGTTGCTGTGTCCTCTTTATCTGCTTTGTATCTTGGACTAAGCCTCCTGTTTCTGCTCTCAGTAAATATCTAGACCCCCATCTGCTATGAAATGCCTTATATAAACATTTATTTACGTGAAGCATTTTTATAGAAGGCACTTTGCTTTTAATCTGAAGTTACCAATACCTGACATTGGAAAGTCTTATTCATTGGAAAATCACTGCAGTATCTCCTAGAGCAGGACACTTTGCAGGTAATCAAGAAATTAGTTAGAATGCTATTAGGGAAACATTCTAACTTCTTTAATAAGGTTATAAACAGAAAACAGAGTTTTAGAGACCTTTTTAAGAATGTAACTGGGAGAAATGTAATAGAGAAGTGGGTGGCAACAAGACAAAACTTTATCAGTTTTTCCTCTGTCTTTTAAAGTCCTATTTATCTTCCTGTGTTTTGGGTACCTAGTAGTCTAGGATAAGCTATTTTTGTACTTGAACCTTGGGGGAACAAGGAGTTTTTTTCCTGCTGATCCAACGCCCCAGCCACTACGTTGTTTCTGAGCTGAATTTTAGGTTGGAAGAAGCACCACAACTTGAAAGTTGCCAAAATCTCATAGGAATTCAGTTCTTGTGTAGTTTCAGCACATGATAGAGGCAATTTTCCAAATTCCATATCTTGAAGGTTCCTGACACTCAAGACAATGCTCATCTAATAGTTTTATCTGCTTCTGTAATAATACCAGTATTTGGAATCAAATCACTTGGGAGCTGGTGAAGGGAATGGGGAAGTGAACATCTGCTCTAGTTTTTACTTAATCGTGGTCCAAATGCCATTTCTTTTACAGGGCTCTTTTACTGTCTTTCCCATGACATGGGTTATTCACAAGTAGAGAGCAGCAGAACACAACATGATTTTAATTCCCAATTTATTCAGTCAGCTACTGAGGTTTCCAACCTTATTTATAAAAACCTCCAACACGCTCGCTAATTAAGACTCCCTTCTTCCTCCAGCTGTAAATGGGCACAAACATAGTCAATTTTAAATATGTCTAATCAGAGCACTGCCTGATTCTGTCTTTATACAACAACTATTACCCTAAGGGACAAATTATGTCTTCAATAGCACAATCTTGTCCCGTTCACCAAAGACTTGACAGTCCATCCATCAGAGGGAAAATATATATTGCACAGGTTACATATTTAATAATTTATTTAAACTTTTCTTTATTTTGTATATAATATAAATATACATATATATGTGTGTGTGTTTATTTATTTATTTTGGATTTGGATTATAGGTTTTTTTTACTCTAGGGGATCTGTTTTCTTCGGAGTTATAGAATAGTTTGGGTTGGAAGGGACCTTTAAAGGTCATCTAGTTCAACTAGATGGGCAGGGACACCTCCTACTAGATCAGGTTGCTCAGAGCCCCATCCTACCCGACCCTGGATGTTTCTATGGATGGGGCGTCTCCCACCTCTCTAGGCAACCTAGGCCAGCATTTCACCACCCTCATTGTAAAAAATTTCTTCCTTCTATCTAGTCTAAATCTATATTCTTTTTCTTTAAAGCCTTTATCCCTTGTCCTATTGCAACAGGCTCTACTAAAATGTCTGCCCCCGTCTTTCCAGTAGGCCCCCTTCCATTACTGAAAGCCTGCAATAAGGTCTCCCCAGAGCCTTCTCTTCTCAAGGCTGAACAACCCCAATACTCTCTCAGCCTTTCCTCACAGGAGAGTGTTCCAATCCTCTAATCATCTTCATGGCACTCCTCTAGACCCATTCCAACAGGTCCATGACCTTCCTGTGCTGAGGACTCCAAAGCTGGACGCAGTACTCCAGGTGGGGTCTCATGAGAGCAGAGTAGAGGGGCAGAATCACCTCCCTTTTGACCGGCTGGCCATGGTTCTTTTGATGCAACCCAGGACATGGTTGGCTTTATGGGCTGAGTACACATTGCCAGCTCATGTAAGCTTCTCATCCACCAGTACCCCACAGTCCTCCTCAGCAGGGCTGCTCTCAATCCCTTCATCCGCCAGCCTGTATTGGTAGCAGATGGCTGCATAACTGTTTGGAGTTTGGCAGGGTATCTGGGTTGCCCTTCTCTCATTTGCATTTGCCGTTCAGCTAGGATCAATGACAGCTACAGATTTGATTAAAATGTTGAGTAGCATCAGGCTAAATAGAGGCCCCACTAGAAACATCTGTTGCTGTAGGTGATTCCCAACTTTTTGAAACTTGTCTGTGAGCCATTATCCTCAAAGAATCAAAAAATCAAATCAAATCAAGTTTTTTGACAAGATGTACTTTCCAATATAGTCTGATGACTGGTGGTAGTATTAATATTCTTATCCTTTAATTCTTTGTGATGTAAATCCTACATGACTTTTTCATTAATCTATCCTGGATTAGTACCAGGATCGTTGGTCTTTAGTTATACAGGTCATCTGCTTGCCCTTCTGTTAAAAGCTTTCACAAAATTAATGCTGTCTAGGCATCTGAAATCTTTCTGCTCTTGTAAGTTGTACTGGAGATGAGTACCAGCCATCAGGGCATTTCAGCTAATTCTTATGGAATTCTTGGCTGAAAATTATCCGAATTTTCTGTTTCTAAGATATTTATCTCTTGTGGATGTTGTTCAACATCCTTCTTAATTACTTACAGACTGCAAAGTACTGCAATGCCCTGCAGTCTCATGCATCATCCTTTTTATTGTCTCAGCACCTGCATTTCTCAGTAACAAAGCCTTAGCTCTGTTTTAGATGTAAGAATTAACAATTGTTCATTTCTTTCCATTGTGATTCATAAATACTGTGAGAACAATCCATTCCCTGGCTTGCAGGTGTAATTGTCATTGAGTTCAGCAGAAATTGTGGCAAATGCAGTAAATGAGTTGTTGAGCAACATAACATCCTCTAGTTGATAAAGAGGATGAATGAAAGAGGAGATCTCTTAGTCTCTACAAACCTTATTTCTCATTCTGATGGAACTTGCAGCTATAGTCTGAACAAAATAGCCAAATCACAAACATGTAATTTATGAATGTCTGTGCTTGAACATCACTTGATGTGTGTATTATACTAAAGCCACTATTATCAATGTGTTTCAGAATGCTAGTCATGCACTGCTTGATTTTAATACTAATCTAACACAGTTAAATGCATTTCCTAAAATTAGAGTTTTACATAATTTCAGTGGAAAAAGAACAGATAGTCTCAGCAATTATTGCTGAAAACAGTCCACTGAATGTTTAGGAGTGAACAAAGTAGTACAAATCTATAGAAAAGTATTTTCTAGTAGTAGTATTTGTAATTTCTTTGTAATGCTAGAAGCATGCATATTTTTAAATGTCAAGTTATTTAGAAACAACTATGTCTGACTACTATAAACGTTTTCTTGAGATATACTGATACCAGTTAAATTGTTGAACAAATGAATCAACTGCAATGAAGAACTAACTCTGTTAATTACTATTTTGAATGCATTGTAAATTCAAGGCATAAAAATACATTTTTGGTGGAAAGGAATAAAAAAAATATATGAGGAAAACCCATACAATTAAATGAAAACCATAGGAAAAATATAGAAAAATGTATGTTTCAAAGAAAGGTTATGCTTTTTGGTTCTGGCTAATACAGCATTGACTCATCCAGGTTATGAAAAATATTGAATGAAGCATCCTGTAATGTCATGTTATTTCTTTCATGATAGGCTTCAGAAAAGTTTTCTGCAATTTATATAGTATATAAAAAATTTGCAGATGATACTGAGACTTGTGGCTTGGTAAACCAGGGTAAATTACTCAGTTTGAACTGCATGAGTTATTTAACTTAAGAGCAACCAAATAATAGGATGTATTTTAATATGTTTGACCATGGCTGCTTCCTCCCCATGGACTGGGCTTTCTAATAAACCTGTACTAGTCACTCACAAAGAGGGCTTAGGAAGGAGGTGAGATCCTACATCTTCTTCCAATCTAATCTCCAGTTCAAACAGCAGTTTTAGGTTTGAAGGAAGTTACATTATGTAATTTGGGGTTTGATGCAAATAATGCCAGATAAATTTGTATGGCTGGTTTTATACAGGTGGTAGACTAGAAAATATAAGTTGCTACTGAGCAACAGCCATCCTTTTAGTCAATAAAATGCATAAAAGTATCAAAAATGTACTCTGTGATAAAAAACATAACCTGTCAGACTTGAGTTTATCGTTCACCTCAGATTTTTCCACCACAAGCTGTAATATAGCACAAGCCATACATTTTATCACAGACATATCAGGTATGCTGCTGTCCTACTTTTTTTGTTTCCTGAGAAGAATGTAAGGAGCAAAATCTTACCCATGTTTATTTGCAGGCAAACCATTTGCTGAGAATAAACACAGAATTACAGAAGCCCAGCCTTGCACTGTCCAGTTTGTAAAGCTCTGCCTTTTCTCAATGAGTGTGTCCAGGAGCAATAAATATCTCTCTGACTCTAAAGACAGGTTTTATCAGAGATCAAAATTGCTTAACTAGAACAAGATAATTCTTTGTATGGAGAGATCACTGATCTGTCAAGTGACCCATATTAAGTAAGAGGTTTTGAAAACAAATCTCTGAATTCCGCTCTTGTGCCCACTGTATCCTTACAGGACAAGATCTCCCCCTCATTTGCCTTTCAGACCTAAAACAGTCAATGGCCCTTAGTTTTTTCAAACCCCTTGCTTAGTAAAGTTGCTTTTCTTTCCATCATGCCAGAGGGAGGTCTGCTCCTTTCTGCACACAGGTTCCCTCCTTGTGCCTCTTTCCTCCCATGTCATGTCCGTTCCTTCTCATGCCCTAAAAGCAATACGTACTGATCATATCCAGGAAAGGTGCAGTTCTCGCTCCAGAGAGTCCTCACGGTACAGCAACCAGGACAAATTGCTTTCCTTCCTCCTACCCAGCCCTCCTGCCCTCTTTAGCAAAACATAATAAATGGTACTCGCAGAATAAAGAGAAACCAAACCTGCACCATTTCTCTCAATCAGGCTGCGATTTTTTAATAAAATGATTCTTGGAATAATCCAACTTCTAGCACTATTTATTGCAACAGGAGACACTATTCCTGTATCACATATGACACATGTATATTATATTTCATAAAATATAGTTCCACTAGGCAGGACATGCTGCATCCTGTCTATTTCAGAAGAAAAGATATTCCAAAGAGACTGCAGCTGCAAATATTGCAGACATTAAAACAAAAAGGGAGCAAGATGTAAAGTGGAAGTGCTGAGTACAACCAACAAAATTAAAGCGTAAGAAAAGATGTGTGGTAAGAGAATATGAAAACAAACAAGCAATTATAAAGAACGTGCTGTATATAGATTCTGGGAAATATTGCAGCCGTTGTTTTAAAAGCATTTGTGTTATTTTCCACTTGCATGCCACTATGCATTTTCATTTTATTGATATTCTAACACTTGTGTTGAATAGCAGAAATACAATATATAGAGTATTTGCAGAAAATAAGACCCTGATTTGTAGAAGAAATATGGAGAAAGTTACATGAGAAAGGTAAATCTAACTCTTTAGAGCATTTATAGGGGCAGACTCCAAACTGGGGTACTTCTTTGATCCTATGGGCAGGTCCTAAGGATACTGGCCATTTTTACTGGCAGGAATTATTGCTTTCTGCTGTGCACACTGTTCTGCAAACTACAGCTGATGCTGGTAGGTGCCGTCCTTCTGCCAGTCTTTGCACTGGTTTTCAGAGGCTCATGATGGTTCACTTCTGCACAGCAGCTTTTAGAGGAGAGGACCCTGCAACTTCTTCTTCCTTAACATCCTGTATATCATTTAGGAGTATTGTACTGTATTTCTATTTTGCATTTCTGTGATTTATAATCTCCTGCAAGGTTCTGTTGACATGTGAAACAGTTGCTACTGCTTCTTTTCAGGTTGATATTTTTAAATATTTTTAAAATTTTTCTGAAGTTCGTTATATTGGCAATTCTTCTGCTTGCATTTACAGCTCATAAAACAGAGAGAGAGAATTTTACATTCTCAATGGCCATACAAGATGTAAACTTTGAATGTAGTGATCAAATATTAAACACATTTTTACCTTTAATTTGCATAGACGCTACTTTGAATTTTAAAAATAATAGTGTTATGGTATGGAAAACATTATTTAGTCATTTTTATTTTGGCATGTTTCTGAGCTGTGAAGCAAGAATAGAAATCTCATTTGTGACATGAACTTAATAAGCTATTTCTCTGCAAGGTTTTTAAACTAGTTGAAAAAGGAAAAAAGAAGTAAAAATTTTTTGACTATTCATAAAAAACGAATTTAATACATTAGCCATAAAATATTCCTTTAGCATTGATAGAATGGCTTGAATAATAAATACTTTTTGTTGTAAATAATGTATTTTATTTCTAAAACCTCTGAACCTATCATACCCTCAAATAATTTGACCAGGGCTAATAAGGCTCAGCTGGTATTTCTCCACTGAATATTGGAAGGTCGCCTTTGCTGGGACTACTGGGAGTGATGCACAAAGAGAAGATGCCTCTACCTGGCCTCTGCTGGCTCGTTGCTGTTTCAGTTGCATTCTCAACCTCCTTAGTCCTGCGGGCAATGAGAAGCCCAGAGCCTCCCCACAACTGTTTCTAGCCTTGAGAAGGTGTCACAGCTCCCTGAAAGGTTATATGAGTAGGTGTTGCCAGAGAGAAAATGAATTGCAGAACGGACCGTAACTGCCCATCGGCAATGGGCAACTACAGAGGTGTCCTTGATCACCCTAGTGCGATAAGTCACTGGGAAAGCTGACAGTCCTCACCAGCAGGAGAGGGGGTATCTCTCCATGTAGGTAGCATTTTAATTTTGCCTTTCAGCTGGACTGACTTAAGTGGCACTGGATGTTTTGTTGTGGTGTGGCCACTCTGATTTCCTCCATGGGCAAAGGAAGGGAAATTCAGTCACGTGGATGCCAGACCCTGACAAGAGGCAAGTTTGTGACAAGCTGAGTGTGGACACTGCCTCTACTGGCTACAGGTGAATGGATGGGCAGCCTGGGCAGAAGCCTGCTCACAGTCACCCCAAAGCCATGGAGGAGCAGTGGTGGATGGGATGGGTGTTATATTTACATAGAAAAGTTTAAAAATATGTTTTGGGTTCTTTAAATATTGTTGGGCAGTCAAAAGCCTTTAGCAGTAATAAAGATTATTTATGACAAAGGAGTGCAGTCTGGAAGCAGGAAAATTAACAGTTAGGGATATGATTAGTTTTCACTAAGGACCCGTGAAACTTTAATGCAACGGTAATGCTCTAAAACTTTCAACTGTTTTCCTGATGTTGACTTTTCTTACTACCTGTGTCCTGATCTCCACGGTAGTTTTGGTGAGTTTTGCAGATGTTATGAGCCATAGGAGACACTTAACAAATCCATTTGAAGTTTTTAATTTTAAATAACAGGATGCATGAATCAACCCTTAGCACTTTGTTGTGCTTACATATATATATATATATATGTAAATATATATATCTCTAAATATATATATCTAAATATATATATATAAATAACTTACCTACCTTTGTTATTTAATATAGGTCTTAATTGTTTAAATAATTGTGGGAAATCGTTTTATTTCTAGAGATACTATGTGAGTCTGAAGGCATATTTTTTGACTATCACCATCTTTTAATTGCCAATTATTGTTTCAGATACTGAGGTCTACTCAGAAATAGAAAATAGGCTCAATTATTCACCTGAAAGTAATGAAAAATAAAAAAAAAAATACTTCCACTTCATGGAAGTATTCTGGCATAATTCAAAATCCAAGAAAACTTGTGTGTTCTCCTTCTTGACATGTCCTATTTGTGAGCAAAATTTTAAACTAGCGTCTTAAAGCAACTTTTTAACTGTCTTTCTCCTCACTGGTGTAAAATGACAGACATAGAGCATCTGTAAATACTCATGAAGACCATATAGGTAGAAAAATTATCACATCAGTGATAATAAAGGCTTTACCTTTCAGTACTTTTTCTGTATGGTGATCTTTTTTGAAGGACAGTAAAGAGTAAAAGATCTATTTATCTTATTGACTCATAGCTACATTCAGTGTAATAACAAAAATGTACCATTGGATTTAACTGTAAAGACTTTAGCTACAGTCTTGTATAAATTGAGTAATTGTGGGAAAAATAAGCAAGGATGGGATCAATGAAGTGAATTTGGGATTAGGAAAATAATACTGTGCTTCAAGGAGCATTAAAATATGTTTAGATTAATCATGGATTAACATGGTAGAAACTGAAAACCCATTGTTGCTAATCTCTTTGAATTTGACTGAGCTATTCTAAGCCATCACTGAACAAAGTTTTCATGTGTGGAATGAGGCAGGAGTTTTCAACTTTTCTTTTGCTAAAATCCAGATTAAAAAAAATACTGTGTTTGTTTCAGCAAAGGTTTCCTCAAGGTTTAAGTAGAATTTCATGTCAAGTGAAGGAGAAGAAAACAGATTCCAGCCATGGAATAATCCAGGTGAGGAACTGCATCTGGAAAGTGGGCAAGAAGAATAAAACTATGTGGTTTTATCCTGGGATAAAATATGGTGGGCCCTGAAATGACACCTACTTAAACTGAAGCTGTATATTCTCCTGCATAGAGTAGGTAAACTAATCTATATTTTGCAACTAATTAATAAATTGCTTTAACATTTTTTTTTCTGAAAAAGGGGTAGACAAACTCCAACTCCTGAAATCTCTGCACTTTTACAACACAAGCACAGCTGGTCAAATTAACAAATAGCATTAAAAAAACTGTGGTACTTAGGCAAAAAAAGCTTCTTGGAGAGCTCACTCCAGTCATACTTTGCACACACTGAGCACACTCAGTCAGCCTTTCCAATAGTCCTGGGTCAATATGGTAGGTACAGCTGCTTCATGCAGCAGAAAAACAGGAGGTGCAACTGTCTGATAAAAAGGTACATAAAGCCTGTTCACCCAACTTTTCTACAGTCTAGATAACCGTCACTTCAATTATACACAAGAGAAATAATAGTGCAGCTGATTTACAAACTATTTTTTGAATGGAGTCTATTTGCAAGAAATTTACTGATTATAAATAATTTACATGTTTTGAAGAGTTTGTTATTTCATTGCTAAACTAAATTAGGTCAAAGATCAGGCCAAACTTAATGCCTTAATTCTTGAAGCCCTCAGATTTTAACTCCAACTGATTTATTTATGGAGAAAATCCACTAAATTGAAAAGGAAAAAGATCAGAATGTAAAGATGTTTTTCTCCTCTGCCCTTTCGCTAGTGATCTTGCCCGTAAGCATTAGGGATCCTCCACCTTCCCAAGCTCTTTCAGTTTCCTACTCTGTCAGAAAGACTACTTCAAACCAGGCTTCTAATGTCCCACATGTAATTTTTGTGTCAAAAAATTAGAGCTGGAAGTGAAGTAACCATGAGAACCAGCACTGCTGTTGGAATGGATTGGCAAGCACAAATATGGGCTTTAGGAGAGTGGTTTGACAAGCCTGGAGCATGAAAAGGGGAACAAAAAGGTGAGATAATAATTTTTTTTCAATAATGTATAGTTAGAAGAGGGAAACAACTGTGGGTGTTTTTTTGTTTGTTTGTTTGCTTGCTTGATTTTTGATATCTCTCTTACCTTCCTGCCTCAGTTTAGAAGGATTTTTTTAAAATTAAGTTGTCCTATGTTGTCCAAAGTGTACACACACAGACGCACACACAAAGATATAGCTTGGAAAACTTATTTTATTTAGAAGTGAGCTACAGAAATGTACTTTAATAGTATTTGCAGCTGTCCCTGACACACTGTGCAGTGGTCAGCTAATTTGTGGGCATTGAAGTCATACAGCTGTCGGCTTCACGAGTGGAGTGTCCCTGGGCTGCGGTACAGCAGTTTGCTCCAGCACCACTTATTTCTTTGCCTGGAAGCGTAGGAGATAAAAGACTAACCTCAAAATGATAGTGCAAGTCAATAGCAAGGTCCTGAATGAAGTGGGAGACACCACGCTTACAGTCCCTGCTGGACAGCAGTCAATATCAGACATCACACTTAAACTGTCACAATTTGACCTGACAATCCTTTTTCAGAAGGACCAGAAATAGAGCTAGCCAAGTTACCTTGCATTTCTGAAGAAGGTCATGAGCAGGTCACTGGCAGATGGAATTGTGTATTAAAGATGTCTAGTATGAGTATAAGCATGAACATTTCTAGACTGCATAAACATAAATGTTAAGATGCATAAGGGATTGTTACTGCCTAGCTGGAACAGGAGCACAGTTAAAAGATCTTTATAAGGAACAAAGAGAGATGTTTGCTCTGTTCATGTGAAAAAAAAAATTACTGGAAGAAAAAAAAAAAAAGGAGACTTATATAGTCAGCAATATATGTTCTAAAAATGCAATTTCCGGATTAATAACAAAGACACTGTTCTAGTTCACTAGTTCCTTTAGGACGTGCGCTTTTGACCCATGCAACATATTGTGCCCCATGGCTCTTAGCTGAACTGTGACTTAACTGTGCCTATTTTTTTAAAAATGTGTGATGTCTATTAAAACTAGCTGGTGCTTGTACCAGGACCCCAGTGGAAATGAAAGAGATGTCTCAGTGGACTGTCCATTGGTTAAATATTAAAGGATCAAACTTTAATATTTAAGTGTGTATGTAGTATATTATATAAAACAAATTCCCATCTGAATATTTTAAGTTTTCTCTTTAATCTCAGGAAAGCCAGTGTTTCCACCCTTTAACTCTAATTAACCAGATAAAGCAGTATTTCAAGGATATATCTCCTATGAAAAGAGTCAGGTTTTTCTGTGATTATATATATCTTTGCTCCAAGGCACTTATTAATTTGCTTAAAAGTCCATGCATCATTTCACAGATTGTTTTAGCACTTGTCATCTTATCAGTCCACGTCTGAGTAAAGCACACTTGAAAAAAATGTATTGAAAGATTAAGTATTCCAGCATGCTTGACATTATAAATATAACTGTCTTCATTTTATAAATGAATTTCCATAAAAACAGAGCAACAGAGAAGGGTGAGAGGTGATGGAGCACAGTGAAAGATGGTGGGTCTGACAAATGCAGCTGGGGAGGGAATCAGAGGCAGCAGCAGAACAGATACAGCTGGAAATCTTTTGTCCCTCTGCAGATGCAGTACTCCTTGGCTCTGCTATTTTGCCTCTCATGTGCCAGGGATCAGGAGGAGCAGGTGCTTTGCAAGGGCATGGGCTGGTGGTGGAGCAAGAGAGGCAGTGCCCCATGGCTGAGGGCTGCTGTCCTACCCTACCCCAGCAAGGAAGGTAGAGCCGCCTGGTGATGGTAACCAGAGTCCCCATCACCCCAACAGACCCATCATGATGAGACAGGTCAACAGTCAAGGCAAGAATGTGATGTCCTTGAAATATCATAGTAGTCTGGAAACAGAAAAGAGAGGTCATCCAGGTTAGTGAAACACAGGCCCTGATCCCCAAAGATATTTCTTTGGCATCCTTATACACACACACACCATTTAAGTGCTCAAAATCTCGACCAAGTTACCACTTCACTGGATGGGTGTTTAAAACCTGTAGTTTAAAATCTGGCTGGTCTGCAATGAATAGTGCAGCTCTGTGGACAGATGACTTCGAGCAAGTTGGCTCCAGAAGCAACATACCTGCATCAGAGCTTTGTTTCACCCAGGTGAAACTGTCACCCTACATGCTGAGATAGCTGCATATTCTATTCTATTCTATTCTATTCTATTCTATTCTATTCTATTCTATTCTATTCTACTCCATTCCACCTTTTTACGTGCCGGTTTCTTTGAGGTCAGGATTGGGCATGTGTCATCCATCGTCACACAGATATGGCCCTCAACAGGCCTTAGCATGCCAAAATAACCAGAATGTAGGTGGAGAGGAATGGTATTTAGGTCATTTAGAGCCTATGCAGAGGCAGATAACTATGCCTAGTCCTACTTCTCTGCTCTTCAGCCGTGGCTGATTTAGGTAGATCTTTGCTCAATTGATTTCTGATTTTTCTTTTTCTTTTTTCTTTTTTTTTTTTTTCCCCAGTCAGCCCTTCGTTCTCACCATTCACCATTGCCTGGTAAGTACTGTATTTGGGCTAAAAAATCCACGAGGTCACAGGGGGAATAAAAGTTAGCTTTGCAACATTTAAGTACCTTTGAGAATCTGGGCCCAAAGGCTTAATCCTACACCATCAAAGTCAGTAGTAGCTTCCTGAAGTTAGAATGGGAAATTGAGGTAAGAACGTGAATATGTTCTTTTATCATTTCTTTTTTAGTTTCTGTTGATAAAAAGCCTTGGAGTAGCAATTCTTCTTTGATGCTTCTGCTGTAAAATCAGAGTTCAAAGGGGCTGGTTTGGATCTGTACAATAGTCTGACATTCTATCCCTTTTCTTCAGTGGCAGAATCACATAAGCAAATTGGGCAATAGAGTGAAATAAAAAGAAGTGCTATGAAAATCTTATTAATTTTACTGGCTGCTTGACTTACTGGAGAAACTTAGCTGAATCAGAATTTTCCAGCTTGAGTGAAGGAGTTGCACCATAGTACTATGCAGGCAGAGGTATGGAGAGGCAAAAAGGGCAAACTGGAAAAGTAGGAAGCAGATAGGAAGAAATGCACTGTAAAAGCAGCTCATTTTTTGTTAAGAAGATGAACTTTTACCTGAAAAAGTCAGGATGGATCTTTGTGATTTTTTCTAACATAAATGAAATACCCACATACAATCTAATATGATGCTACTTCTTTTGCTTACAATTAAATGAAGCAGACTCAAACTATTGATTTGGTGTAGTACCTTTCCTCTGTACCTGTCTGAATTGTCAAAAGGTTCAGCAGAAGGTTCAGAAAGTTTTGTTATGGAAAATTTTGAAATAATCTGCTGTTAGGAAAGTTTCATCCTGGTCTGACTCTGCTAGATTAGATAATAGCTATCTAAGTCTTGAACTGAAATCTGTCTAATGTAATTAGATGTTCACACTCTCTGTAGAAATCATTGTAATTCTCTGTATTGCTCTAAGCTCTTGGTATCAGTTATCTTGTTTCATGGGAAACCATGTATGAAATATTTTCTGCGTAAGTACTTCCTTTTATCAGGTTTAAAAATTGTTGTGTCTCAGTTTTATGGCAGTTCTGTTTACTCTCATATCTTGTTCACAGCAATTTTGCCTTAACTACTATTAAATTACTCTATTGAATGAGGGATCAGAGAGTGGTGATACTGAAGCTCATTATCCATTGACTAAGTTTGGTGAAATGGTTTGTCTGCAGACAGGTGTACCCCAAAGACATTTTGATTAAACTTTTCCTGCAGTTTTCCTATTCATTTTTTTGAAAATATTTGTTTGAGGGGATTTTTTTCCCCCTGTGTTTGGAAAGGAGGAATATTGAGTTCCAGATCTGAAAAAAATTATTTGTCTCTGAAGAATCAGATAAGTCAGAGAAGAAAAATGAAGGTGGATATTAATGGAAGAAAAACATCAGATGGAGAAGAGAGGAAATGAAGAAAGCAAGGAGCATCAAGATGAAGAAGAGTAAAGAAGTCAGGACTGAGCATATTCACACTGTATTGAGTGGAAAGCAGAAGTTCCTTCCACTGGTGAGAGAAACAGATATCCCAAAGCACTGGAGAGAATGTTGTTAATAGGGAAACTCTCAAAATTTCCTTATAGTAGAACACATTTTCTGGCAATGACACAGAATTGTTTTCCTTTTCCTTCTTAGCTGGGGGTCAGGGGCTCAGATAACATGAGTGAGGAGAAGCTGGGGAGCCATCATGCTGGACAGCACAGAAATCTGGATACTCTTGAGTTTTGCCTGATAACTAGCCGAGCTTCTACACCATTTTTCTAGTGGAACAAGTTTTGCTATCAGTGATTTTATTAAGGACTTGATACACAGTGTGAGCATTTCTTCCTGTGAAGGTGCTTAAAGGTCCATATGCTTGGGAGACTGTGACTAAATTTGTGTGGCAAAAAGTGCCCTGAAATTTTGTGCAAAAGCTTTTCTTTTTTTCTTAGTGATGGCTATGTTCTTAAAGAATGGACACTTTTGCAGAAAATAGGCTATAGTGATCCTTGTGTACTTCAGTCCAAACTCTACAGTGGCATATATTGTAAATACTAATGGCAAGTATAAAAGACTATAGCTCAGTCATGCTATCATGTTTAGGGTTACCTTTTTAGAAGTATTGAGTGGAGAAAACTTGCATTATTATGAGAGGCTTTGAATAATTGTAGTGTTGAGTGGGAGACCTTGACAATTTGTTAAAGGTCCTAGTAGCTTCCAACAAGATCAGAATAATCAAAATGTGGAATTTCTGTTTTGATACACAATACGCTTAAACAATAAAAGAATTGTCAAAGGTTTAAATGAATCTATTCTAAAAAGGAAACATATTTTTAAAATCAGTTGTTTTAGGTATCCCCAAATTCTGTAACAACACAAGATCAGTCCTTTGCAATTTGGGGCATGTTGCTTTTGGAAAGAGTGAGCAATCAAACTTGTAAGTATAAGTGTGAAGTTTGTGTAACTGTGAACAGAAAAGCTCTCTCCCTTAATTGAAAAATATATTAGTAATGTATTATGAATACATTACCAAAATGAAACATTCAGTTTTAATGTTGCCTTCATGGACTTGAGTTAAGTTTTCCATAAAGAAACGTGGGGATTTTAATGAGGTCTCCCAACCTCAACAACAGGAAAAGTGTCACTAGCAGATTAATAGCTGGAATGCAGCTGGAAGTTCCCTCTGCCTGTCAGTAATTTAACTGGGATTTCTACTAATCTTCAGCAGTTTTAAAGTACTATGCAGCCAATAGTATACAGCTACAATTAGTAAAACCTATGAAGAAATTCCACACTGTGTGATACACATAATAAGCTTAAACAGATTTGGCTTAGAATAAGTTGTTAATTGACAGCATATGACTGCCTAAAATCACACAGCTGCTTTGCAAACCATTCAGACAAGCAGTTCTAAATTAATACACATCTAATTCATTATTTATGTAACAAATTATCTCCTTTCACAGTTAACAATAAAGAAAAGCATTTCCAAATGGGTCATCGCTGTAGCTGGCCATAGACTTATGTGGGATGCCATTTTCAAGGGCTGGAGAGAGTTGGCAACTGCCTAGAAAAAACTGAGTTCATATTGGAGCTGGCCCTCATCTCACATCTCAAAAGGAAAGGAGCATAAATAAATAAATATTTTTCCAACTGCTTAGCTATATTTATTTTCTGCTGCCTCCCTGCCTACAGCAACACGGATGTCCCCTGAGCTCTTGAACCTGTTTATTTCCCATCCGCTACCTGTCCAATTGAAGCAGCACTAATTATCCCAGAAGGCTTTGCTCCTGTCAGTTAAGGCAGAAAAAGCACTCAAAGCCTTCTGGAGATGCACCAGGGCCATTGCAGGCAACAGGTTGTGGAGCTCCTGGTGAAACACATCTAAAACCTGGAGTCACAGCCTGGAGCTAGGGAGGAACATTGAAGTGGAGGAGCAGAGCTAATATTTAACAGGCCTAATATGCAGCATTATCTGACAAACTCGTTATTACCGACAAATGCACTTCTGACCTAATTACAGTTAGATTTATTTCTCTTCTGCATGTAATTTGTATTGCTTTTTTCCTGGTGTAATTTGTATTTATCTCCCAGGATTGTTCTCTTCAGGTCCAGTCCTTTTCATTAAGGACTTTTTTCATAGTGCATAAGTGTTTCTGTTCTCTATGGACTCTTCCAGATTTGTAGTTTTGGAGGAGCATCCTACAATTCAAATGGGAGATTTCAGATATATGGCTATGAAAAACTGACACCTCAGGGTCTGCTGGCAACCACTGACTCCACAAGCACTCTGAGCAGTAAATGAGATAAATTTATAGGACTAGGAAAAAAATATTCCAAAAACAAATGTTAAAATTATATTAAAATTGTAAAAGCCTCCTTCCCTTTTCATTATTTGTGGAAATATAGAAGCTATTCCATTTAGTCTCTCCGTAGACACATAGGACTTAGTGTAAACCATAGCATGATGTTCAGGCAGCTACAGCCTATGTGCCAGAACTCGCCCTACCCATGAGCAAAGCCCTTAAGAATGAAAAAAATCTTTCCATCTTCCCTACTTGATTGGAAGCACAGGAATAGGACAGATACAAAGTTGGTAATAAGATGTTCCCAGTATAGCAGTGTTGTATTTTTACCTCCTCTGGGCTCTGGAAAAAAAAAAAGGGAAGTGGAGATGCTCCTACTGGGGCAGCTACGTGGGGCCTTTGCTCTCAATCTGACAAGAGCCAAATATGGAATGAAGTGTGTGACAAATGAGAGGCACAAAAGTATTCATGCAGGAAACTTGCGACGTTCTGGGATTCACTCCCTTAATATAAATAATTCATTTTGTAGCTGGAGACGCTGTTTATGACATGTGTAAGATTGGCAGTAAAATATAAGGTGGACCATGTGATTGTGGAGCTAGTTGAAAAATGAGAATTCAAGTTCAGGGGAAAAAATAATGGGAGAATTGGAAATTTGTTTTCATTCCTTATTGGAAAAGAACAAGAGACTTTAAAACATTTTTGTCTTGGTGTAAAACCTGAAAAAAAGAGCTATTTTCAGAATTGCAATACTGGAGGCACTCATGTGAAATGAAATACTTGCTCCAGAGTGAAATTCTTTCTGTCTGATATAGACAGGAACTTGCACCTGTGGCTTCCACGTCCCAGTTTAACAGTCACATGGGAAATAGGTTCTGTTTCTTTCTCTTTCATTTCAATCAGAACTTTAATCCCAAATCCAATGGAAAAGTGTTGAAATTAAAACATGCTTGGAAAAAGATTTGGGCTTGATGAACTTGGTCTTTTGGAATGAAAGAGGTAGAATAATTTGTTGATATTGCTTGTGCAGCTACACATGCAATATCTTTGCTCAGTGCTCAGTTTAGTTCAAAGAGATTATTAACACTTGGTAAGATCTGTTCCTAGGATAAAATTAATAATTAAAGTTTTTTTCTTAGCTCTGGTTATTGTAAGCTTTTATAATAGCACCGTGTTATTTTCCTTCTTCATTTAGAAGTTTTAAGAAATACCTTTTCTCAAAATGAAAGTTTGTACTAAATCTGGACTACAGATTAACTCTGAGAAAAACCTTGTTTTAAATTGTTTTATTAAAGATGACTAACTGCTTGAAGGAAATATGTTTTCTTCAATAGAATATTATAAATTCCTTACTCTACCATAGTATAGTTCTTCCAATAAAGATATGTTTTTTGACATTGTCCATTGTGCAATTCTGTGGTTTGGTTTTAACTTTCCAATCCATAAAAAGCTGTTCTATAGCCTTTCAAGAACACCACAGTAATGGTGCTGAACACTGAAGATGTATACAAGGAAATATTTAATGCATGACATTTAAGATGTTGTAATGCTCAGCAGTCCCTTGAAGCCACCCTCTTTGTCCTGCATGATGTACAAAAGGGGGAAAGATGGTCACAGCTCCACAGCTTCCCCCATTTAAACTCTTAGCCTTGATCAGAGAGATAGAAAAAAAACCCTCAGCAGGATACAGAAGCATCTGTGGTATAAACTTTAGGCCTTTTCTGACTCTACTGCCTTGGTGACACCCTCAGCAATGGAGTGGACAGAAAGAAAGAGGAAGCTATCTGAAAACACAGCCGAACGTGTACTAAACAAGAAGTGAATCAAGTAGATCAGTAGCTCAAGGAACAAGTGTAGATTCCCAAATGAAGAAAAAGTTGTTCTGCAGGATAAACGTACTTGTGCTGAGGGACACCAGAGTTTTTCTGTAGGAAAATATGCCTTTTTGCTGAATGTTAATTATCTGACTGATGCATGAGTTCATCCTGCATGTTTGTCTTGACTCACTAATCAATAACTTGATGAGGCATAGGTGTACTTAGCTATGGCCCTTTTTTACAAGGAGAGTTGTGTGATGATCCACATGGAAGTCCATGAGGCTATGTGTTCTTATCTGCATAAATCCACAAATTAGTTGAGTTTGCTGAAACCAACAATGAAAAAAGGCAACAACGGCTTGTTTACGACAATTTAGGACAGCAAAGAAGTGAGTATTTATCGGGAAGGTAGCAATTAAAACTTGAACAAATTGGCAGTATTAGCATGAAGGCTATTCAACAACAGAATATACTTGTCTTCCAGGCAAAAATACAAGGAAAAAGAAAAAAAGACATATTTCATATATATAATAAATTTGATACTGAGGAATACAGATGTGATCATAAAGGTAAAGCTATTC
This sequence comes from Scolopax minor, assembly GCA_028566535.1. Lineage (NCBI taxonomy): Eukaryota > Metazoa > Chordata > Aves > Charadriiformes > Scolopacidae > Scolopax > Scolopax minor. The sequence goes on from JAOXNG010000012.1 coordinate 91,927,551, forward strand.
AGTTTGTCACTGATTATTTTTGCCAGAAATAATGCCTGAATCACTAGGACAGCTGATAAAAATCTCTTCTTGTTTGACAATTCCTGAAAATCCACTGAGAATGAGAAATTAGAAAAACATTTTCCTTAAGCCCAGAACCAAGACGCTGAAGATGGCACAGGAACTTAAATTACTGAGCTAAGGCTCCCAGCACCCACATTTAGCTTTGGAACCACAGGCGTTTGCTTAATTAGACACAGCACTATACGTGAGACATACAATGTCATCTCCCACTGCTAGGCAGCAAACAGTGCCAGCCAACCAATTTGGTTGTAGTATGGTGCCAGATCCTCTTTGGCATGAGAGAAAACCAGCTCTGTTGTCCAGCATCCTGACAGAGCATGAAATATCTTTTAGGGAGATGGACTGTGAATGAGGGAGCTTAAGATGGAAAAAAGCCAACAAAATTTCTAAAATTCAGCCTTCGTGAAGCAAGGAATTGGCGACAAGAAGCTAGCAGTCTGCAGAGACCATGCATCTCAATGTTCACAGAAACTAATCTTCACATTAGCAGAGATGATAGATAAAAAGGGGTTAGAGATAAACTCGGGAATCTTCACTGAACCCAAATGACTTAGCATTGTAACGGCAATAAGTTATAAAACATTGCAAATGATTGCAGGCTGCTTACCTGATTTATTTAGGGCAAAAAAAAAGGTTTGCTGATTATGCTGATTATGTTAAGAATGAGTTTTTCCCTGTGAACTATACAGACCACCTCTGACAACTTGTGCCACATCATTTAGCAGGTACTGTTCTGCATTAATTTCTACAAGTAGCAGTTCATCGCAAGAGCTATTCCAGTGTTATCTATGCTTTTGGGAAGAGTTATTGCCTACAGCTGCCTAGGAATTTTTGGATAAAGTATTTTTAAACCACTTCAACAAAATCAAACCAGGCTTTGGCAAAACATAGTTTTGAAATGCTTCTGTGAGGCTGAAGGCAAAATCCCATTAAACTTCGACCTGTCTTCTCAGCCACTAATTGAACAAACAGCTTGTGGGTCCAAGGTGATGACCCCCTTGAGACTGGATAGACCATTACTTTCAGACAGCACTGTGAAACTCGTTGGAGGGAAGGTATAGAGCCTTAGAATCCACTGTGAGTGAGAGATTTTTGCCCTGGCAGTACAGATGCTTCCACAGCTCTTGGGGACACAGGCAAGGGGCTTCGAGGTAGGAAGGTGATTCTTCTGTGTCCAGGGACCTTCCAAGGCTCACAAAGCCTGGGAATCTGCCCTTAGGTAAGCACAAAGACTTCCCAAGAATCAGGGTGGCTCAGCACTCCACATTATTCAATATTAATTTTTCCCTAGAGAACAGACCCTATTTCCATCCTTCTGTCCCCAATTCCTCCCCCACCCCCCTGCCCCACCAGTATTTTTTAATTTGAGCCCTGAACTATAATGTATTGTCAGTCTTGTACAAAGTGCCTGGGGTGGGGAACACCTTCCTCATGGAAGTGCAGTCCTGAGTTTTGATTGCTTCTACTCTAAGACAATATTTGGCTTCTTTAAGCAGATAGCGAGAGTGCCAAATGCAAGAAAAATGCAGACAATGGGAACTGATACTGCCTCTATCAAACACCTGTTGACTTCTGAGAGACAGGTCCAGAGAGAGTCTAAGAGCCTCTATGGAAGAGCCCATGTCAAGAAGCGTAAAGGAAGCCCATTTATTTATAAAAGAGAGATACAATTTTGAAAAGTTTATGTTGGAAATCCTGTCAACCTTTGAGGTACCCCCATAATAATATTTTATTACAGATATTTGGAAATTCAAAGGAATGCTTAGATATTGTACTTTTTCCAAACAGCCCCAGCTCTTCAAAGCAGCTAGTGCTGCAAAGCCTGTTGACACTCCAGGACTGTGGCACTCAGCTGAAGCTGAGTGGAAAAACGCTAGCAAAACCTACTTTCACTGAAAAA
>JAOXNG010000012.1:91934021-91946121 GCA_028566535.1 Scolopax minor
GAACAGGTTGCCCAGGGAAGCCGTGGATGCCCCATCCCTGGAAGTGTTGAAGGCCAGGCTGGATGGGGCTTTGAGCAGCCTGGTCCTTAGAGGAAGGTGTCCCTTCCCATTGCATGGGTTTGGAAGAAGGTGATCTTTAAGGTCCTTTCCAACACAAAACATTCTATGATAATTTATTCAACTACCCTGGCAGAACCATAAAGGAACAGTAAGTCAAAACCCCAAATCAACCGAAAGACAGGGCTGAATCTTAATTCACAATATTTCTCAGCTACAGGCTCAGCAATGTAACTCAGTTTAACTAGATTATTGTGAGCTAAGCTCTCCCCAAAACTGTACTAAGAGTCATTTGACATACTTTTCAGTTCTTATTGTTAAGATGTTATAAAATCTGCTACTGAAACCACTTACAATTTACCTCTGAGTACATTTTCAAGTCACTACTTTAGCTATGCACTGAAGCCAAAGAGAATGTACAGAAGTGATCTTTGTGTTTCATTCTCTTCCACACACCTGCCTGCTTTTTTTTTTCTGTGTCTTAGCAATGTCACCTGTCAGTCAATTTCCACGCTAACGTTAATGATAGATATTTTTATTCTAGGTCATGACTAAAACTCTAGGAAGTGTGAAAGTTTTCTATCAGTGTTAGAAGGACACTAGATTTTTCAAGGACTCATCATCCAAACAGAAGTTTTACATAAATTAGGTATTTGCTCATACAGGCTCCTACATATGATTATTTTCTGAATAAATGCATGAGGCTTTATTCACACTTGAAGTAAACATATAAAACTATATTGTGTTGAATTATATTTTTTAACTCATCCAAGAAAATTAAAGTAAAATAATATAAGTAATTTGCAATAAACAAGAAAAATAGTAGATTATGTTGTGACTGAATGTCATCAGGGACTGCTTTTTCCCCTGAGGACACCACCTGAAATATCTGTTAGCCCCTCTTTTAACTAGGAAAGATGACAGAAAGTTCTCTGTGAAGAGTCTCAGCCTCATAAAGTGATTTATTTCAGGATATGAGAACACCACTACATTGACTCTTCTGGTGACACATGGCCCATTTGTTCTCTCATCTCTATTTAGAGGAGAAATGGATAGGAAGGCATCTCTTCCTATGCAGAGCAACTCACCAGGCAGAACTCACCTAGAAAGATGCATGTCTTTGTAGGCTTAGGTCTACTTCTATACACCAGGTTAGGTTCCAGTTGAGTATGCTGTTGAAGACAAGAAAGGGTTTTTCTATACATCTCGCAGATCTATTGTATTTTCCAAGGAAAGACTAGTTTTACACATGGTACAAATGATATTTACTTTATTCTGGCACTTTCTGTACAATTGCATGTGCCTTCTAACTAAAAATTTAAGATCTCTGCCCTACAATTCACAAAACCACAGATGATTCACCTCTTTGAGATCACTGACTTAATTTTTTTTGTGAAATGCTGTTTATGTATTCTCCAAATTCCCTCTCACCATTTCTCAGTACCTTCTTAATTTCCAACTATGAATGTCAATATAGATGATATGTACCATGTTCCTTTTCATTAGCATTGGATTTTCAGCACTGCCAATTCTTGAAGTTATAAATAAGAGACCAAAATGAGGAGGTAAAAGTGATCCATTTCAGGGCCTTTGTCTTTGGCTGCCTTTCTCAGCTGCAAGACATCTGTGGCTGAAATAGTAAGTGGCATGAAAAGCAGAATCCATGCTGTTTCTAAAGCTCTCTCCCACGAATGACTTATTCAGCTTCAAAGTAATGTTCTAACTACCTTCTTGAAGTGTTCTTTAAAGTGTAAAGAATATTGTCTTCCTAAATATCCCTTGATAGGACACTCAGTTTGACCATGAGATTAAGTTTTGAGTCCATGTGAGCACAGCTGCCATCATCTGGCTCCTTACTATCCACTCTTAGTAGATGTGCTGAATCTGCTTGTTCAATTTCATGCTTTATTTAGGTTGAAGGAGCTCCCATTCCTTTGGATATTTGTGAGATTGCTTTTGAGAAACAACTACTTCAAATGTCACAAAATTTCTTTCCTTAAATCGTGCCCCTGTGTTACATTTTAATAGTTAATACGAGGATAAAATAAATACTTTGATATGAGAATGAACTTAAAACTTACTGTTAGCAGGTAACACCTGGCATGAATTCCGTTTCCAGGAGTCACTCACTTTCACTGACCGTGAGCCTATGAATGTGACATAGCTGCAAAAGCAAAGGAGAAAGCACAGCAGTAGTTGCTTTCTAGCTCTTTTTTAAATAACAGTCTCCTTGTCTTTTAAGCAATTCCTTTCTCCTTCTTCAAATGGGAGCAATACCAAGAGAGGGGAACGGGGTGGAAAGTACTGCTGTCATCCTTGTTCCTTTCAACTTTCATGGGCTGAACCGGAAGAAAGGATAGAAGATGGTAGGATTAAGATATGTTATAATGAGAAGTGCCTATTTCCCATCTGATGGGATTACCTGAAAAAATGTCTTCCCCCTCCCCTGAGACACAATTCCTCCCTAAGATCCACCAAGGATGGGGGCAGGAGGGAAGAACACCCAGCCAAAGCTGTGCTTAATGTATCAACTGCAGGATATAAGCAGGAGTTATATAAATACATAAGATAAAGCAAAGCAACATGTAAGGAGACAGCATTAGCTCTCCTTTTAGCTGGACGACTGTGTGCTTATACTTGGAATTTTTGGAAGATGTTCAAAGAGTTTCTCTGTTTTTAGAAATACACACATGTTGTTTCCCGTTATCCAGGAATGTTTCTTTTCTTGGGCCAATTTCTTCTGTGCATGAAAAAATGCAGAAAAACCTCCAGGTAAAGTGTTTAAAGTAATGAAAGCATAGAACTAGAAAATTTTTTACAATGGTTTAATAGATTTTTCTACTATTTTAATTTACTCTAAGACTAGCTTGAGCAAGGAACACTTAAAACATTTGTTTAACATATCTTGCAAAAGATACACCATCATGTAAAATGTTGTCCTGTGATATTTCAAGATGAACAAGTACAAAAGTGTTCCTGTAATACATTTTTTCTTGTTTTTCTACATAAAGAAATAAAGTGACTTGCAATGCATATTTTGAGTGTAATTACATATAACGCTTCTCCAGTCTGTTTTTTTCTGAAGGTAGATAAAACTAATCCAACCTCATTTGACTGGCTTTCTTTAACCTACAATTCAACCCATGGCTTTGTGTTTGCCTTTCCTCCTTGACACTTCTCTTCCTCTTCTTCTTTGCTTATCTCTTCCCTTTATCCTGATGCCTTTCCAGTTAAATTGCTTGCTTCTCCATTCTTTACTCTTTTCTCTTTCTCACATTTCAGTATCTATCCCAGAAAGCCCCAGATTTTGTTTCCTACATGCAGTCATTATTTATTTTTTTTCCCTGCATCTTCCATGGCAAAACAATCTCCTCTTCCAGTAGATATGCTATATTCCTTAAAAGAAAGTACTGCTTCTCAACTGTAGTTCAGAAGTTCTCTATGGGAAATTCTCAATATGTACAGAATCTTTTTGTACAGAATTTTTGTAGCTTATTTTCACTTTGGATTTTCTCCATCCAGTACTCAAATACACCCTTTGTTTGCTTGATCTTAGCAAACTATTTCTAAAATACCAATGAAACCTTCATACTTTATATCCACTTTCTTCTCTCTTGTCTTTTCCGTAACACTTTCTTCATCTCAATATTTTATCTTCCCCGATAAATCTTTTTTCCAGTTTCCCAGTTTCCCTCATTCACATTCCTGACATTTGAATCAGATAGTGGGCAATTCGTTTGACCTACTTGAGATGTGTATACCAGAGCGAGATGAATTGTAGCACAGAATTGCCTGTTTCTTTTTATTGCCATTAGCTACAAAAGGATACTGAATGACTAGTGCAGATAAAAACAATTAGAGGTACTCTATTGCATTCTTTTGCCCCAAAAAATACAGAAAGCAGAGAAAACAATGTATCAGACTGCCCTGTTTCAATCTGGGCTAAATGTGGAGTTATTGAAGAATTCATCTATTCTACCAAATATAGAACTGGACTGGTTGGGGGCAGCAAAGAGGATGAACTGGTTAGGAAGCAATGTCAGGCTGTTGAAAAGAAAGGCAAACATCTCACTGTGATGATAAAACATGGAAATGCCATGCCAAGATAGGTAAGTAAACCTTCTGTTCTATCAACATGCTCCAAGAATAAGCAAGAGCAAGCTATCTAGCCTGGGCTACTTGGAAATACCAGCTATGAGGAGAAGTCAAACAACGTAGAGTAATTTATCCTAAAGAAGAAACGTCTGAAGGGGGATATGACATTAGCCTTCAAATACATAAAAGATTGATGAAAAGAGGAGAGCACAATCTGTTCCCCCTATCCAAGGTGCACAGGAGAAGATACAAAGAGCCTCAGTTGCAAAAAGAAACATGATTTAGAGCTCATTTTTTTTTTTCTATATTTCTGTAACTGTCATCAGAATCCAACATGTCTTACTCTGTGTGTGTGTGTGTGTGTGTGTATAGATGTCTATATTTTAAAAGCCTTTCACGTGAAAGCCAGCTGGTAAGTGCTAAGCTGTAAAACTAAGGCTCAGGTTTCAACTGGCTGGTGCCTAGGGAACAAGAAGAGCACTGTTTCTCTGATTCATAAAAGGGGTGTGTGCTTGTCACCATCTCTCTTATCCTTTTGTCTGCAGAGAAACTGGGCACAGCTTGGGGCTATCAGCTGAGAAAACAAGCTTTTAAATCATAAGCTTCAGGCAGTTAACTGAAAAGTATCAGCTTTTGGCTTTTTTTTTAGGAGAGTGACCAGCATCTCCACCTAATTATTGGTTTAGGCTTTTATTTAATTTCATTGGGAACTCAGATATGAGTTTTTATGTCCAATCAGTGTTTAAACACCTTCTTGTCTGTATGTGGCTTCCACATCATAGAGATATAAAAGCTCCACACAAATACAACGTAGAGGGATATTAGAGAAGTGAAAGTTTCAAAATGGGAAATGAACTTTTTCCCTTCTAACACATTCAACAATGTACAGACAGAACTAGCAGGGGAGACATACTGAGGTGGATCAAAAGTGACAGAAAGACAGCTGTGCATATCTGGCACACATTTGCTGGAACAAACCAGCATCTGTACACAATAAGCCTTGCAAGTTTTGGTTTTGGGAAGGACTTGCTTTTTTTTTTTTTTTTTTCCGAATTTCATTGTTTATTTCTTAGAGGTGGGTCTTACAAGCAGTGGCTGGCAAATCAGCATATTTTTGAATTGGCAGATGTCTTTAAAGAATAATGTGTATTTTCATACTGGAGAGAACTGGACTAGACCTTCATTTAAAAAATATTATGCAGTCATTTTTTCTGCATTGCCTTCAGCCTAATTCAGTGAAGCATAAGTAAGCAAGGCTGACAATGTGGCATAACTCACCTTGAAATAAAGAGATGGACATTTACTGACCACAGTAGGAAAAGTACTTCCTCTTTAAAATAATGAAGATAAAGGCTTGTATTCTTTGACAATGTCAGCTGTCATAGCCCCAGGGATTTACATCACCTGATATTCTAGCCGATATTCTTAGCACAGGAAGGGAAGAGTATATTTTTTTTTTTAATACACCTTACCAAAAAGTGAAAAGTGAAGTATTATTCGAACTGAAGACTCAAAAGTAATATTTTTTATGTACTTTCTCTACATCTGTATTCATTCTCCATTATTATTTATTCCTATCAGCATATCTTTAACTTGAGATAGGACTGTATGTGCAAGTTTTTGGGAGTCCTTAATGCTGACAAGAGTTAATTATTAAGAAGAATGATCAAAGATATCAGCAATCCTTTGATTTCTTAAATAATTCTCTCTCTGACATGTATGCACTTCTGTTCAGAATATACATGAATATATGTGTATATACATGCATATTTTTTTCAGAACTTATGATCTTTCCCGGCACTTCCTCCAACAGTAGTATATTATTCATAGATGTAAACTTGCAACATGCTTACCATCACCTTGACATCAAAGGAAACTGGCTGTAGTTATATTTAGGGTGCAATCTTTTGTAAACATTACATTTTGCAACTTTAACTGTTTGTTGTGTTGCTGCCACCATAAATTTCAGTTCCTGAATAATATTAGGGATGCTAATAATCATCAGGAAAAGAAAATAAATTTTTAATGGGTACTAAGAAGTAACAGAAGTTACAGAAAATGTCAAATCAACTTTTGTCATAGTTGATAATGATAATTCGGTTTTCTATTTCAAAATATCCTTTTTTCTTTACCCATGAAATTAGTAATGGATTTCCTGTCTGCTGTCATAAGAAACTAAACTTCTTCCTATCAAATTGATTATAATGTCATATAAGGCAGAACAAAATGTTTTAGTTAAATTTCCCACAGTTTTAGATGTTTCTGAATGCCGTATCAATAAACTTTTGTACAATAGGGTTGTCTTTGCTATGCTGCATGGATGCAAAAGACTCAGTAGGAAAGAGAATTCTGTTTAAAGAAATGATGCCAATGTTTGAGAGACCATAAGGAACTGGATTTCCTACTACTGAGAAGTCAGGACCCAGATTGCTCTTTCAGTAATCTGATTATTTCATATAGAAATGGAACACATTCTGTTGGAATACCTGGAAGAACCTTTCACCAATTTATCACGTAGCCTTGCTGACTACAGCTGAAAAAAATATGCTGTGAGGATGGGCTCTTTCTTTGTTCCTAATGTTTTTTAAAAAGTGACTGCCACTGTCATTTATGTAAATGCCATTCCCGTTGGTGTGGCAAGTTCTGCTTTGGTGGAGAAAAATGCACCTGAAAATAATGTTACGTAGAGGGACACAACGAGTACTCAAACTCTGTGAGAGTTAGGATTTGATAAAAAAGTTGCTTTTTCAAGCATACATTTTTAAACTCAAAAATCTTATGTTAACTTGAAAATGTCACACAAGATGAGTATTCATGTAATCATGGAAAGTGCTTTGCAGTGTACTATTAGAATATTTTCAATGGGAGCTGATCACAAGACAAAGAAGAATAGACTGGCAGACTGTTAATTTCACCCAGATGATTTTGATAAAAGTTGTAAAAAGTTGAGTTGTTCCACAAGAGAAATATTTTGTGCTGAACAATTTTGGCTGAGATGGGAGAACAAAAATAATAACAGTACCATGATGCATCCCCACCTTCCCCTGGTGTAAAGATTTACAGCAGAACTAGGAGCTGCTTTGGTAAAAAGATTACCAGTGGGACAGAGACCTAAATTCCAGATTTAGATTTTCTATTTAAAAAAAAAAAGTATTTTACATATTTATTATGGAAATTATAATTAATTTCCATATAAATAACATGGAAAAGTTCGAAGAAAATACCACTCTTGTAGGTGTCTGTTCTGTTGTCAAAATATGTGTTCAACAGCTTTCAGCAGCCTGTTAACAAACCATCTGACATCGATGTTTACTCTCATCTTGAACCTTTGTCTTGAATCTCCACTTTTAACGAAGGGTGGGCAAGAGGATCTAAGAGTGGCTGATTGCGGAGGTCAGTAGGTGGGAGAAACAGCAGTCCTATAACTCACCTTCAGTCAATTTAACTGCAAGACAAACTCAGGATGATGAGAAGGGTGCCAACCGTGTATGTGTGCTGACATGCTGCAGAGTGTATTTCATGATTCATCAGCCGCACCGTGATTGATTGGCCCAGCACCCTGGCAGAGCCCAGAAATTTTTTACTTGTCTCCAAATGTGTTTCGTGATTCTTCAGGCAATCTCTGATTGATTGGCATGCAGGCCCGACCTAGATTTATTTTTTCCCTGTGCCCTCGAATATTTGTTTGATGATTCATCTTATATACATATTGATTGGCACATTGGCAGAGTCCAAAGTTTCTTTACATCACAAAATATTGCTTTATGATTTGTCAGCTAAAGTGACTGTTTCCTGCTGACACTTGTAGGGGAATTCTGCTTACAGACCTTTGCTTACAGCTGGTTGGGGCAGTGATGGAGGACGAGGTCACCTTGTTTGGCCAGTTTTTTTTGCTTGAATATATAGTTGGTCATTGCATTTTTTCAACAGCTGAAAAAAATCTTACTTTGAAGAGACTGTGCTAAAAAATGCAAATGAGGGCATTATTTTTACACATTAATTCTTGTTAATATCAGTCTGGTAGCTACACTGAATAGGACATCCAAGCATGACTAAAGGAAAATAAAGCCTTATCTAAGTCTGTAAAAAAAGTAGATTTTTAATGACACTTTAAACTGTGCCTCTTGCCTTGCGTCACCAAATTATACCACTGTTCTCTAATTGGCTTTTAAGCACGCACACATTACTTGAAAGTCAAAGGAGAGATTTTAAAAGCTGGCAACAACTTTAGCACTGGCACTTCAAAATGGGAGTGACAAATCAGATTCTCTTTTGAATACTTGTAGACAATTATTCTTAGGTCATCCTTTTTTCCCCTCACAGATGAATAACATTTGTCCAGGGTGATGGATTCACAATTTGTAATTCAAAAAATGATTTATTTAGCATTACATGTCATTGTGTAAGAATTGACTCCATGACAAAAGTTTCTGGGAAGTTGATCTTTTCTTTTGTCTAGGAAGATGGATGCACTTTTTAAAGTCAGGTTTCCTCCCACAGTTACTGAAACACAGGGACCGTCACCTAAAATGTATATCTTATGAACCAGGAAAACTATATCCCATACATTTCTACATGGTCTCTGCACATTTCTCCAAACTCTGACCACATTTGTATATTTCCACACCTACAGAAAATATTTTATAACCTGTTTGGAGACAATGTACAACCTTTTATTTTTCAGGAAAAATGGAGCCCCAGTTGTAGATTTGTTATTCCTGTTATTCCAAGAGATAAATACAAGTTTTATATGTTTGGAACTTCTCTGCTCCCATAATTAATCTGTTTTTTATGTCTACTTTAGAACTAAGGAAGAGCATAGATTAAGCAAGGTGTCACATGGATCAGTTAACAAAATTATTGCTCCTGGAGTAATCTGAAGGAATATATGGGAAGGGAGAAGAGAAAAACATAGGACTTTTGAAATACAGAGGAATGGAAAAAAGGAACTTGACTCTCTTCTGAGTGGCCTGTAAAATAAAGGCATTAAAACTAAAATTATGTTATGAGCTGAGAATTCATACACAGAAATGACAATCACGGAAGAACTGATGAAAAGGGTGCCTTTTGATGAAAGTCACGACCTACGAAACGTTAAGCTCTTTGCTAGGGAGAAGAGGTTAAGGATAACATTTTCCAACTAAAATGGTTTCCCGGATTAAGCCATATGGTTCTCTTCCATCTTCTTTCCTCTTTCCATCTTCTTTCCTTCTTTCCTGCCATGCAGGATTTCCTTCTCTGGGATCACGTCCAGGCATGTCTGTCACTGGAAAGGACTACCTTATTCTGCAGTTCAAATTGCAAAGAGCTCAGCCAGCGAGTGAAGGTTTCTCTGCCTCCCTTCCTCCTTCCCTCCCTCGCAGGCAGGGATCCAGCCGCCTCTAAGCAAGTTGGGTGGATGCAGCAAAATCTTATTTGTGGTCCTTGTGACTTCATGCAGCTGAGACTTCATACGTATCATGACATCTACAGGTCTCTGCTATTATTGTGGGCTGCCTCTTATAGATCTTTTACAGTTCTTCCTTCATTCAAGACAGGCTTGGTATCAATACCAAGTCAAGCCTTTTTCACCTAACCGTATCTACATCAAAGAAGTCGACCCAGGTTTGCTAAGAAGGAGGATTAGAAAAATCACTGTTTCCTCCCTCATTGACACACTCATCTCTGGATTTTGGCTTACAATGACTTTTACTGGCTCCTCCACTGTAAGAAAGGCTCCTTAAATCTTAAATTCCACTGCACAAAAGAGGCCTCATCAACTTAGTTACAGTTGGTTTTGAAAGTACTAGCTAAATGGGAGCTGCTGCTTTTTACATATTTTTTTTTCTCCTGCAGGAAAGATCTCAAATGGTGTAAGACTGTTTTCCTCACTTCTTGGCTTATTTGAATATGCAATAAATTTACAACATGTAATTAATATAATCCACATGAGAGGGAAGTTGATGGGAATGAAAGCAGAGAAGTCAGTTGTGCATTTTTTGAATAATTGGGTTTCAGTTTAGTCCAAGCCATCATATTTTTTTTACCACATTAGGAACTAAAGCCTGAGATGCTATTTATGAGTCTTTAGAAACTGAACAAAAAACCAGCCATTGTGTTGGGGCCCTGGGACGTGCTCATGTTGCCTACAGACTGGTCTAAAAAGACAATGTGTAATATGTAATGTGCACTGACTTGCATCTTGTGAAGTCACTTATGCACTTGCCAAGAGCAAAATACTGGTGTGTAAACCAGTGCGTTTTTCTGTCATCTTGTACATTTTTTGGCCGTTTATGCCTGTTCAAACAGTGGAAAACCGTCCTCATAAAACCAGGAAAGACTTTGAAACAGGGTTATCGCAAAATCCAAAGCAGATAAAATGGGGGTCAATGGAGTCAGTTTAAAAATACTGTTCACTAATATAAGCCTCAGCTAAATTTATCGCTAAAGCCTTCTGTGATCAGATTGACAGATGTCAGCAATGAAATACTGTACTGTACATATTAGTTGCCTGATATAGTTTATTAATTTTGTAGTTTAATTTTGTATTTAAGTATTTTTCCAGCTTCAGGTTGAAAAGCACAAACAGTTTAGAAAATGCGTACATTTTCTATAAACAGTACTTCACGTCTTCTTAAACTTCTACATTTTAACATGAAAATAGAATACACTCTGGAAACAAAAAAAAACTCTGTACCAAAAAGATGGCTGCATTTGTGCGTGTAACCGAAACCATCAACCCCCAGTTTTATACATTACTGCTCCTGTGTACCATTTAAAAAATGGGAAAATAATGTAAGAAGATGTAAATTAAGGGAACTTGGGGGCTGTAGTTATTTCTGGTGTTGTCATGGAAGAATGCTTCTGGAATCTGGTGTCCTTTCTCATTCCTTGAAGGGATGGCACTCACCCACCTTTTCATGAGAAGCAGACGTGTCACTGTATGAAAGTGGTGGCATCATGGGGACCTCTGGCATTCAGTCTAGCAGTTACAGCTGGGAAGAAGAAAGGGCCGCTCCTTCCCCATGCTCTGTGCATGTTTCTACATCTCCTGATCTCAAAGAACCATAAGGTATCTGTGGTGTGATCATATGCAGAGAAGGAATAACAAAGACACCTGATAACCCACACTTCATTATCATCTGAAACATTGGTTAATTTCTAGATTCTAATAGGAATGTGGTTTTATTTACAGTTCATTTATCCCTGGGCCTTTTAAAATAGTATTACTATATAATAAAAAAATCTGGCCAGTGTAATGTGAAATAAAATCAGGTTATTCTTATACAATAAAATGGGTCCTGCCATTATGACTTGACAGCTATTTGAGAAGGGTCGAACCAAATTATTTTTTTAAGAGAGTCTCAACCGTACAACATTTGGCATGCTTTGAGTTGTATGGCTACCCGTGACTCTTAGGCTGAGCAGTAGTGCTGGAACATGTTTGTGCATTCACAGACGTGAGGAAAGCTCAGGCCTGGTGTACTCCTCCCTTTCCTGAGCCACCAACGCTCTCGGGTGCCTTTATGGTTTTGTGCATCTAGAGCTGGTTGTTTGCATCTCCCAGGCCATCAGACTGGAGTTTCTCTGTTAATAACCTTTCTAGATAATTATTGCACTATCACAAGAACTCCAGCTCCTGGAGGCACATCACACCGTGCCTTTAGTGAACGCTGTTTATAACTTAGAGATTGCATTTTTACTAGGGAAAAACAGCGCAGAGACAAAATATTTCTAAACAGCAAACAAAGTAGTATTTTCATAAGGGCATCTAGTAACATTGTGGGAAATACTTCCCAGACCTGAATACAGAACTGCGCTTCCAGTTACGTGCAATTAGTGGCAAAATCCAACAGGTGGCACAAAAGTATTTGAATTTTATATTGATTTAAATCATATGCCGTTAAATTACCAAATAAACTACGCGGGTGTTTTTGTTTAAAAAAAAAAAAAAAAAATAGTTTAAAAA
>JAOXNG010000012.1:91972744-91984113 GCA_028566535.1 Scolopax minor
GACATTAACCAGCTCCCTCAGTACTTGTGAGTGCACCCCATGAGGACCCATGGGCTTGTGTTTGTCCAGTTTCTTCCTTAATTCAAATTTTCCCACTGGTCTCAGGGATCTGGGATTTCTGAAGGCAGTTCTTATAAATGAAGTACCTTGGCCTTTTCCCGTGTCCATTGTCACCAGGTTTCCTGCCCTATTCAGTTCCAGGCCTGTTTTTTTCACCTATTATTCCTTTTTCTGTTGGTAGGCCTGTGGATGCTCTTCTTATTGTCCTTTATGTCCCTTACTAGATTTGACTTCAGGTGGGCTTTGGCTTTCCTAATCCCATCCTTGTGCATTCAGTTATCTATATATTTCTCCCGGATGATTTGACCCTGCATCCTTCACTTACTTGCTTCCTTTTTGTGTTTAAGTTTAGTCAGGAGCAACATGTTTACCTGTGTTCTTTGAAGAATAACCATTCTGAAGGCGTTTGTAAGTTTGGTTGGAAACAGCATAGGAGAGTCTTGGAACTGCAAATAGTGCAGGAATTAAACTGTTTTAAAGTTAGGTGTTGTCAATTTCTGAATTAAGTGGAAATGGAACAGAAATATTATTTCCTTTCATTTCTGTCTGCACATGGAAATATAGAGGTGTGTGGAAAAATGTAAACTGAAAGATTTGCAGAAATGGAGCCAAGCTTTTCTGTGAAGTTTTGGCTTTGAACAAAAAGCATGAAAGTGTAGGGTAGCTGGAAATTTAATTGGACTGTAGAATATCATCTTTGATCTTATTGAGTTTCTCTAGGTATGATGTAATTTCTGATAGGCCTCCAGGTCAATGGATATGTCTTGAACTCAAACGAATGCAGCTTTCTAAGATACAAGATAACTTCCATGTTGTATAACAACATATAGTTGATATTTCTGTTTTTCATTGTCCCTATCAAGAAATCATTTCCTGTTTTGCAGATCTATATAAGACAATGTGCAAAACTGGATTTCACTTTGCATTAATAGGAAAGATAACACATTTTACATATTGTTGCATTTTCAGAGATAGCAAGGGAAGAATAACCTTTAATATTTTGCCTTCTTATGATGGTCCTCAATGCTCAGCTGCTGAAGTTTGAGAAGGGACATTTTTGATAATTTATCTTTTTTAAAATTAGAGTGCACTATACATTGACAAAAATGTACACTTTTTATACATTGATTTAAATTTTAATAAATAAATATATTCAGTAAAGAAACTGGAAAATAAAAAAACTTCTTTAAGTGTATTACATTTAGATCCTGTATATAGATGTATATAGTTAAGAAGCATGTATGCTTCAGTAAAAATGTTAGCAGTTTAGGGATCTTAATGCATGAGAAAGTTCATTTTGGATATGTTGTTTCAGCTCAGACTCCCTCTTTGGTTGAAGGTTTATACTTGTTCAAAATATTTCACATTTGTCTTTTCCATTAAATTCCATTATTGTAAGTGCATTGGCTTTTTAATAGCAATGGCTAGAAGACAGCCAGCTCTGTCTTTATTCAAATATGAAAGTTGCAAAAGGAGAACAGGATACACCAGTAAGAGGAGGTAATGGTCTGTTTTGTTTTATCTGATTGTTTTAGCACCTTGCAATTTCCTCAACCATCAGACTAGCCAAAAAAGTGTGAGTCTGAAAATCAGAAAAAGATGGGGAAGTAATTTGATGCTGTTGGTCTTATGTATTATGGCAACAGACTGTGAAAATGTGCAAGAATGTTTGCAAGTGGTTTGAATGAGTATGTGGAAAGATGTGGATCTGAGGTATCTTTTTAAAAATAAAATAAAACACTCATAACACAAGAAGAGCTTTTTATGTTTCCCTGGTGTGAAAATTATTAGCAGCTACAGGCAGTCTGCATCTGGGAATTTGGAGCCTACTGTCTGGTCTTTCAATCAGATTACTTGGTGATACTAGAAGGAATCAATGATTCTTGGAGGAACTGTGTGTAGCTTATGACAACAAAAGACTGAATCGGCAACATGTGGTTAACAGCTCACAGACATATGGTATAAGCCATTTTCCTGAGGAATTAATTTTTGTTGAATCTATATTCCAAATCTTTCCTTCTCTAGCATAGGCGCTTGCAGGAAATTAGATGAAGAAAAAATAAATACTGTATCAAAGTATCAACATTAACTTGACAGGAAAGGAAAAAGGCCGTGTTTGGCCTTTTTAATTTTTTTTTTTGTACTGTCTTAATAAGGACTGATCTATTTGTTCTGGGCTTTTTTTGGCAGGTGGAGATGAGAAAGATTAGGGTTTTTTCCCTGCTTTATTTTTATCCTTAAAAGTATTGGGGATGTTGTGGCATGATTAACTGATGTGATACAGTGGCCTCATGTTGCTCCTGTGGAATGAAGCAGCTGTAAGTCTGCTTAAAAAAAAATAAAAATCCTGGTGGACAATTTTCCTTTGTTAGTAGATTCTCCAGTGCTGTGGAGTTGACACAGTATTTCCAGTTCTGTCTTCTTTCCAGCTGGGACTTGAAGAAATGAAAGAGGATAGACAGAATGCAGGTGCCACTGTATCATGCTCAGGCATTGACTACTGTAACTCACGAAGAAGACTGAATTGTAGTACATTAAATGGGCAGAGAATTTAATTTCCCTCCTGTTTTTCGCTAGTGTTTTCCCTAGGAAGATATAGGGAAGTGATATGGGAGGCTGGGATTTTATCTGTAACTGAAGGGATGGGAAAGATAAATATTTAACAAGAGGATTTTCTTTTATGTACCAGTGGTAGACTTGTGACTGAACTATTGTATCCAACTTGTATGTAGCTCAAAAATTGCTGCTTCTGTTTCAGATGTGAAAAAAAGCTTGCTTGACAGATTGTTTGGACATTAAAATCATCATAGTTTACTTCCAATACTGATTATTCAACAGACAGACACATAAATGAGTGAGAGACAGAGGTTTGAAGCAGCCTGAATAATTTATTAGGACCTAGCCGCATGTCTCTGGCTGCAGTTGTGCAGGTCCAAGATGTTACAGACATCCCAGCAGTCTATCACTGTCCTCTGCTTGAGTTTGTTATCTTCTGTGATCCACTGGCTGCCTGCTCACTGAGTCATTCATTAATTAAAATTATATGGGTTGTGCTGAATAGTAGCCTTGAAATCATGATTTTCACTATTGAGCATATTTGACTCATGTTTTGACTCACAGGAATGTTTTATGTGGCAGATCAGAGAAGATAGTGATCTCTGAGCACATCTGTACAGTCAGACATAGTGTAGGTCTATCTATTAGTAGCCAGCTTGCATCTCAAACAATGTAGACGTGGCTGTGTGCTTATGTCCAGCTATATTTATGTTCTGTCTAGCAATACATACTAGTAGAGATATAGTGCCACAGTTATCCAGCTTCCTGTTCAAACATATGGTTTCATAGTTCTTTTTAATCCTTCTAGGTGTTTAATACAGTGTTCCCTTAGCGACTTATATTATGCATTTGAAGGGTCAGGATGTCACTACTTGTCCCTCTGTTCCACTGTAAAATGAGTAGGTTAGGCTACTAACCAGTGATGGTTCATTTGAAGAAGTAGTGTGGTAGGAGCCAGTTGCCTAAACGTGAGGCTTTCATTGCCATTTCTTATGCCTTCAACAGCTGACTTCCAGTTGGGCTCCACGGAGGTTCAGATTTCTTCCAGTCCCTGGGCCATATCTGCCATGCTGGTATTTTGGGTACCTAAGATGTCTGAAGGAGCATTTGTTGCTTTTACTAAGCAAAAGACATTCACCCATAATGTCAGAGACTTCAAAGGTAGTTGGCAAGTCTCAGTGTTGAGTAAACTGGATGTTCTTTGAACAAGGAAAAGGACTTTAAGAAGATCTGCTCAAAAGTCTGAAATGATGTATTTATGTTTGTTTGAGTGGCAATGTGGGAATGAACTAAATAATGATGGAAAAAGTCAGGAATAAAATAAAGTCAGAAAAAAAAACCTGAAATGGGTAAAGAATGTAAGTAAAAGATTGAATGGAATGCAAAAGATAATTCAAGGAAAAAGCCCATTGTTCTGCATGAAATCGATTAGAAATCAATAAATTATTAAATTAATGAAGATTTGTAAATGACTTAAATTCTGAAACTTTTTAAAACTGTCTTTAATAAGAAAAAATTAAAAAGTTTTAATCCTCAGAAATTTGTGTAACTTGTGGTTACACAAACATCCTTAGAATTACCCAAATATGCAGAAGGTAGACAATTTTCATAAAGCTATAAAATTAAGAGATAGAAAATGTCAACGACTAAAAAATAATTGATAAAGGGCAAGAAAATTCTGGGAGGCATATGTGTGCATGTATAATCTGCACCTCTAAATAGTCACCCTAAGGAGTTAGCAGACAAAACCCATCACATGCTCCCTGATAATTATTTCAGAAGCCATGGGAACTGCAAATATGCTGAAAACAAACCCAGTGTAATGTTAGTCTTAAGGAGAGTGCCATCCCAAGGAAGGTCATTGGTATTGTGGAAAGTGCTGAGCCTTGCACAGGTACAACAAGCTCTTCAGACAGCTCTGGTTCCCATAGATGGTCCATCACGGAGGATGTATCTGGCTTGAAATCTGTGCTTCTGATGAGAGCCATCCCTGTTCTTGCACACCCCTTGTTTCTCACTTGGTTTGGACAAGGACATCATTGTCTGTGGGTGGTTACAGAAGCAGAGAATGCCCACAGAAATGGGAATCTCCTTCACCAGAGGCAGGGACTCACTGTGGTAGAAACTACCAAGTTTACAGTGGTAAATGGGACTGGAGACAATATTGAAGTGAAACCTCCAAACATGCAATTGCCAGGGTCAGGGAACACAAATGCCTCTTTTTCTTCTTCCTGGCTAGTGATACTGTGAAGCTCCAGATATTGAAGGCACATGTGTGTAGCTCCTTCAGAGTGCTCACTGGCATCATGACCTCTTTTGCAGGCATTTCATATTTTTTACTTTGAAGTGTTTTTCTCGTTGCTTCTTTAATAGCTGGCAGCTGTGAGTTCCCAGACCATTCCCCCATATTGCTCCCATGATATCTTCCTGGCAGCAAAATTTCAGCTCAGCTCCCTGCAAATGTCTACCGGTTCTGATGTCTCTGCCAGTCCACAGGCTCATTTGGTTTACCATTTGGCACAATTGTAACTTCTTTCTTTATTTCTATTTCTTAATAAACAAATTTTAATAGCCAACTTGTCAGAAGATTGCTTTGCAGCTCAACACTCTGGGATTTTATTTTATGCCATCAAGAGGATATTCTGTTTTTACAAGGTATGAAGACCGAGCAAGGACAGTGTTGAAGGATTGCCTTAGGTAGAGGATTGTAATTTGACATGGTTAATAATCATATTGTCTATGTCTCCTATGTATCTCGGTCTCTCAAGTGAAGTTTGGTTTATTCCACACTGGAGCTCAGGAATAAATTATTACGTGTGTGCTGAATGGGATTCAGGCCACCAGAGCAAACCAAGGAGTAAACCAAGCTGACAGATTTTGTTAAGTTTACCTGTGAGCTTGGGTGTCTTTCTGAACAAATGACAAGAGCAGCAGTTGCTCTGTTGTCCACAGTGTGTTCTGACCTACATGGAAATAGAGTGAAAAAACTAAATTCTCTCCTTTGAGATTCAATTAAGGATGACGATTAACACTCCATCTTTTACAAAATCTGAGTGCGACTATAGTGATGTGATGATGAGTTAGGAAGGTGATAAAATCTCCTTTGTTTATATACAAAAATGTTTCTTGGGCAACATAAAAGTATGCTGCATCACAGATCTGCATTATGATGCATGATTTTTATGGATTTTTAGTTGTTTGTGGAGTTGATCTTTAATCACTATCTTCTGCAGAAAACAATTACATGGGAAATATCACGAAACATTCTTTATGAATACTGTAATTTTATGGAAGCCCTTATAAAATGTTTTTGAAAACAATTGTGAGTTAATAACTTAATGGGAAAGGTGAATAACTTTAGCAGAGATAAATGACTTCAGCAGTGCTGTGTAAATATGCAGTTGCAATTAGGCTGATCAATGTCTGTTATTAATGAACATATAAGTAAGCAAACTACTTCTGAGGCTTTGTTTAATATGGCCATAGAGACCAAAATAGCTAAACCTAATTTTCCAATTTGTGTTAATTTTCCACTTTGACTAATATAGAAAGTAAATGGTATGTGATTAAAGTGCTTATGGTAATCCCTCTTCCCCCCCCACCCCCAATGATATTTGTGCTTTTGTCTTCATGAATATTGATCTTTTTTTTTCCCCATTTGAATAAGCAAAGGAAGATGAAAAATGTCGCTACTTAACACATTCAACTTGTTTGTCTGCTAATAAGTGCTTTCTACCTTCTTAGAAGAACTTTGTATGAAGTGATAACATGAATTAGTTACTCTTGTATGGGAAGAGAATTTGGAAAGATTATGATATTTTTTTGGCTTTAGTGTCCTACTGTACCTCTTCACAGTCCATGAGCTTTTAGATGTCCAGAAGACGTGTGTGTGTGCATAGTACCTGACAGAGTGAGTCAAGAGTTTATGGCTAGAGCAGTGGACAGTAGCAGCAGATAGAGCTAAATATTTTGTCGTAAAGAACCAAAAAAATAAAAATGTATGTCCCAGACCTTGAAATGCTTTTTTATTAAATTCCATGTGGTTAACCAGGTCTTCATTTTCTGATTTCACAAGATGTCACTTTGTTCCCACCAAGACAAATGGGTCATCACCTTTGCAAAAGCTCCTGATCACCGGAGGTATAACTGTAAGGATGTGAACTGTCCAGGGATAAGTGTATCTTCCCTAATTTCATCCTTCTCTGTGGTGTGCCTATATGATAAGCTCACCTGTTTCGCTGATTCCTCTCGTCTTGTGTGCATGTATGTTCTGTGCATGGGTATGCTACCTATTTATCTTTCACTGTGTGCTGTTATCGCAGCAAAATAGTACAGGCTCTGAGGATCACTTACCTTTCCTACACAATACACTAAAAGTAATGCAAACAACTGCTACAATAGTAAGTATCAAGATAAAGTTATTAAGAATCAGCCTTAGGATGAAGAAAGTACATATAAATACTAATGTGCTTTAAATGAGATAAAATTGCAGCTACAACTGAATAAAATTCTCATATTTTGAATAGTCCCTGACTGGAGAATGTAACACAACAATTTAGTGCTAGATTCACATTGGCTGAAGCATATGCAACTAACCGGACAGAAAGCAATTCAACAGAACATTAATAAAACCTTAGTACTAACAAGTATAGAATGGAAAGAGCTCATGGTGATATAAATACAGGTAGTAGTAAATACAGGTTGCCCTGCGCATCACAGGGGTGTTGGAACTTGATGATCTTTTAGGTGTCTTCCAACTCAAACAAAAAAAAAACCCAACAAGAAACCCCCCAAAAACCCCAACAAAGCCCCCATGCCTTTGGAAGGCTAAACCACCAATACAGATGTTGTGTATACTCTCCAAAAGCCCCTGGAAAAGATGGTTGCAATAACACCAGTTAGGGGAAGCAGGAAGGAGAGATCAGGAGAGAAATCTGACAAGATATAAAAACATGATGGCTGAATTTATTTATCTATTTATTTTCATATATTTGGAAAAAAAAACAGTTGGATGAATGATTGACTTCCTGCCTTTCATTCATATCATTCGATAAAATGACAATTCGTTCCTTCATTTCTGGAGCAAACTTTTGCATTTGAAGTTTTATGTCTCTATTACTGCTTGAAAATTAGAAGTGAATGTCATTTAATACAACTCTAAATTTCCACTAAATAAACAAAAAAATAAAATGCTTGGAAACTCTCAGGAATCCAGAAATATTGACAATATGATTTTGACTGTTGTTCAGTCTTGCACAGTTTCATAAAAAGTCTGAAAATTACAGAATCCTAGAACTTTTTTTTCTCCACAATATAATAATTTTAAACAAATAAAAAATAATTTTTAGTATTGTCATATAAAAATGAAGTGATAAGAAGAAATACTCCTGGAAAAAAAGTCACTATTTAATAATATGTCACATCTGGACTTTAATGAAATATTAATGCTAAGTTATGATAAGAAGAGTACCTCTTTCCCATCTTTCTTTTATCTAAATTGTTTAATATTTAATACTTTATAATAGAGAGATAGAGTAGATCAAAGTAGAATTTGATAGTGTTTTATTATGCATGATTTTATTACCAGGTAAGAGTATTTTAAAATGTTTAGAATATTATAGGATCAGATACAGAATATTTAAAGCTATGTAATGTATTCTGTAACAGATCCAGAAATGCAAGACATTCCTTCCCAAAGGAGACTCTAGACATAAACCCAAATTTTTCAAGACAGCCATCATTAATAAAAATAACTACATCAATGTTCCTTATGGATCTTTTCCAACTTAAGATATTCTATCATTTTATTTCATTCTATTCCATAAATACAGCAAGATTGTTTTTTTTATTTTTTTATTTTTTTGTTAGAAAAAAGTGCTGCATTCAATGGCATATCAGACATGGAGTTTAGCAAAAAGAATTCGAAGTTGAGCCTTTTGAAAATATTAGAAGAACATGAGATCTGAAACCTGATTGTTTGATGTGTATGATTGACCATTGCATAAGAGACAGGTTTAAATATTAAGTGATCCTACCAACTATATCTGTCAGCTAAAGAGAGTTATCAAAGCTGAGACAAAAAGTATATTTAGTTGGTGCTATATAGTTTCAATAAACTGATGTATCCTGTTAGACTTTGCTGACTTTATTCTTCATTGCAAAACAAAACCAGGTCACTACTAAACAAGAACAGCAGTAAAACATCACAGGATGTGCAGAGGGGTTACATAGAGATTGTTTTCCAAATCAAAATGGATATTTAGAGATACTGAACAATATTGAGAGAGAACATAGCTTGGAAAAGAACTTGAAAATACGTGAAGTGGCCTCAGGGGCACCTCAGGGAAATAGAAAGGTTCTGAATCAGATCACTAAATGGAATTCAGCCGTCAAATGCTTGGCAGTTGCTATTTCAATGTATTTTAAGTACTCTGACGTAATGTCATGTAATAGTAGTTTGACACGGGATTTTTGCCCCTGCAGATTTGTAAATCTTTAAGTTTTTGGAATAGGAATCTGAAGTAACCATCCAAAATAAAATCGTAATTATGGGAAAGCAAATTTGTGACCAACCAGTGACTTCATTGCCTCCTTTGATATGGTGGAGGATACATAACTTGCTTTCAGTTTGGACACTGCAGATCTTTGATGGAAGCAAGGATTTCTTTTACTTGGTTCACATCTATCATTCCAGAAGGAACAATTTAGCTACACAGTATGCCAGAAACTGTTTGTGTGGTTTAAATCTGATATATGACACGAACTAGTGTTCCATTGTCCCCCTGTATTTCTCTATATACCTAATCCATCTATTTTGTGCTGCTTATGTAGTAATATCTTGAAAACAAGGACCCAAGCCTTGTTCTGGCTTTAGTTTCTGTTTGAAACACATCAACAACACCTGACATACCTAATATAAGAATTGACAGTGATTGGGCTCAAAAACCCAGCAATTCCCAGTTTAAGTGAATCTTTGGAGTTGAAAGGTGTGTTCTGTGCCTGCAGGGAAGTGAACTCCCTAAATAAAGGGACATTGTGATAGCTAGAAAGAGACAAAAGTACAACTTGGGTAACGCCTTAAAAGTATGATTTTTCTGTTAACCAAATAAAATGTTGCAAATCTAAAGCTGAATTGGGGAAAGCATCTTTCTTTGTATTACTGACATGAATAAAATGACATGATAAAGCCACTTCTATACATGGATTCTATTAACTCTAATGACAAATAGATAATTACAAGTTATTGTTTCCTCAAAACTACCTTTCATTAAACACATAATTAAGCCCAGTTACTTGTACGCTTCATTAAAGGACATCTTTAAAACACTGAAGGATATATTCTATAGATAAGTGCTTAGTGAGATTTTTCAGAAGTGTGAAAACAGTGTACTTGAAACATCTTGAGTCATCGGATAACTTCGTAGTACAAACAAAGGTGAATAGGTAATTAAAAGTGGAGTTCGAGAACTCAAGACTCTAAGGTTAATTGTATTTTAGCAGAAAATTTTACTTATGTAGTGAGAGGGACAGTTAAAAATTTCATCCTCTTGCAGGGTTTAGCATTAAATGATGTGAAAGAGCCTAGAATTTCTGTTTTGTGATCAAAAGAAAGAGAACTTTTGTATATAAAAGGAAGAAGAAGCTTTAAGCTATTTCCTAAGTTAATATTTCTACTCTTATTTTAAACATTTGGTTCAGCAGTGTAAGACCTTACACTGTGGGCAGCTTTAAGCTTCATGAGGAGTCAGAAATGGCTAGGTGTGCTCTGAGCATGACTGATCAGCTCCTGCAACTATACTGAGTTTAACAGCAAAGGGGAAAAAACAATCCACCCTTATGCTGGCATTAACTTTTTTTATGCCCGAGGGGTAATAAAGAGCCTTTCTCAGAAGAAGAGGGTCTGCATTTTGGGTTATTCTTAGCCTGGGGGAGTTTGAATTCACAGGTAAGACTGACATTGATTTTAATGGTAAAAAATGCTCACTTAAGCGTATTATACAATTGCAAATAAAAATATTTCTTAATGGGTACTATGTGGGCTTTTCCCCAGTGTCTCATAATCAAGAATTCTCATTACAATAGTCTTGACTTAACTTATCTACCGAAACAAGAATGAGAAATCCTAAAGTCAGTCTGTATATGATGCTACAATGCAAAAGCCCATAACTTCAGTGTAAAGAAACAGGCAAAGGAGGAAAGGAGAATCAATGCTTCCTTGCAGCAGGTTGCAGCACTGGGTCATTCAGCAGTCAATAATGAAATGGGTAGCACCCTCAATTGCACATATTTCACTCTTAGTGTAAGCTCTGTCATCCTTCTTGGGGATTAATAGTTGTACAGAGTGGCTCCTTCAGCAGTCAAGTGCTTTTTTACATGAACCTTTCCGCTGCTGCCTTCTGGGAGTTAAATGTGCTGGCTGATGGTCTTAAGTCTTCTGGAGCTGGGCACACAAAAAGAATGTCCCACTAAAGGCTAAAATCCTTAAGTTACTCTTTATCTTTTATACACAGTTTTCCTGGTGTATATATCCAAGATTAAAGATTTTCTGATGATTTGACCACTCTCAAAACTCTATGATTCATATTTTAAAGCCCGCAGAAGCACAGCTCCGGATGGAGAATATTAATGGCCTCGCAGGATGAAAGCCAAGGTCCCTTCCTCGTCATCCTGGTGGGAGCTGCCAGGAGAGGGGCCAGGGTTGTTGGTGCCTGGTCTGGTCTCTGCAGCCATTCGGCGGGGGGGGACACACCATG
>JAOXNG010000012.1:92008663-92022228 GCA_028566535.1 Scolopax minor
ATGTGATAATCCCCCCTGGATGCTGACTCTATCAGATGTTAGCTTTGTAATTATACTGGCAGAAAATCATTATTTCATGTTCAGCAGAAAAATGAGGTTGGTGGGAAGTTAATTTTCTCTATGCTCTGTGAAGCATAGACAAAATTTTAATGATTTAATCATTATGGTTATCCCTTTTGCAATTGACCCGCGTTACTTCTGTAGAAACATTGGCACATTTAAAAGTCCCTGTTACCCGATAAAGCTTGCCAGGTATGCAGCTTTTAATGTAAGAATAACCGTATACAATTAAACTATTAACCTGCTTGATAGGGGAAAAATCCATAGGTTTTATGTTTTCATTATTTACACATAGGATCCAAAGGAATGTTTATGTCCAGTTCACACTGCGATAAAAAAAGACTCTTAAATAAAGAAAAAAGAAAAATGCTATAATTAGGATGTAAGCTCTTAGAACAAAACAGCAGGTTCACAATGTTCACAATGGTATTTTAGCAGCTCAGTAATCTTTTGTTCCTTTCCAGTATAGGAGACATTCATGAGATGTTATACTTCTACACAAAGAGCTTATTAGGCACAACCATCATTTTCACAAGAAATAGCTTAAAGAAATCACTTGTGATACATATTTTTAATTGTTTTTCTCTGTTCTCAAAATGTTCTTGTTATTTCTGTTTGTCTGGCCTGCCAAGGGGAAGGACACAGAATAAGAGAGAAGTGGCAACGTTGAGATGGGAGAGTGAGAAAATAAACAGCGGTGCAAACCAGAACTACAGGGAAGTACGTGGGCAGGGCAAAAAATAAAGCATATTGCAAATTTATAGCAACTAAAATATTTAAGGATAAATTACTTAAAAAAAATTAAAGTCAATGAAAATGTCAAATTCTTTTACACTAGTTTCAAGTAAAGACTGGAAGACATGTATCCAAATATTACTTAAACACTCCCAAAACCACTTAGGACTGTACGCTTAATTCTGCCATTTCTAACGCTTGATTATGTGCCTGTAATGATAATTTACTGCCTTACATCATATCTGTATAAATATGTGTGCATATATGTGCATATGTATATATATATGTCTATAAATATTTATGTGTATTCTTTCTCCAAGAAAGACATTTTAAAAAGGCTAACTGAATTTTATCTTCTGGAAATATCTTTATACTTCCACTTGAAATAGCAGCAGGATTAGGATGCGTGCTGTACTTCCGTTGACGATTTTCATGTAGGCTTGATTTGGCATATGCAGAAGTTTACCAAGCCAGAGACCAACGAGTGTATGAAGTATGTAAAAGGTACCCTCATATTTGATTCCTGCTAGGATTACTAGGTAGACACGGAGGCTTTGTCTCAAGGCAAAACTAGTTACAGATAATGTCTAGAGACATTATCTGCCGGTAGGCACATCTTCTGAGCCCTTGGAATGTGGATGGTTCCACCTAATTTCAGATTTTTCATTCCATACCTGGGCGGGTCATCTAGAGCCCCTTTACAGCAGTGAGCGCATCAGGGATTCCCTCTTCCTACCCAGATAAGGCTTCTACCTTTGGACAAGATGATCTGTATTCCAGAAGTGCCTTTTTGTCCATTGGCTATAAAAAATAGTAAATGAGTAGTTCAGGTGTTGGTGACTACTGGGTAGGCCTCAAAAATTAGTTGAAATAGATTCTACCCTTATCTCCTTTGTGGATCCAACCCAAAGTGGCTCTAGAGAAGGCCTGGGGTCTATCATGTATTATGTATTAAACTCCTAATCTAATGATATAAAAAGTCAACTTGACAGACACGAATCCTGATCTAATTATGGTTCCCAGCCTTAAAAAAGGATTATTTTTTAATGAGTCCTGTAACTCAAAGCATATTTATTTAGACAATTTATCAAACCTCTTAAGAAGAAAATCCTGACATTAGTTATGGTGGTTCCACTGGTACTCCATACATTTTCTTCCTGTAAAAGAAGCAGGATGGTGATGAGGAATGCAGATGAACTAAAATTAATTAAGTTATTAAGAAGCAGTGAAGACTGAGGGACTTGAAGAGGGACATAACCTTCTAGTCAAATGGACAGTCCTTTGCTGACAAACCTATCGTGTGTAACATGTGTTCGATGGAGTCATTTGCAATATTTAATGCCTTACTGGATACAAAATAAATTGTTATGAGTTGGTAAAAAGATGAGGGTATTATTATAGACAGCTGAGTCCAAAGTAATAAAAAATGCAAATAAAATAATATAGAAAGTAAAATGTGAAATTTAAATCAACGGCACTTCCTTTTCTAGAATATTGCATTCCATTCATGCCATACTGGTCAGGGTTGCCATCTTTTACGTATTTGATTGTGAGTTTGCCATGTTTGGGTGGGGACAGGGTTGGATTTAAAGGTATTCTTGAAGTCATGGTTTTGGGTAATGTTTCTAGATTTCCTTAATAAAATAATAATAATTAAAAAAATCAATTTTGATTAATCAATTTGATCCCTAAACAGTACCCGTGGTGCAATGCAGCTTCCTAAAGGTTAGCATCCTGCACGTTTTTCTTTTCTGCACTTCAGACACCCTCCTTTTCTGCATATGCCCTCGTCTACCTGATCCACTTATCCATTCAGTGAGTGAGTAGCAAAATGCACGACGACTACTCTGCAGCAATGTGTTTGCTGGACGGATGGCAAGTGTGCATCTGCTGTCAAGCCAGCTATTTATGATCTTGCAACATGGGTATGGACACTGCTATTTAGCTATCTTTTTTTTTGGAAAGGACATTGAGTGCAAAATGGAGTGTGCAAATTTGGTACAGTTGGCTTTCTTGTCTGAAATGTATTTTTACTCTTATATATGTACTTCAAAACACTGAGATGTGATGAACCTGTTGTCCTGAACTCACATCATGAAAAGATCTTAACTTTTTTTTAGCCAATGAGATATTTTTCTCACTCGGTCAGAATTAAGATTAAAAGTCAAGTGAGTTTTACTGTTGGCTAGAGAATAGCTAGACAAAATTGTGGTTTTGTACCATAAATTAGGTCACAAACTGCAGGCAGAGAGAAACTGGGAGCTCCTGGGTTGAGATGTTGGATTTAAATCCAATAGAATACTTTAGGTGTTGTGCAAGTGCGGTGATATTCTAGATGGTGGGTATTAATTATACTTTTCTCATTTTCTGCATTACTCAGCAAGTTGTAAGAAGCAAAAAATGGTAACTTGTCCTCTCACCCAACTTCAGCAGAATGTTTCTGTCTCATCTTAATCTCTCTGAAAATACCAGAGGAGGTATGCAGATAGTGGCCATGTCTAAAAAGCAGCACATTTGTGCTTTTTGATAGAGCTTGATAGAGTAATGGTTGTTCTGTGGTCCAACCATTGCATCTCTTGGAACTTTCTGATGCTTCTTTTAGTGTGTCCTGTCGTAGAGAGATGTGTCTGGAAGACTTCCAGTTCTTCAGGTTACACATGCTCATTGGTAGGTAAACTGCATATAAATTCGGGCGCTAGTTTATTGACCTAAAGATGCTTCACTGAGAGAGAGCAAACCTCTCCCAGACAAATAGTGGGCCTCTCTACCATCAGGTAGAGAGGTTGTCCCCTCCTCACTTGCTCTTAGCACAGTCTCTGCCTGAATTCCCTAAAAGACTCACTTTTGCACTGTATGACAGCTCTGGCATTTTCTTTGAGTGCTATAATCTCCTGAATTTGGGGAGCTATTTGGGATCCTCGAGCCAAAGATCTTCCCTTAGTCACATCCAGTGGAAAGCAAGACAATAAGACTTCACACCCACCTTGCAGAGGGAGCAATGTCTGTGGGTTCTCTGTGGACTGTGCCTTGTGCGTCTACCTCATCATTGTTTTATGACTCTCCTGTTCTGGGGCATAACTGCAGCCAAGCCAGGGGTGTGGAAACTTGGCATACAAAATTCTGGAAACTCTTTGTGAAGCAGCCTTTGATTTTTGTATGGGTTTACAAGAGATCAGTATAATTCTATTTGAGCATAGTTAGGATTATATATTCCACTGAACAAATCCAATCCTTAAAAGAATTTCCAGGTTCAGCCATGATTTCATTGGGCAGCTTTCGACAGCTGAAGCCATTGAAACTGAAAAGAAAATTCCTAGCATGTTTTGTGCAGAAAATAGGAAGTCCTTTTGTGATGTGATTTGCTACCGAAACCTCATATGAAGGGGTTAATTTATAAAAAAGCACTGGCTCTTAGTAGTTGCTAGGTAACATTGACCTTTTCCCAAAGGCTATACTCTGCCAAGGAGGGTGTTTGGGGGAGGTAATGATTCTGTCTGGGGTTTACTCAATGAGTTGATGGTAACTTATTCTTCTGGGAAGTTGAGAGGATGTAGTTCTGGAACAGTTGTCTTCCACCCATCCTATTCTTCCATTCATATTTCTCTCTCTTTAACCAAAAAAAAAAAAAAGAAAAACAGAAAGAAGAAAAACACTGTTTCTCTACTTTATCTTTGAAACCACATCACTGCAGTTGCAAGAACTATCTCTCCTCCCCCTGCAGACTGGGCACTAGAAATGTGAAGGACTATTTTGTACCTGTGACTATAAGAAGTTATTACTCTCTTCAGAGTAATAAAAGTAAAAAAAAAAAAAAAAATGCCCATTTTCAAAGTGATTATTGAACCCCTTTTTCCTTAGACTGAGAAAGAGCTTAATAAACCAATTAATTTTTAGGTAAGGTTTATTTCTGTCTCTATAATATGTCAACATTTTGTCTTCTATATTAGGATCAGTGCTTAGAGTTATTTCTTTACTACTTCTGTGTTTTGTTGTATTTTTTAAGAGAAAAGGAAAAAATGCCTGAAAATCTGTATATTTTCCATGTGCACACCAAAATGATTTATAAGTTGGTGAGACAAACCTAACAACAAGCAGCACATTTAGCTCTGTGACTAAAAAATTACAATTAGTCTTTTTCAAACCTAAACGTTTTATATAGAAAAAGGTGCATAGACTTCATCCTTATGGGCCAGGGTAACTTACATGACAACTTGTTAAATCGATTTTATGCTTCTTTTAGATCTGCTATTCAATTTTTTAAAGTGCAGATACCATGGCAACCCCCTCTCTCTTATAGAATGTATGCTGCTTTAGAGATAAAGAGTAAGTACATGCAAAGATGGAACAGGATGACATGTAAACTTTTTTTTTATATATTCACACTTCTTTGGATGAAAAAATAGGCTACACAAACATCTTTTCTCTCAGCTGCAATACATTTTATTAAGCAATCACATTTAAGCAATCCAATTAATTAATCTTTAGCTCGCTTCATAAATATTATAGAAGGAAATTGCACAGTATGCTTTTCTTATGCACATGTGCATGTATGTGTATATATGCATATATATAGCCAAAGAATTATTCATATCTCTGAATTTATTTAGTGTGTAATATCCCCTTAAGGACTAATGCTAACATCTGTATTTTTAGTGGTTTTCTTACAATACGTTAATGGTAAGAATATGTTACATTTTTTTGGTTTTATTTTGATTTTATGAAGGAGCTACATAGCTGCTAGGACTAATTATTTTTAGAAGACAAAACACAGTATCAGTTTTTGCCTGCCGAGAAAAAGCAGGCAGACTTACATGTACTTGGCTATTTTGGCCATTATTTAAATTGTCTGGATCAGAATTTTCAGAAGCAGGATAGTATATTGGATTCCTCAATTAGCTTCTAAGTAATTGACTTCAGAAGAGTCTGCTGGAGCATGGCGTTTTTGAAAATCTGGTCTCTTATATGAGATGCTTTAGAAAGAGTTGGACTTAGGTTGTGAAATATTGTTTATATCCAAAACAAGACAATGTATCAAGGAAACTACCATTTCTTATAATCAAAACTTAGTTTCCTTCTGTATTCCTTACCTTGGTTAGAGATAGGATATACTTGAATTTTTAGCATCTTGCTGCTTGCTTTATTTTTGCATTCAAGCCTGGTTCTGTGATTAAAGAAAGACTTGACGTATTGGTAATGTGTCTACCAATACAAGCTGCACACTCATTTCAGTTTCCTGAATGAGTTAGTTTAAGAAAGAAATTAAAACATTTTTTTCAGGAGCATGCTGCTTAATCCAAACCCCTTGCTGTTCTGAACTTCATTCCCACACATAAAACCCAACAAATTACTCTCTTATGTGATCTTGTTGTTGATTATACAGATGACTTTCACATGCTTGGAGCATTGGAGGAAGACAGTGTGTAGGGTCCATTGTGCCTTTTCCAGCTTAAACATCATTACTACTGGGATTTGAGTATCTTTTGTCATTATTTAAATAAAGCAAAGACCCATGCATCATCTGTCTCATATTTAAAGACTTGGTTTTGCTGCCTTTTCCACCCATGCACTACTGTTTGCCTGTCATTGCCCATTTCTGTCTGCGTGTTTACTGGTCACTGTTTGCACTTGTTGGCATTAAGGTTTGCCAGCTTACATTTCTTTTTGCAAGCTTTAATAAGTTTGGTTTTGATAAGCTTGCAAAAGTCCAAAACTGGTGTATCAAATATGCTTGTGGCTGAAAATCTCACAGGAAAAAAAAGACTCTTATAAGAGACTGACTACAAATAATGACTGGAAATACAGACTTTTCTTTCTTTTTCTTCACACCTTTCTGCTGGTAGTGTCTGAACCAACTCCCATTAAAATACGGAACCCCGTTGATGGTATTAGGGTGTCAGATGTTCAAGCATTAGAGGAATTCATAGTGGAAACTCCAAAAATAATGAAAATTGCTATTAAAAAGTTAATTCTGCATCTTTGAATTATAAATAAATCTCCATTCATGTTTAGGGGGATTAGATACTGGAGTTCATGTTCACAATGGTTTTCCTTTGTTGAAATCAATTTGCCTGTACCAAGCATTTATGCTTTAACAACAAAGTAATGTGATGGTGAGAAAAAGCATGGCATATTGGGATGTTCCTCTGAGTGCTATTCCCTGAGGCAGCTGCTGGAGAGAATTGAAGGAAGGCTAAATCAACATTCCCTACTTTTTTTTTTTTCCTTTTTTTTTCTTTCCCAGAGACCAAATGCGTAACCTCTGTGATGCAAATTACATTTAAGCAGCTCTAGGGACTGAATATGGATTGGTGCTTTGGTGATCCTGGGTCTTTCTCCGTGGCCACAGAACAGTTTGTCTCTATGTTACAAGGCCAACAGTGATACAGAATATTTTTATATAAAAAAAAAATGAATTTGTTGTATAATTCCTAATCTGAATTGATTTGTTCCTTATTTCATTTTAGTTTTTATGAAATGCCCACTGCTACCAACTTTTTTATTTCAAAGTGGGTAGCAGTGTTGAAAACGAAGAAAACTAAAAAGCATATTACACAGCTCAGTATAATATATGCATATTGAAGGGTTAACCTCAGTCAACATACATTCAATAAAATACACTCCAAACAAGCACATTTATAAATGTGGACAGTGCATCTTATAGCTTCCCAACTCTGAGTTCAGGCAGACTAGAAATGTAAAAAAATAAGTTTTAAAAATGCTTTCAAATAATGATACCTTCAGGACAATAAATTAATTACAAAAATCTGAAGGTATCAAAGGCCTATTTGTTAAGTATCAGCAATTCTTATGAGTTAATTTTTTAATGGAGCTATTAGAAATGCTAACTAGACTGTAAATGGTATGGGAAATGTATTTTTTATTTATACATTGTGGCAAATATTCAGGAAATAAGAATAAAATTACGGTATATGTAGAGACTGGTAGTATATTTCTGTTCCACTTTAAAAAAAGCTTCTTGATGGTTTTAATTGGTAATTGTGAAATAGTCTCGTCATCATTATTGCATATATTAAAAAAAAATCAAATTCGAGTAATTCCCCCCAAATAATTTTTTAATTATTTTATTTAATGTCCATTTCCATGACAGTATTTTATTAATTGTAGTTATTTGTAAAGTAAATATTTGTGCTGAAAGAATTTATTTATGCATTTTAAAAGTACCTTCTCAAATTACATCTTTATTTCCTTCTCGTACAGAACACCCAAATAACAACCTAAATAAGCTTCCAGCTCCAAATTTGAGGCAAAAAATTCAAAGCATAGTTTTCAAGTAAAAAACATCTCAGCAAGTTACCTGATGGGCTTAGCTTATTTTCATCTGGGCACTACTACTAAACCTCATAGGACTGTACTTTATTTTGAGGAAAGGCCCAGAATAAAATAAAAATATCCCATACAATAAACTGGCTACCTCCAAAAATGCTGTTGAAGAAGTTTTGTGTTAAGGTGTAAACATACATAGTGCAATTTCTTTCTTTATTTCACTGAGGCTTTGGAGGGTGGAGGGAACACAACAACAACAACAAAAAATGAAAGAGCATTTATGATAAAAGACAGACTTTCTCTTAAAACAATTACCAAATAAAGTAGATTTGGTCAGAACGTGCCAATATAAGTCTTTTTTTGCTTCTGTCTCTTACATATTTTGTAAAAGGTAATTCTCAGTCATACCAATTACATGATATCCTTAGTATATTCAATTCAAATGTTGTTTTAGTCTATTAAATTTAAAATGTGTTAATTGAAAATGGAACATGTCAATAACAATAATTTAATTATCCAATACATTGTATTTTTAATAGCAGTAAAAAATAGCACTTTGAAATATTTCTTCTTCCAAGATAAGCACTATTTTTAAATAAAAGCTTGAATAAGCCTCTGATTTTAGAAATGAGCATGAAAAACCTTCCAAAAATTGTACAAGTTCCTATTAACTGTCATTTAAATGTTGTCAATCAAATCTGTTTGCATCTGGTACTGATGCCATGTGAAATTTATTTATTTAAACTTTCAGTCACACATGGAAAGTTTTGCAGATGGTGCCTCTTCTCATCTGTTTTTTGCAATTTCCCCCTCAAACTCCAGTCCTTACTCTCTCGACCCCCCAATTTGATTCCTTCTTCTAAAAAAATAGATCTAATCAGTAGCATGTTAAACAAGAGGGGATCTTTTATGTATTCTGTGTTAGGACAAGGAAAGCATCGCTGTAGATCACTAGAATAAACAACTCAGGCTGATTCAATTACAATGCCTGGGCCAGGCTTTTATCTGCTAGTGACATCATTTCAATCAAAATGTAAAATAATACAATCCAATAGATGCAAGAGGGAGAGATAGGACACAGACTGCTGCACTTAGTCATTTAATAAAAAAAAGTGGAAGAAAGCTCTTTCTGACAGGCTGCTAGGACTTCCATTTCCAAAACTCTATTACCTTGTATAATAGTATTCAAAAGAATTGAATGCAGGAAATTGTCTATTACTTTTTATTAGTAGAAGCTGTTATATAGGATACAGCCTACTGCACTGTTTTTTCTTTGTTCCTTTAATTAACAAAAGCATGAAATCCTTCTGTTGGCAAGCACTTGTTCCAAAGCTTCTGTCGCCTTCTGTTTTTACTGAAAAGGTGGGGGTTTTTTTTCTTTCTTTTCTCTGAATGTCTCTTTCTTTTTTTATACTAAAAAAGTAATTTTTTTTCAAGTCACTGTAATCTAAAGTCTATCAGTCACCTTAATGGGCTAGGAGAGGGTAGAATGCAGATACATTTCCATAGTCATGGAACCTTTTTATAAGAAAGTTTCACATTTGAGGACTGAGGGAGAGTCAGATTGTAACCATATATAGTATAGGCAAAAAATGATTGTTTCATTTGCCAGCTGAAATTTCCTTTTGTTACTTAATTTATTATGATAGAATAAAAAGATAAATTGATACGTATCAATTTGATAGATGCAGAGTGCAAAGAAACATATTCTTTCTTCAGGCCATATCCTTGATTCTATAAGGTTGTCTGTGACAACATAGGACAGGACTTTGTAAATATCATCAATCTGGCCATCCTAAACATTATTCTCTTAAATTTTACTGGGGGTAAAACTAGTAGACCTGATTCCAATGAGGTGTAGTTTCACTGACTTCTGCATTCATATGTATTCTATACCAGAAAGATGATATAAAGTGTAGAAGAGTAATGTACCTTTGGAGAGAATGTGTGTCACTGATTTTAATGATTAATTACCTATATAATTCAGGTTCACTGCTATTAGGTTCATAAAGGTCTTAGTGACTTAATTTAATAATAACATCTACAACTAAATTGTGATATTGGGTAATGAACAGGATCTTGCCAAGGACTAACAATGACTACTACAGTGCTCACAGAAACACTCTTTCCCCTAGGCTCATCATTTTAGGGTGCACTATGAAGAAACACATTAAGTCAAATGGCCAAATACAGATGTTGTCCAGGGACACATAACTCCTTAAATGAATTTTATCAATGTTTTCTTTACTAACGCAATGATTTGTTCTCTGGTTTTGCATTTACCAGTAACAAATAGAACTGAAGAGGTCTGGGATCTTTGGTTGTCTTGAGAGATGTTGGCTTTATGTCTTTGCTTGCTAGGAAAGAGATTTCTACCATTCCAGATGGCATTATTATTCCAGGCATGTGATAAGATTTTTCTGATGATTTCTAAAAGGATATGAAGTAATAAACTACT
This sequence comes from Scolopax minor, assembly GCA_028566535.1. Classification (NCBI taxonomy): domain Eukaryota; kingdom Metazoa; phylum Chordata; class Aves; order Charadriiformes; family Scolopacidae; genus Scolopax; species Scolopax minor. Next base: position 92,019,201 of record JAOXNG010000012.1, read on the forward strand.
ACGTTGGGAACAAACTAAAAATTATTCTAATCGGTGAATATTTTTAATCCCCCCTTTCAGAACCACAAAGCTTGTTTTATAAACTTTCACGTTCCTATTTAAAATATACTATCTGTTTTAGGGTTTCTGTGATGCCTAGCAGCATTATTCTGCTGTTACAGTACACTTAGACCATAGTAGGCTGGAATCATGGCCAGGATCAGACAACACGTTAGACATACAGCACCTGAATGAACACTGACCACTTTGTCAAGTGGATATCCTGTAAACAAGGATATTTAAAAACATGTACACTAGTTATTTAAACTCCCTATCTAGCTAGCCCATGAAGAGATAGGAACTCAAAGGGGGAAGGATGCTTAAAGCTAGATGGGCTACATGGGACAATGACATCTGCAATTTGGGTGCTTGAGCCAAAGTCGCATATTAAGTTATTCAGCCCATCTTTTCCTTCCTGTCAATGGCCCCACCTCCTCAGGTAGGATGAAAGGTGGACCAGTCCTAATCCTTATCAATATTCCAGAGGTAAGGGTCTTTTCCACAAAGGTGAGACCTATGGATTTCAACTGCTGCAGGCTGCAGAAGTGTCTAGCGCTTTTGTGCCTTTACTTTTAGCTGAGTGAGTCTTCTAGTATGCTGTTTCTGGAAAAGAAGGGTTCTTTAACATGTCTATGACTGTGCTTTTGAGCACTGGGCACGGCTGAATTCATCATTGTCCAAGTGTATTAGAAAAGGTTTATATGTGCATGATGGAACAGGGAGAGTTACATGCATCTTCAGCCATCTCTCAGTCCCATCGCAGATTAAGTTGTGTATTAGCTTAGAGAAGGGTAATACATTTGCACAACTATTTCCGTGCTTAGGAAACTCCATCATCCAAAATGGAGATATGAGTTGATTGTAGGCACCCCTGAGCATAGTGCTGCAGAGCAGACATCTGTCAGAGATTCACTGAGTCCCTCTGGATGAAAGTAGAACACCTCATATACCATTAGGGTTGAGCAGTGTAGGAAAGTAGGCTGAGCAGCAATTTTTGGAAACTTTAGTGGTCATCCATGAATATTCAGTTTATAAGGAAAAAATAATTTTCCTAGAATTTAAAAAAAGGTCCAATACACTAGGCACATGAGTTTGAAAAAAGAAATGTTTTTCAAACATTTGTACTTGTTGGTCCTGATTCCTCAGACAGTCTAGTAGAACCAAGGAATACAGAGATTACCTTCCCTGCTGGATGCTCTCTCTCTGTTCTGCTGTGCTACTGTGCTTTCCACCATACACATCTCTGCCCAACTCTAAGAATTTTAGCCCCATTTTCCAATCCTACTTGGATTACCCCTTCCACCCTGAGGTCAGCTCTTGGGTTGCTGCTTTTACCCTGGTGTTTTTGTTCTCCTGCAATTTCTTGACTCACCAGACCCAGTTACATTTGAATTACAACAATACTATTTCCTGAATTCTGAAGGTTATGGAGTCCTGTCCTGGCTGGAGACTGTTTCAAGGTCCAGACAGAAACAAGAGCATTTTTTAAATGGGGATTACTTTTCCATGCCTAGATATCAGTATGTTTTGAAAACGCTTGAAATTTTGAACATTTGAACAAATTTAAACATTAAAAACTAAATGTATCGTAAGAAACCCTATTTTTATCTAAGAAAACTTTGTTTTGTATTCTAGATCTTAGTAGGTCTGAAATATTTCCTTATTTCTTATCAAATCCATCTGATGGAACAAAATATACAGAAATTTGAATATTTGTTTGTTAGCTTTGTATCTTTGTAGCCTTTATTTTTTTTTTTTATATTATAACTGAGTACAGCGCCAAAATAGCAAACCCCTGACTGTTACTAATGGCAAGCTGAACATCAGATCTGCTTATAGCTTGCTTAGAAGCCTTGATATTCCTGTATCTTTCAGTGCAAGATGATTGCACTTACACCCAAAAGTGCAGTCTTTTGGGTGTAATAGTATATACAAAATGCATCAGCCTTTTTCAAACTTTGACTTTTGGAAATAGTTTTGCAAGTGTTAGTCTTATGTAAGCAGGGAGCAGGCAAGAGAAGGATTTGGGTGTTTTTATAGCTTTCACACTGTTCGTTTAATCTGCATGTAAATTAGGGTAGATTATATTATGTTTTTCAAGGATATATGGTTCCAATTGTTGGTCCCCCATTTTACCATTATCTTATCCTAAGTCGTGCTTCATTGCACATGTGTGTTTGGTCAGCAGGCTGTGTGGTCAGAAAGATTTATCAGAGAAACCTTATACAAGAATGTACTTTATTCTGTGAGCATTTTATGACTTACTGTTCCTGCTATATAAAGCATACATCTTAGGTCTGTACCTGAAAGGACCTATTGGTCTCCTATTTAATGTGATCACTGGAATTAGTCTCCTATTTAATGTGAACACTACATAAAACTTTGTGCTGTCAATACCTGAATGGACTTTTGTACCTGAAGTGAGACTTGGAATGACTTTAAGCCTGTGGATCCAAACCCGAGATTGTAAACTGTGGCTCATCTGCTGCACGTTGGCTCACAGGTGTTTTGGCTTCTTTTACTCATTCAGGATTGTCCCAGGCTTGATCAATCAGAGCTGTTTAGACCATCTAAGCAAGAAAGTATATGTTCCATCAAAATCTAAATCCCTTAAAAATCTGAGTCCAGGAAATATTTGGAGACTGTACTGGATAGTGGCTGCTGCGATGTGGCTCTTCTGAAAACATGGGGCAACTAATAACTTCCGTGGCGTTTTGGCTGGAGAAGTGCATCGTTAGCAAAGCAGTTTATCAACATTCTCAAGTGATCAGAAAGTCACATTGACAGACCTTTGCTGCTGAAGGGGCTATCTCTAGAAGTAGGCAAAGCAAGCAGTTGTCTAGGGCAGCCACATGGCTGTAACTGGATTGGCTGCTGTTGCTGCTGCTCCAGAAAAGGTAAGTAGGTGTGGGGCAGACACTTGATGAAATATACATAGTGGTAAAACAAGAGTCAATGAGTTGCATCAGGAGAAATTCTGATTAGGTGT
>JAOXNG010000012.1:92039208-92052625 GCA_028566535.1 Scolopax minor
TTTGCCCACCTTTCCCGTTGTCCTGCCTCCCTGTGGGTTTTGTTCTCCCCGTGTCACCCTCTCCTGCTCTCTGGCCAGGGCTTGGAGTGCTTCTGTGCTCTTTCTATTTACATAGTGATTTTCTCAGTTGAACCAAATGTATAGTGATACAGGCTAGTGATACTCTTACCAGTTATATATTGAATTATTCATTATTACAGGAGATTTCAACCAATACTGATTAATCGTTTCTCTTCTAAACACTGTTTTTGTTATAAAGCTTCCACTAATTCTGTTCTCTTGCCATTATATATGATTTCTATCTGTTATCTGAGTTGCTTTTCAATCTGGTATTTAAAAAATACCAGAACTGTCTAAAGGCTATTCAGTGAAACAGACTTTGGAAAGATATACTGTCAAGGGCAGAGTATTGAACAAGGCAGTAAGAGAGAAAAGAAAAACCCAGACAACATAATGATTCAGTTACAGTGATTACACTTGTAGTAAGCATTACTTTCTTGGAGAAATGGATGGATGGCCCATTTCCAGAATAAAAATAGACAGTTCTTATTCTGCATCCCCCACAGCGTCCCCCCCACTTCCAGTGTCTCTCATGTTAAGGCATATGATCTTTTTCATGTCTTTTTAAAGAATAAAGGTAGCGAAAGAGGTACTGAGGCTCTTTCATTTGTGCTTGGGGCCAAAATTAAGACAAAGATATATCTATAGGATCATGTGACCCATGTCAGGGGCTCACTTCTGACTTTGGATCAGCTGGACTGCGGTGCTGTTCACATCATTGTTGTTCAAGACAGGCACTAGCTAGAGGTAGACTGGTCATTTCCTCAAGGTTGTCCTCATGGTCTGACTCAGTATCTATTCCCTATGCCTTTGCATTCACTCACCCACAAACCTGTCTGGAGTGCCCTGCTTCATACATAGCGTATGATCACATGGAGAGGCTTCAAATTAGAAAACCATGGGTGAAACATGTTGGCAACCTTGTTTGAGAGAATGTGCTGTCTTTTGAGTCTACCAACTGCTTGATATTTCTGCTGTCCTTGCTTTTTCCTGCTTATGCTTGAGAAGGTATAGCACCACCCTGGGGAAGCAGGTATTTAGGATATGAGTGCAGTGCTGCCAAAAGTATAAGCCAATATTGCAGGTCTGTGGTGTTATCCAGGGATGTGGTCAGGGCTAGGACTTTGAGCAGAGAGGAGTGTAGATATGACCATGTGTTACTGTGGACATTTTATATTCTAAGATGACAGCAGATCCAGAACTCAGGCACAAGAGAGTAATGTCTGAGGCCCTCTGCTGTTACCACCAGCCATTTGAGCTTGAAAATCCACCAGTAGCCGGGCAGCTAGTTTGCGGTAAGGAAGTCTGCCTCAGTTATGATCATGTAGAGGTCTCCGAATCCTTTGCGATCATTGTGTATGTGACCTGCATAGACAACATATCACAGGTTATGAGGGCCTTCCGTCTTTGTGGATTGTACAGTTCCAGGGTAAGGAAGATGACTGATGAGATTTGCATTATCATATGTTTACATCCCTCACCATACTTGTAACAGGCACAAGGGCCACCACTCTAATTTTGAGGCCTTGTCAGTGGAAAATTAATTAATAAAGTACCATATTATGCTGTATGCAAAATCTTTGATTTTCCAGTAGAATCAGGTTCTTTCCCGAATTGATACTAGTCTTTGTTGATTCAATAGGTGTCATGGCTGACACTGTGCAACAATTGTCACTTCCATCTACTTTCATAAAGTGCAGACCCATCCAGATCTATCTGTTATTCTAGTTTCAGTCTCAGCCCATTCTTCAGGAAAATTTACCTCCTTGGGGTGATGAGATGATTAAAGCTTTGTTAAAATGCTAGGGCAGCATTTTTCTGGGATTTGGAGACAATTTGTTTCTCTGTTATAGGTCTGAAACATGGGCATGTTAAAACTCAGTTCTTACACATCTGTTTATGCTTTTGTGTTGTTTTTTTTTCCTGTCATACCTCCTGTCTGTTAATTTAGATCTATATATATCAAAATTATGTTAAGTGCAAGTAACAGTGCACAGATATAAATGAAAACACTTTGAGAGAGGCAATATTCAACTATCAAACTTTTTTGTTTCTTGTAAATTCTCTCTTCATTCCCCTTGGACTTGGAAATTATATTAATGCAATGATATCCAAAAAAAATCAGAAAAGAAGTAGTAGTACTTCATGAAATATTTTATCTTTTAAAATTGCAGAAAAATAACCCGTAGCATTAAAAACTGTTACTGATTGCAAATATAAGAAACAATAATGTAATATAATGGAAGAAGCTTCATTTTTTGGGGGGTAAATGTTATCTGATTTTGGGGAGTTTCATTTAATGACTCAGAACACCTGAAAAGGTGGGTGTTCAATGACACAGAATATACAAAACTAAATATAAATATTAATTTATTCAGGGGCACTCAGATTGAATGTGATCCTCAGTACTGAATTTGAATTACTGCTCTGCTTTATTACCTAGATTTCTATTAATGCAGACAAGGAAAACATTTTGATTCAAATGTATGCTCTTATTTTATGCTTTTAGAGAATGATGCTAGTGTTTTTGACAAAGAGGTTTTTAAAGATGGTTTATATAGGAACTAATATTTTGTTTCAGAATAGACATTCTATTTTCTCAGAACATTCATTTTATAGAGCAGATTTAAAACACACCACACATTCCTTTCTGGTTTTGGTCAATAAAGTTATCATGTAATTATCATCAACTAGTATTTAATAATTAATTCCTACCTCTAGGGCTGTCTGTGGACAAAGTACGATATCTCATCTGAAAGCAGTGGCTGAATTTGTCAGTGAGGTATGGGGGCTGATAATCAGTGTCATCATGAATAATAGAGCTTTCATAATTTTCACTGCATTTAGAAATAATTTCTATACTTGTAATATGGCCAAAGTGCCTGCAGCTCAGGACTAGTATTTGCGTAGTCGCTGAAATTCAGAGTAAAAATTTAGCTTTACACAGTCTTTAAAAGAGAAGTAGCACAGCTGTGGGCAGCTTAGGCAGAACTGACTTTCGACAGTATCAAATGAGGCCAGTTTCTGCTTTTGCAATCATCTGAAGGGTGAACTTGGATGCAGATTATTGCACATCAGGAAAGGCACCCTGCAATAGTCAGAACAATCTCAGTACTACACCATGTTAGCACTCAACTGGAAATTCACAGGTAACAGCATAGTGCAGAGCAGCTGCCCAGCAGAGGAGGAAAAAATCATTTTCAAAGGTCTCACTTTCTACTTGGACATCTCCAGCAGTGAGTCTAACCTAGGCATTCTCCCACAGCTGCATACTTTGTTGTTGGGGTACAGTTCCTTTGGGAAGCTGAGCAAGGATGCAGGGGATATTGTGTGAGGCTAAATGCTGAGATGGTCTGACTGTCACACTCCCTTCTGTCACAAGCTCTTCTAGGTGAAACAGCTTGGTTCTAGATGTACTACTTTCTCATAGCCTACTGTTTTAAACCCTTTTTAAAAAAAGGGGTTTTTTATTAAAGTATACTGAAGGAAAATGCACTACATGTGGAAACACGGCCTTCACTGACCGATGTGGCCAAAATGGCCTGCATTTTATTTTATGACAATTGGCTGTTGTATAATTGAAGATTTATCCAAGTGAGCAGGCTGCTCAAACGCTTGGCAGAAGAATGTGGGGCGTACCATGGTCTCCAGTTGTAAGCGGAGATGGCAGTAGGGGAAGAGCAGAAATACAAGAGGTTTCATGAACATATACTACATATTTTACTGTCAAATTTAAGAGGTACATACTTTCTTGTGTCCTCTTGTGCATGACTTTTGAACTTTACCCTTCCCAAATAGACCTCCTTTTCTTATGGGATTCTCACAGATACTGGAGAGGTAGAAAGGCAAAGGGGAGGCTAGGTTGATATATTGTTTCTGGTGCCAGAGAAGAAATGATGAGCATGTCCCTTAGAAATAGGGAATATTTAGAGAGGGAGAAACAGGGAGTTTATATCTAGTGTGAGTATGAACCTTCTGCTCTTGAGTGTCTGAGCCTGCCTCTGGGTATTGGGAAAGGTGTCTCATTTTATGCTTATGCCAGTGCAAAACTTGTGTTGAAGATGCTCCTCAGATGGCATATGTGCAGATGGCATAGAATATCTGTCCTTTGTCATATATTCCTGGATGCTATAAATAATGAAACTGGATGACTCATGGGCAGTCATCACCCTTATGCAGATGGGTCATAACTTCATTGACCTTCCCATCAAAGGCCCAGTGCATCTCTGAGGTCTGTCCTGTGTGGTTTCATGTAGCCACCTGAATTAACCTTTCACCTTGACCGTGCAAGAGTTTCAAACCTTGTTAAAGAGCATCTGTGGTCCTCAGTTGTATGAAACATCTATGTGACTCAGGGTAGTAGACAGTGGTGTTCCCTATAATGTGAACTGGAATTCTGACTTTTTTGGGGGCCAGTGTATCTTGGAGAAAGAATACGTTGATCTTGATCTGTTCCCTTCAGCGGACTGAGATATAAACAAAATGGGTGACACAATATCAGTAGGGCACTTAGTCGTGATGTCCACCATTCTCTTGAGATGTAATATATTCTTCATCCTTCCTATGGTTATACAATCAATGTCTGGGGTATGTGAATCCTGTCAGTTGTGTTTCCACAGTCAGAAAATTCATGCTGAGTTAAGGTTCACATGACATTGATACGATCACAAAGTATTTTCAAGGAGGCATAGCAGACTTCATCCACTCCATATTTCTGGTAGATTTATCTGCCCCAGAGTGGTTGTCCAAGTTGAGATTACATGTTTCAAAAGAGAAATGGCAAATTTCAGACAGTGTGGCTTTAGAAGGCATTATGCTGGTGTTGGAGGGAAGTTTTAAACGCTCAAAGCAGGGGACTTGGAATTCTAAAATACCAACTCCATTGCTGGTCACCCTATGTCTATGGGACAAAGCACTGCCTTCAGTGGGTTTAACCTTCCTCACTCAAAATCTCTTTGTGACGGAAAGGACCCTTGCTTGTACTATGGTCATACCTCAAGCCACTGTGAGAGGGTGAAAGTATCGTTAAAGGTCCTGAAGAGCATCTGCTCAGTTTCCTGTCAGTCTAGGGCAATTCACAGACCAGTGCACACCATGTGTCCTAGCTCACTCCATAACAAAGGCAAGGATCAGCTTATCTGTCAAAACTGCATGCTCCTTATTTCCATGTGTGGCAGAAGCAATCTTTATGGGAAAGAAAGATTTGTAAGCCTCGTCTGTGTTTGATCTGTCTTCTGCAAACAGTGATTGCTTCCACCACATTTAACTGAAAACATTTTAAAGTTTCATTGTTTAGATATTCTTAAAAATGAAAACAATATGAACCACAATAATCATTAATATGCATTTCCAATCAGAGTCTGCACCTTCCTTTGTATCTGAAGAGTTCTTATCACATGGTAAATTCTAATTCTAGCTGTTAACTAAATGAGAGCCACGACAATAAAATTCAAAAGAGGGAAATTGAGAAATGACAGAAAACACTGTAACTTACTATTTTCTCCATATATGTGTGGTTTGGACTTGTATTTTGACTTCCTTCTATCTTATAAATTGAAATAATGATATTTTTTAAGGGGCCTTATCTATACATTGTTTTCCTTTAAGAATATTCAATAATGTGTAACTGATCTAATTGGCAATGATGGTTGCTTTGGAATCATGAAGGTACAGTTTGCCAAACCTCTTAATTAACTATTACATACTACAGCAGTGGAGACTTCAGACATTTAAATACTGGTTTGATTTTATATCTTCATATTGATCAAAGGAGGTCCCATTGATTGCTTTTTGTAAAAGAACAAAAGACTCTTGAAGAATTATTTCTTACCAAGTCTTAGGTAAAGAAGATCAGGACTTATAAATAGCGTTTGGAGCTTTTCTTATCCTTCTTTGAAACAAATTCTGTAGAAGTAATCTGTGGAAAGACATAAACTACAAAACACATACCGTTTCTTCAAACTCATATTTTTTGTGCAACTTGGGGAGATATCCTAACAGGAAACATGTACTTTATCAGCTCATTTACTAGACTGCTCCTCGGTCCAGTATGAACATATGTGAATAGTATGGCAATAGCTGCCTATAAAATTATTCCTGAAAGTAAAGAGAAGTACTTCTAAATTGACGCCAGTCTCTTAGGGAAAACAGAGAGAGGCCATGATAACCACTGAGTATTTTAAAACAGCCAATAAATTAACAGGAACCAAGGAAACTATCAAAGCTATTAGTTATATTTTAATCTATACCATATTTTATAAATACATGGGATCTAAGGGCTAGAAAGAGCCATTAGATCATATAGCTTTATTTCCTGAGCTCACTGATTTATGTTTGACGAAAGCATATAGTCCAGGCAGACTTCCAGACAATGCTTTGGCTATATTAAGTAGTAGAGAATCTACCACTTCCCTTGGTAGTTTGTGACACTGTAAAAGTGTGTACCTCAGTACTGATATGAATTTGTCTGTTTTCTTCAGCTTCTGGCTATTGATTCTCTTCATGCATTCTTTACTAGATGAGAAAGCACTTCAGTGTACAGTACTTTTTCTCTGGAAGGGTACTTGTACAACTATAATTAAATCACCTTGAACGTTTTTTTCTTTTCTTCTGATTAACTAAAGAGCTTGTTTTCCTTGAGCGTCTCACTGTATAGTAATTTCTGTAGCACATGGATCATTTCTATGACTACTCTCTGTACCCTCTCTATTTTTTCAATATGCTTTCAAAATGAGGGGAACAAGAACAGCCTGCTGTTATCCAGCACTACTTTGGTGAAACTTTTTACAGAACTAAAACAGATTTCTGGCTCCTTTAGTTGTCCTCTGCACACCCACTTCACCGCCTCCAGCCCCATTTATATGCTCTTTACCATTACATTTTACTGGTAGTTCATGTTTGGTTGCTTTTTTCAACCCAGTCCGTGAGATATTCCTCAGAATTGTTACTCAGGAGAATATGATGCCTCATTATGGAGGTTTAACTTCCATGTCTTACTCCTAACAACAGTACATATATCTTTGGATTGTGCCACTTTAAAGGAAATTTGGTTTGAGTATCTAAGTACTTATTGATAGAATTCTATAGTATTAGACAGGAAATGCTAACTCCTGAAGAACCTCCCAGAACAGCCCTCATGTACAAGCTGTTTCTCATTGAAACTACCTCTTGAGAGATATCACTTACACTGTCACATATATAATATATTTTTATTTGCTTTTGTGTAACACCAGGAAAATGCTAATAATTTTGTGTCTACATTGTCCTCAAACTTTATTTAAAAAAGCTTCCTCTATTTTTTTCAAGATGACACTTGTTGGATATTAGGAAGGGAAAGGGAGGCAGCAGTCTGAGAAGACTTCTGCACCTTGAAGTGCACCTTGAAGACAAACAAGACTTATCACGCCCTTCCAGCTGTCTGGCATGTGTGTGCATTCATAACATACCTATTCCAATCCAATCAGTTTCAAAATTAGGGGTGACAAATGCACTGTCACACAAGTAAGATACGCCTGCTCCTTTCAGTCAGCATGCAGCAATGTGCTGAGTGGTTCCACACTCAGTCCCAAGATATGAGCCCCTCTGCATCTTTTCAAACATTTAAAAAAAAGAAAATAATGTGAAATCTCTATTTAAACTTATTTGGAGGTAAAAGATATTAATGTTTTATTGTGAAAAGAACCCACAACAAAACCCACCAAAACCAGAAAATTTTAACATCTGTTTTACACATACACATACCTTAAAACAAAGACTTGCCTACCTTGCTGCATATCCAGAGGTAAATGTTCTATTTTGACCAGTGAATTCAACATTTGAGGTACAGAGGTCTTCTTTCTAAGGCATATTTAAGGCTAAAAGTACTCTGTCCTCTAAAAGCTAAAATTTTGGTGATCAGCGGAGGTTGTTCAAGGCTACCAGTCAAGACAGCAATAAGAAGAGAAAAAGACTGTTATATTCACTTGTTATATTCAATATTAAAGTAGTTTCTCTAAGAAAAAAAAAAAAAAGATCTTTATCACAGTCCTTCCTCCACCAAACAAAAAGAAAAATGGTAGAAACAATCCTGCTTAAGATTAAGAAAATGGTTTGGAAAACAATGTGTACTGAGGAGGGGAAATCCTGATCTAGCAGGCTGGTGGGCTGGACAATATAAAATTTACATGTTCAGTGTCAAATTCTCTTTACTTTTGCAATAGTATCAATCAGTCCTAAGCCCAGTGAGGTCAGTAGACTAACTCTAAGTGCATATATGTATAATGGAGAGAGGAATTTTGATTCAACCATGGCTGGGTTAAAGTAAATATTATCTTCCTGAGAGATTTGCCAGCATGATAAAATAAGAAAATTAATAAATAATAAATCTCAGACAATATTCTGTTTAAGATAAAAATGAGAAAGAGTGAACAGTGTGTAAAAATAACTAGCTCATTCATCTTAGGTTGATCTATAAGTTGTGGCATTTACTGATCCCTACCACTGTGCATTCTCAAAGACAAAAGTAGGTAGTCAAATACATTGAATACATTGCTACTCTTTTTTTTTTTGTCTTTTCAGATTTGTTTGGTTTTTCTCCCCGCAAAAAAGACATGAGTAGACATGTTTTATCTGCATTATGATACAGATGCCTTTAACAGGACAAGAAAAGGAAATTTTTCTGATCATCCATTTTCTGATTTCTGAGCCATTTCCCATCCTACTAAATTGCTTAATACTCCCTGTAGCTGGACCTGTGACCTGGAATCTTTATGCAAGATTAATGGGAAAGCAAATGGGAATTAGTATCTGGGCGGGTTGCTGCACAGCTCTTGCTTTTATCTAGCACTCCACCTGGCTTTTTTTACAATTATGCTTTCATTAGTTTCTGAAACCAGCGATCCTAAAAGACCCTCCCACTTCTTCTCTCTGTCTTCCCTCCCCCTCGTCCTCAATTCTTTCCATCTTCTATCCCAAAATTATCAGACTCACTCTGCTTGTAACTGACATGCTGACAGGAAATTATTACACGTCATTACACTTCTTAAAACACAATTTACCCAGCCTTTGCAAATTATTCTTCAGCAAGTGTGAGGGGGTAATGGAAACTGTCTATTCCACTTACAGTTGTCACTCATGCTTTCTTCTGTACAATGAACAATTTGTGTTTTCTCTCTCTCCAAAAAAGGGCTGTGCTCAAAATATGTAAAAACAACTTATCATGGAATAGGAAAATAAGGAACCTCCCATTCAAGTTCCCTTACTCTCCCTTATTACAGAGAGGATCCATTTTCTACTGTAACCTCATTAGTTCTCATGCAAGCACAGTACAGGCTGATGTTTATTTAGTAGGAGCAAACCTCCTTCTGACTTCTGGCCTGCCAATTGCACTTGACACTGCTGTAAAAGAAAAGCTATCTTATGTGACTGTAGTACCCAAAACTGATAATCCACAATCATAATAGTCCTATTCCTTGCCTGACACTTTTATTCTTCTTCACAGATAACTACTGCAAAAGGCTGTCTGCGGTATCTTTTGGTTTGTTTTGTCCTCTGTTGCAGCATGTTGATTTTGCTTTGCACTCGTTTGCCTTTCGCTTTTGTCTTATATAAATTCAAACTACCAAATCTTAAAATCAATGGGTTTTGTTTATTTAAGAGACTTAGAAACCAAAAAAAAAAGTCATTGTGACGTGCTTTCCCCCCTCAACTTGATCATATTGATTAGCTTTCAGGCATTCCTCTGTCAGGCTCATTCTGTCTCAATGGGAGAAGGATGATGAATTGTCTGACTACTAGAGGCGGGGAGAAAGAAATACTAAGCCTGGGTCTGGGAATTGGCTAAGTACTTCTGTGGAGCCTCAGCCTCTCAATTGCTCTCAGCAACTTGGCCTCCTTGATTTATAAACTGGAGTGGTGATTAATGATCTTTTAAGTGGACAAGGCAGGCCAAATCTGCACAAATCGGGCCACTCAAACATGACTACTACTTGTAGGAGAAGAATAACAGCCTTTACGTAAAGGTAATTGAGACCGCTTCAGAGGATCTGGTAGTCTGCTTCAGCAGAAATAAATCAGCCACACAGGCCATCTATTTTGGAAATCAGTCGTTCTCATCAAACCTCCTCAGGTTAGCACGTGGGTTTGAGGATGCGGAGGGTTAGCAGCTGTACTTCAGGTCAGAAACAAGTCAGATTGAGCAGCCACTGTGCTTAGAAAGGAAAGAGCATCCCACCTGGGTATCCTGCTGCAGCTTCTCAACATCAGTGCTGAGCTTGATCCTGCCTTTGTCTGTGCCTCTGTGTCAGACAAATGGGGCCTGCCCTGCAGGTTAGAGACTTGGTTCCTTTCCCTTTCATACTTGTCCCATACCTCTCTTGCTACAACCTCACCTGGGCTGCCTGCAACTAACTGCCTGTCAGCACGTACTCTCTTTAATGGCTTGTGGCCGTGTCTGCTGGGCTTCAGGGATGAATCACTTTCCTTACCTTCTAGGGGGACATGAGCTCAAAATTTTGTAACTAGGGATCAACAGCTGGGAGCCTCAGCTCCTCCTAGATACCCAATGATGATTAATTTCACCAGACAGAAACACTGTCAGAAAGTGCTCAGCGTGCAGCAGCTTGTGTGAGCCATCCTTAACCTCCAAAATTTGGCTCCTCAGGCAAGTACTTAGTTTGCCCATCCTTAGAGCCAGCCCTGCAGTCAAATGATCTCCTTTAAAGGGACTAGTGAGTTTGAAAGATGCTGTAGTGTCTGCAGCCCAAGACAAAAGTCTTTTCATACCATGCTTGAGAGGTGGAGAACAGAAATCATAGGCCATAATGAATATTTATCAAGGAAATGATACCTGGAATCGGGAAAGCTGACAAGCAGTAAATAAAGGGGGCAGCTAGAGCAATTGAGCAGTGTGCGGCAGCAGGATCAATAGCAGAAAAGTAACTTGTGGTCAGAAAGCAGCACATGCTCTCCCCCAGAGGGAGATTCCAAAACGGTTTCAATCCAGTGTCCCCTCCGGGAAAAAAAGTCCCTCTATCTGAGAGGGGGGAAATCACAAGCCTATTTTCTGAAACTCAGTTATAGCGAACAGAGGCATTTGCTGTGAGGTAATATCTCTTCCACTAGACATCACCAGGCAGAGAAGTTGTAACTAAGTAATGAATTATCCCCAGACTCAGGCTATCTATGGATAACAAACATCATTAGTCTGTTTCCATGAGTGCTGTGGCTGTGGGCTTTTATAAAACCTAACCCCAAATTGCAGTTTCTCACAAGAGGACTTGGAGAGGTTAAAAAACACAACACTACAAAATCCTCTCTAGAGGAACTTTCCTGTCTGTCTTGCCATTACTAAAATGTTGCTTTTAATAGAAAGGATGTAGGAATCATAAGACTTTTCACCCTGTTATCTCCTTGAAGGTGACTTCCCTGTTTTGCTGTAATTGGTTTGTTCCTCTAAAAACTGTATAGAACAATATCTGACTCACAGAAGTATTGTAAAAACAAGTTTTAAATATCTGGAGACCATCAGATGCAAAACCACAGGGTTACATGTACAAATATGCATATTTCAAAAAAATACACACACATACATATTCTCAGGTGCTTCAAGTATGTCCTCTGTTGTAACTGAACTTTTTCTTCTGACAGCAATTGCTTGGAGGCTAGTGGCATAGGAATTATTTTTAATGTCAGCTTTAAAAAAAAAAGAATAATCATTACAGTTACAGATTAGAGGTGCATTCAGTGTTGTTTTTGTTTTGTAACCTTCACATCAATATATTCTGGTTTAGGCATATATTTTTTTTTTGATGTGAAAAACATCTTGAGGAGGTGCATCCTGTGGCACACTCAAATCTGGGTGCTGAGCACTTTTTGATAAGTGTCCTGGGCTGAGAGACACAGGACTAACTTCTAATACTGGGGAAAACTGCACTTTTAGAAGCCTCTAGTGTCTGAATTAATGAAAAAATTTACTTTAAAGCCACCCAGGCTCTATGGGATTCAAGGCCTCAGTGTTTTCAAGCCTTGCCAGGTGCAGAGACAAGGAGGAGCAAGGTCTGGGAATTTGACCGAATCTGGCCAATGGGATTATTTCATACCTGAACATCACATTCAATAGAAATTAGAGAAGTTTGTTGCTGTAGTTCTCTCCCTTGATAGCGGCGCTCCAGACAGCTCCTTGCCCCAGTGCCACTATTGGCAATTTGCACGCTGTCTTGTCTCCTTTCTCTTACTTTTACAACATTTTCAGCCTTTATAAATATAGGGCCACTACTATGTCTTGAAAAGCACATACAGGAACAATAACTGTATTTTACGGCACAGAGTCCAACTGTTTGATACAACTGGCTTCTAGTTTTTTGCAACCATTTATTAAGATTCCACATCTGCACACAGACAGAATGTGCTTAGAAGAACTGTTACACTGTCATGGTAAAAGTTGATTTTGCTATGGGTTGTTTCATCTCCAACCAGTTGCAATATTGATTTCTCTCAGTGGATTAATTATCAGTGGCAGTTTCAGTCTTCCTTGCAATGGGCAGAAGGAAAAATGATGTTTTTATTTCAAGGAGGTCTATTGACAATTGTGCCTGGGCTTCCCTTGGGTTCTAAAGTCAATGAAGTTAGAAGACCCATGTCATGAAAGTACTGTGCATGAAATTATTTATTTTATCTGTAGAGATAGAGTCATGTGCGTGCCATGATAACTGTTTAATTTGAAAAAAAAAAAAAAAACTGGCTTCATATGGTATTCATATGATATTGTAATAGTAAAAGCAACACTGAAATTGGATAAATATAAAATGATTGTTTAATATACAAAAAGTAGCAGGAGTTATTCATACTAGCAACAAACCTATCAAAGTGTTTAGCTTGAACAGAGAGCTTGCATTCCTCTGTAACAGAACATTTCCAGTTAAAAGCACTCTGCAGAGTTTGGAAGGAAAATCCAAGCTTGTGTTGTTGCCAAAAAGCTCTGTGCACATATGTATAAAACATTAGGGATCTGTAGAAACAAAAGCCATAATGGATTAATTTTTTGATTTTATTGTTTTCTGTTCTGCCCAACTTCCCAGATATACATAAATACCCATCAATACACATACCTATTGCTAAAATATGGATAATTCTGTATTGATAAAGTATGCATAATGCTATCTCTCTCTAATGTTCTGCACATGACTGTTCTAACTTTGATGGTATTGTCACAATGCATGGATTAGTTATGGGCTATGTATTACTATTAATTTGAAAAAAAACCAAGAAAATATTACTGTGAAATTATTTATTTAAGTGCTTTTTTTCCCTTCAAATCCTAATTCAGTTACTGCATAAACCGCATGTGAAAGACTGCAAAGAAAAAATTAGAGATAGTATG
>JAOXNG010000012.1:92084006-92095108 GCA_028566535.1 Scolopax minor
CCATATCAACCTTTCTAAAAGGAAGATGGCTCCATGGGATTTCCCATTTAATATACTCACTGAGTTTATTCCACTCCACCATACTCCCCAGATTCTCTTACTAGTGATTTTCCAGTACCTTTGATTGCACATATATGGCTGTTCAGCTTTGCATGGTTACCTGGGATCAAAGGAATATCTGCAATTCTCCAGCTATCTCTCCATAGCTTTTCAAGCAGGTATGTTTCTTGAGCTGCACAGTATCTAAAAGAACTCTCTCTAAAAGCTCCTGAAATGTCTTGTCCAGAAATTGCTGCATCTTGCTGCAATACAAGTGTTTTATGGCAAGGCCCTGATAAGGAAGGAGTCAGGGAGGTAAACGTAAAGACATTAGGCATTTAGGTGCCCTCTCAATGCCAGTTCTACTGTAGCCCCTCATTCTAGATCTTTATTGCACACTCCACCCAGAGATCCTTACTGTTGCCATTTTGTCCACTGTTTCTTTATGCTGTTGCTCCTAAATCCTTAATCACTTTCTTACTGAAAAAAATACCAGTTTTCTGGTACGGCCTTTCCATTTTTCTTCATTTTAGACCATCTTTTTGAAGGTCTTGAACAAAAGACCTCTTGAAAAATAAAGGTAAAATGTGGATGTATAATCGGGGGATCAACCTCATTCGCTGAGATCCTTAAATGGCATTTAAATGGGTCATTCCTCTTGTTCTCATACCTGGCTCCAGGAATGACTTTTCATGTCATTGTATGTTAGCACTGTGGCTGTTTTTTTTGAAGGGGACATTCTTGCATTGCACAAGTTCATTGTTATATTGCTGTCATTTCAATGACTGCATTCCAATAGAATTGGGTCTCTTGCTTGTCCTCAAAAAGACTCAACTCCCCAGAAGTAAGGGGATGGATTCATCTCACCTGAAAGTAGGTATCTGCATCTGCACTACCAGTTTGTTTGTAGCGAGAGCTTAAGGACAGTTGCTTTTGTGGTCTTTCTGTCATCATCTCTTATATGGAAACTCCTTAAAAGTATATTTTCTTCTACTGACTGTAACTGCAGCAAACAGTGTCTAATTGTGAAAAAGCCAAGTGAGTCTCACCCAGGGAGTCTGACAGCTCTGGAAGCACTGAAAGGTGTTTCCCCATTGGGAATGGCATTATGCAAATTCCCTGCTGTGACCTCCTGTAGAGTACACTGCAAATTTTGCTAACTTACAGAGAAAAAGAGAATTCTAACTACTGTATGGAAAGAAGATATTCTGGGAGGATCAGGTATGTGAAGATTTGTTTTACGGTGGGAGCATAAAAGATCTTGGTTTGCTTAGCATCAAAAATAAAAGTTTAGAGGAAAAAAATTGCTCTTTGTAAGCACTTTGTAGGTATAAACACCAGAGAAGTAGGGAAACAGAAGGACAAGTTTAGATGGAGATAAAATTGGTGTAACTGAGAAATCTAATCTAGGAAGTAGGTCTATAGATATCACAAGAGTGAAATTTTATATCAGAAAGCAGAAAAAAACTGCTTTTAAATCTGGTGTAGGTATATTTAAAAATGGAATTATAGTGGGAATAGTAGGGGACTATGATGATTTACGCCATTGATATGTTTTAAGGAGTGTTAGGTTGCAGAACAAACATACTACAAGATTCGAATCTTTCAGTTATGACCCTGGAGACAGGAAAAGTATAAAGAAAAATGAAAAAAATTCCTAAAAAAGAAAGTAAATTTTTGTTCTACATATATTTTGCCCTCTATTAGTATTGCATATGCAAAATCTTGGATAATACATTTATTGTATGTTCTAAATAATTTATGTAGTCTGCTTTGTAACATGCAATTCATTGGATGTTCAGAAACCATAAGAATAGTTGGCTCACTTTTCTGCGAGACTTTTGACCATTAGTCATTCCTGGAGTGTTCCAAAACAAAGTCAGTCTTATACATTGCCTCTATTATGAATATATTTATTTAGATATCCTACAGTCTTTTCAATCTCAATCCCATCCTTTCCATATAATATCCCTGTTTCTTTTCTCTGCTCTTATTGTTTGTATGGGTGAAATATCACCCTGTAGTTTGTTTTAATTTCCTAATTCAAGTCTAATGCAATTCATTTGCAGACCTTAAACCTGAAGCTCAAAAGTCTGGCTGACTTTCAGTAACTCTCATTTGCTCCCTTTCAAATTATTAATTATTAATATTTATTAATTCAAATTAAATCTAGAGTCTTATGGAAGACCTTGCATAAATTTACTTTATAACTATTTTACAATTCCTTTCCAATGTGATTCTCTCTCAAATCTAATGAAGGCCCCAAAGTAACTTGCTGATTGCAATGATGGTGCTAATTATGTGACAGTACATTCATAATGGAAATTTGCATGCAAAAATATAGAAGAAATGCACATTGAAGATTTGTCCGGCTTCTTACATTGTTGTCACAGCAATACCTGAGAAGTGAATCTTGTTTCTTCTGAAATCTAGGTGGTGTTTCCTCAGGTCTTCGTGTACTTTACCTACATTGTAGCATGCACATTACCTTCTGAATTACACAAAGCAATAGAAAAGCCGATTGCCAGATAGAGTTGTAAAGACAGAAACAAGAATAAAAAACACATTTATTGGAAATTTGCTTTTCAGAATTTATTTTAAAGTTTGAAAACAGTAAAACTTTGCACTGAAGTGCTTAAAAAGAATTAGAGACAATTTTTCTTTTGCAATATTTTTGCTTTTCATTATGAGGTAGGAAACTCAGTGTAATGCCACTGAAGTCAATGAAATTGATACAGATTTATGGAAAGAAGTAAGAACAAAATCTGTGTCTTTTTGAAAAAACATGACCCTGTTGATAAATTTGCTGATCAGCTATAGGATTCTTGTGGAGGCTGGGGAAAGTCAATCTTTTTGCCTGTAATCATGAAAATATATAGAATCATAAGGTATGTCAGATTGCATCCACACTCCATATTGTATTTACATGTTGCATTCCTTTACACCATATGTTATATAGAATATATACTTTCTAACTGAATGTCTATGTAAAATGGTCTCCATTGTGAGTTAAATGATCTAGCCATAAAAAAGTAATAGTTTAAAATATGAAAGTGCTGTTAGAAAATTAACCAGTCTCCTTTCCTCCTTTCTTCTTTACTTTTTTTTTTTACTGATGGTAAGTATAAAGGGAAAATAATTTTCACTGTAATACTACTGAAATTACTTCACAGTATGTGAAGTGGTCCAAAATATAAAAAAAATAGTAAAAAAGAATAAAGAACAAATAGTGTCATTAATTTTTTTAAGAATATTTTCTCATCTATGATTTGTCACTTTCCATATAGAGTCTACATGATGAATAGAAATAACACAGAACAAGCATTTAAAATTTTATTCTGTATAAGAAGGCAGCAATTGAGGCAGGAAAGTGATAGGATTAAAGTGGAAATAAATGTAAAAATAAAACATTTCCTTTTGAAGATTATTAGTTTAAAGAAAAAGACCTTCCTTTTTTCAGTTAAACAGTTCTTTGTACCCAGGGAGCCTTTCTTTCACTCAAAGAATGCTTGTTAGTAACAATTTCTTGTTGGTAAAAGTTAAATGTCTTTTCTTTTTGATCTTAAAAGTTTAATTTTTCTATATTAATCCTACTCTTAATCAGAGAGATTTACCAAGACTTAAGAAGGACAGATGTATGCACACAGCAGGGAACAGACAAGAAATAAAAAAAAAAAAAAAAGATGATGACTCCTATTTATGGTTAAGCTTTGGAAAGATATAATTAATTCAGAACCCAGATTATTCAGGAATCGAGGGATGGTAGCTTTCTTTTCCTATCAGTGCAGATTTTAGACCTGGACTCCTGGAAGGTAATCTGTTTTTTTGACAGAAATTCTAGAACTTTCACTTCTCCTCTTCAAAGCCCTCCCATACCAATTAAAAGCTAGCTGCATATCATTCTGGCTCCTCATGAAGGAAGCTCTTTGTTTCTTTGGCATGGTAGATGCTGCAAACCAACAAAACATTTGTGCAGTTTAGCACAAACAATACAGATGGGTTACAGTCCTCTGTCAGGAAATGAGGCTTTATATCAGACAGTGTTTCCATCACATGGTCATTCATTGATCTGAATTAAAGTGAAAGCATTAGAAAAGAACCTTTTTTCATTTGCTTTTCAGCAAATTGGTTCGTTGTGTAAAATAATGCTTTCTTTTGTGGGTGAGTGGTAGATTATAACATAACCAGTATACCTAGCTCACTGGCCCAGCTTATGGCCAGCCTCAGCTGAAAGTGGCCAGTCCCAGAAGCCAAGACAAATGGGTGAAAATATAATTTAATGATACTTCCTGCAGAATCTTTTCCAGCTTCTAGTGGTTTGTGGTTTAGCGTTTCTTGAGAAAGAGATCTTGAGGGAGTTCTCTTCCACAAAATTTGCTCAGTCATCTCTTGAAATCACATGAACTTCTAATATCTGTAGCGTCCTAGGTCAGTGAACAGCACTGTTCTTTGTGTGAAAAAGTATCTCCATTTGTTTGTTTTCAATTTACTAGTCATATTTGCTGTCCCTTAAATGTTGTATTGAGAGAAAAAGTGAAGCGATACTGTATTTTTATGTTCTGTGAGGTACACATGGATTTTATGGACATGTACTATTCCCTCATCGCAGCACCTTTTTTGCAGACTGACAAGCCCTTCTTTTTAGTTATTCTTTAAGAGGAAACTATTTCTCACCTTTGATCACCCACATTGGCTTTCTCTCTGAGTTTACTACTGTCTGGCTTTGAACATTTTTTGAGAAGGTGACAGACCAGTATTTAATATGTAGAATATAATTTATAAAGTAGCATAATTATATTTTATGTTTAATTTTGGTTTGGTTTTTCTGTTAATCTTTGCTATTCTATTGAAGTACAGTGACAGGTTTATTCTGCTTTAGCATAGATGTCAACATAATTTTAATTTTATGTTTCCTGCAATTTAATTAAGTGGAATGGTGCTCCTTTTGTTTTCCTTGGCTATATGCCGTATGTGTTAGCACAGCTTGCATTTATTCTACTATACATTGCTTTGAGGACAGAAGAAGAGGTTCTAAAGCATTTAAAACACTCTCATCAGTCTGTGGAAAGTTGCATGACACAGCGTTGTGCTCCAGTTTTCAAACCAGTGACTCCCCAAGTAGTTCATGTAGGACAGAAAGTCTTTGTCTATATACACTCATCCTGCTTTAATATATGCTGTCTTTACTGGGAGCAATTGCATATGGCTACTTCTCTCTGAATGCCCGTAGCTGCTTTTCTTAACCTGAAGAACACTGGAACAAACTGCAGCCTTTTCATTTCTGTAGGGATATCTACCTCAGGATTGTCAGCAGCAGCTGAAGGGTTAATTCCCAGTGGACACAGAAAAAGCAAACAGTCTGGGTGCTGGTTTGTAAAATGAATTTTCAATGTGTAGCCCACAGACTATCATTGATTGTGGTAAATAAATAAAACCACTCCTGACTTTTATTGTTGTAGGGAGTAATTATAATTCACAGGGCCAGACCCTTTGTGCCACAGAATGCTTCATTTGTGGTTTGCATGAGCAGATACATTAACTTCTGTAAGCTCTTTTCATTAGAACGCTATTACTCATTGAGGACTGATCAATATATCATCTATACAACATCTTGAATGTGGATGTCTGGACCCATTGTGGGCTTGCTGATAATGACTTCTTTATTCAAGCCAGCTTGTAGGAACAAGGAGATAAAGAAAAGGGAAGAGAATTATAGCATATGCTCATGAAAGTATTCTAAAGGTTATAAACAGAAAGCGGGAGTAAAGCGACAGGGTAGCGAAAGCGATCATAGAGAAAAAAAAGTGGAAAGGAACGAAAAATTGAAAAGGAAAAAAGGTTAGAGTTTCACTGTATTTCTTTTTCTGACATTATGCAAAGCAAGCTAAGTTTTAATAAACCTTCTTTTGAAACTAGTCCTCCCCTTTGGGATTATATTGCCCTTTAGGTTTTCATATCCTAATGCTCTGTTCATCTTGTGAGGCATTTAAGTATTCCCAATGAAAGCAGAGCACCGTTTTCCTTCCCCCTTGCAATCTTTTATTTATCTTTTGTTCTCCTCCTTTCTCACCTCCCTCTTTCTACCCCAAATTGACTCTCTGGGGCTCAAAGGTTTTCTTTCTTTCATTAACTTTTGATTTTTTTACTCTATTCATCCTTCTCTTTCAAGCTTTTCTTATGGTCTTTATAAAGTTTTGTGTAATTTTATTAGAAATTTAATGCATAGTGTGACACATTAGAGCTTGATTCAAGCTGGCTGCACTATCCATGTCTGGAGTAGAGTTTGGGAAATTATAACAAATAGAAAATTATATATCCACAAAACACATTATTCATTTATTCTAGCTTTTTCCTTGCTGCTCTGTAGATTGGAGATGCCATGCAGTTGAAGAAAATATAGAAAGGGTTAGAATTGTTTTCCAGGATCAGAAAAAAGAATTTATGAAAGAATACATGACAAGAGAGCCATAACAAGCTTCAATCTTTGGGCGGGAAGAAAAGAAGTACCTTTGTTTTTTTAACCCAGATTTCTCATAAAACAGGTTTTTATCAAGCAAGTATTTTAAATACAGTGCCTCAAAAAGAATGTGAATTAACACATTTTTAGTGGGGCTTGAAGTTAAATTCCTGCATGACGCATACTTGAAAATTAAAATCTTGTGAGTTTATTTCAACCGATTCAGCAGTTTGGGAGGACCTTGCAAAAGAGAAGAGTACTCTCAGTGACAGAAGGTCAACATCTGGAAGTCAAGAAGTTCAGGTAATAAGGCAGCACACATCAGTTTTCTGAAGCTGATTGAAAAGAAATAACTAAAGATCTTTAGTTACAATTTTAGAAAGACCTCAGAATAGTAAGCTAATTTTGACTCCAATCCAGCAATCTAAAGGTGTTAAACCCAATTCATTGAAATTAGTAAATGAATGTCCTGACTACAGAAGATGAAAGATAAACAGAGTTGCAGACTGCTATCAGAATGATTGAAATATTGCCATATTGCTAATATTGAATTAGTTCATAACAGTAACAGAGATGATCAGAAAAGCTCATTTTTATTACATGGTAAACAGATATAAACAAATCCTAATAAGGTCATGGTGGGAAAAATTTTTGTCAAAAAAAGTTTGGCTTCTGGCTTTATCTTAAAAATAGCTAGATCCTTCCATCTGAAAACTAAAAGTTTCCACTAGAATGGAAATATTCCACTCTGGGCAGCGTTCATGTTTCAAGTCAGATCAAATATTGTTCTTTGGAGGCAGGTACCAGTAAGTATACATCTATTTCAGCTGCCCCATTGCTTTATGGAAGTTGCAGTTCAGGCATCTTGCTTGTGCCTTGTGATTCACTGTGCCTTGTGAAGCATGGAATCACAGGAGAGTTTAAGCTGCCCTAGCCCACAGAGGAGGAAGGGGATTAATCTCTCCCACTTCCCTGGAACATGAGAAAATGCAGTTCAATCCTGAACCATGTCTAAATTAAACTTTTCAATTCGGAAATTTGTATGTTTGTTTTGACCAAATGAAACAAGGGGAAACATCTGACATTTCAGAAAGGAAAGATTCCAATGTTGAAAGAAAGAAAAATAAAATTGTCCATGGAAAAAAAAGCTTAAACCAGAGAAAGTGTTGGCACTCAAGTTCCACCTAGCTATCGCTGTACATTGCTGGACAGACCTAGATAATCTCTGCCCAGTTATCAGACCACAGCCAATAAGTCAGTAGTGACTTAATCTAGAAAAGGCCCTGAAGCACCTGTACTGGTGCAGGGCTCATGAAATACAGTTCATAGTCCAGAGATTGCTGCTCAGGGTCCATAAACAGTATGTAAAGAGAAATAAAATGTAGCTTTAGCATTCAACACAGCACATCTTGCACTTACTGTGGCTGTAATTTTGCCTTGGTGACACTATGTGTCTGTTCAACTTGCTGTTCTTTCCTGACTGGCCTGTGCTAGTAAAGGCAGAACACAAGATTTCACTTCAGCTTTATTGGGTTGGGGTGGTTTACACACCTTCCGTAACGTCAGTTCTCCCAAGGGTCAAATATAAAGCTGTTTCTGACTGCTTTGTGTATAATCTGCCTTCTAGACTCCATGTTGATGTCTCTGATTATATGATTATTCCAGCAACTTAATTCTGCATATTTATAATTAGTTGTGTTGCTGAAGGAGGTTCAGTCAGATGTTAACAAACCAGGTTTTTTTTGTACTTTGATTCTGCTTTCTCCTGCTTCTGCCAGACCTCTCACACCTCTCAAACCTTTCATAGTATGCCTACTATTGCTATTGCAGCATTTCACTGTGTTACTATGAAGGAGTTCTCCTCTTGTATGAGCTAGGGAACTTTTCCTAGCTGGGTTGTTCCAACAGTATTAAGTATTCCCGAGATCAACTGGGATAATCTAGAGGTGCTCATTGAGTGCAAAAGTGTTTGGGCATCTTAATGTGTAACAGGACTTGCTTTAAATGGATGTTTTCTAGTTTGTCCTGGAATTGGGACCCATAACCTCTCATTACAGAGGCAGCAGCCACAATGCGCATTCAGTGCTTAGCATTTGGCCAATTTCATTATCTTTTTCCTATAATCTTTTTCTCTACCAGTGAGAAGATAAACAGCTGAAATTTGAACCCTCTGGCATTTCTTCAGAGGTGAGCATCCTTTGGTAAGTATATTCCTTACCACTATACAGGTGTGCTTAACTTCAGTAGGTCCTGAATAGAGTCCATAATCAGAGTGCTCCAATTAGCTTCTTACACAGAGTTATCAGTGTTGGAAGGAACCTCTAAAGATCATCTAGTCCAACTCCCCTGCTGAAGCAGGATTGCCTCGAGCACATCACTCAGGACTGCATCCAGGTGGTTCTTGAAGATCTCCAGAGAAGGAGAATCCACGACCTCCCTGGGCAGCCTGTTCCAGGGCTCTGTTACCCTCACTGTAAAGACGTTTTTCCTCATATTTGAATGGAACTTCCTATATTCCAGCTTGTGCCCATTGCCCCTCATCTGTTGCATATCCTATTCTCCACCTGGCACAAAGGAGAAATTCAAACATCTTATCTTTGTCCTCTTCTCCTCCCTCTGCTCATTTTTGTGCCTTCCTGTTCCTTATTCCTTATCACAATACGACCAACACACTTCTTTCCACAGTGCCTACTTTTTGGATCAGCTTAAACTTCTCAGACTCATAAACTTCCTTTCTTTTTACAACTTGGAAATGAAATAAACTTGGCAAAAAGACAACTATTTTTATGTTCCGTACTCTTTTCCTGTTGCCCAGATATATCAATACTTTCACTTATTCTTTAACTACTCTTTACAATTTTTTTCTTTTTTTTTTCCCTAAGGGCAGTAAAGGTTCTGTTTTGCATAGAGTTCTTCCAAGTGATTTAGGAGTAAGATTATATTAAAGATACTCTAGAAAATAAATTACATTCCAATATACTGAACACCCCCCCATAGACCTTTCACTAAGAGAAAAAGTGTAAAATAATGATAAAAAAGTACTGAAGAACAGTTATTGATTCAGTCACAGAATTGGGGTTCTCCAGAGACCTATACTGAGTCCATTTTTATGCAATATATTAATCAATAATTAGGTTTTTGTAACAGGGAACAAGCTCCTGACATAAAAAATATTTAGCTGAGGAGCTGTCGGTATGTTTAAAGGTAAGCATAAAATTTAGAAAAAATCTGAGTAAATTGAAAAATCTAATATGAAATCCCCCTAGTTTTCAGGTAGGAAGCTTTTATATCTAAGTAGGTGTTATCAGCTGTGCAAGCACATAACAGAGTAGCTGCAGGAAATGCTGTGAGACTCTGAAACCATAGCAGTATCATGGGACTGCAAGCACCATATTGAAAGAAGGCAAACAGGATTATAACTGCAAGATGCAAGTGAACCTTTTACTTCTTTGGGAAAATGTAAGGCCCTGAGCCTTGTGATCACCTTTGGGTGCTACAGTGAAGAAACATGAAGATCTGTTACAGTAATTAGAAAGAACAGATACAAGAATTATGAGATGAGACAACAAGGTGAAATGGGAAGGCTTAAGTAATAGGGGTTATTTAAGCTGAAGGAGAAAATATGGAAAAAATGTAAGAATAAAATGAGGAATGTGAATGGCTGCTGTAAAGAGAAGAGGTCAAATTGCTGTCCAGGAGGAAGGGACAAAATAAAATGGGTTTATACTGAAGTAAAAATGTTCCAGAATATCACCCCTGTTTTCCAATATGACAGTAAGAAAGCCATGGAAAGATGGCTTCCTAAGTGGTGGAGGTTATGGTGTCTACACAGATCTATATAAAAGCTGGGTCTTGAGGGGCCCTTCTATTCCACTCTCTGCACTGGGATTATTAGTCCTATCAAAGTGGTTGCCACAGTTATTTGTCTAACCTGTTCTGGGAAATCTCCCTATATCCCCAGGCTGTATATTCTAGGTCTTCCTTAGACTTCCCTTTAGGTGTCATTCTTAATGTCTTGCATTTAGCAGTGATGCAAATAAGAAGCTTTATGTATTTTGTAAGCAGCAATCCTTATCCACCCCAGTAAAATAGTGTCCTTTTGCCGTACATGGGGTTCCTTAAAAGCAGCTGAGATAACTGCAGTAGATACTATCATAGATAAGAAGTTGACCAGTAAGTACCTGCTTAAGGTTTTTCAAACAAGCTTATTTAGTTTTCTGTTCCAGCAATTCACCTGCATGATGGCAGAGGAGGCTAAGTTGCACTTGGACTAAGGATAGAACCGCACAGAAATCGAACAGAGGGCCACAAAGATGATCAGAGGGATGGAGCACCGCCCCTTTGAGGACAGGCTGAGAGAGCTGGGGTTCAGCCTGGAGAAGAGAGTGCTCTGGGGAGACCTTATAATGGCCTTTCAATGTCTGAAGGGAGCCTATAGGAGAGCCAGAGAGTGACTCTTTGTCAGGAAGTGTAGTGAAAGGACAAGGGGCAACGGTTTTAAATTGGAAGAGGGGAGATTTAGATTAGACACCAGAAAGAAATTCCTTACAGTGAGGGTGATCAGGCACTGGAACAGGTTGCCCAGGGAAATCACGGATGCCCCATC
>JAOXNG010000012.1:92095208-92115208 GCA_028566535.1 Scolopax minor
GGTATTTGTCACCCTTCATTCATTAGCATCCTCATTTCTTAATACAGAGGTTGAACAATCTGTCTTTAAGGGTACGTGTCATGGTTTCAGTTGGAGTAGAGTTAACTTTCTTACTGACAGCTGGTATAGTGCTGTGTTTTGGATTGTGATAGGAAATGGTGTCAATAGTGCACAGGTGGCTTTGATTGCTCCTAAGCAGTCAAGACTTTTTATACTCCTCACACCACATCACCAGCAAAATAGTCTGGGAGCGCACAAGAAATTGGGAGGGGACACAGCTGGGACAGCTGACCCCAAATGACCAAAGGGATACTCCATACTATGGCTCATCATGCTCAGCATATAAAGCTGTGGGAAGAAGTAGGAAGGGACAGTCGTTTGGAGTTATGGCATTCTTCTTCCTGAGTAACTATCATGCATGATGGAGCCCGACTTTCCTGGGGATGGCTGAACACCTACCTGACAATAGGAGGCAGTGAATGAATTCCCTGTTTTGCTTTGCTTGCATGCATGGCTTTTGCTCTTTTGCTCTAACTATTAAACCACTTTTATCTTAATCACAAGTTTTTCTTCACATTTACTCTTCTAATTCTCTTCCCTATTCCAACTGAAGGGTGGGCAAGTGGCTGCACAGACCTAGCTGACGCCTGTGTTTAAACCATGACAGTATGAAAACCTATTTTTACTGTATTTGGCAAAGTTGGGTTTGTATTTTTATCCAAGAATAATTTCAGTCTACCTTTTCCTAAATCAGAGGGATTTTTTTAGAATGTCATTGTCTTTCAGTTATACTTCCAGTCTTTTTAAAGTTTGTGTCCCATAATTTTGCAAAACCTGTTACTGGTGCAGGCCTGCATTTTTCTTTACATCCCTTTTTTTCTGACAGCATCTGAAGTAACAATAACACAGAAGAATTAAGAAAGAATAACAATATCGAAGAAGGATTCTTTTAACATTTATCTCTTAAAAGTCTGCTTTAATACAGCAAAACACTGGTGTTCTGATCTTGATCCAATGTTAACTTTTCCTCATAATTTTTAATGGTATGCCTCCTGCTTTATACACATGTAAATGAAAATGCAGTCAGACCCAGTTTATTTTCTCTTACAT
Organism: Scolopax minor; assembly: GCA_028566535.1. Classification (NCBI taxonomy): domain Eukaryota; kingdom Metazoa; phylum Chordata; class Aves; order Charadriiformes; family Scolopacidae; genus Scolopax; species Scolopax minor. The sequence continues at coordinate 92,096,319 of JAOXNG010000012.1, forward strand.
TGAAAACACTGCCTGGATCAAGTGGGATCCACAAGTCATCACTGTTTACTATCAGCAATTAGGATGCGTGCTGAGCTTTTCTGTTATGATCAGATTAATTTGTAAGGGTGTTGTACTAGCATTACTCAGTATTTGATAAATAACCTTTCGTATTCTCATAACATTACATTGTACATTCATCTAATGTATTTAATTAATTTAAACATTTTTTACTTTCAAATTAGTGCAAGATTCTGTTCTAGTATTAAGAGGACTGGTGTACAGTACAGCTCAAACATCTAGTGTAAAACATACACCTTAGTGATCTGACACCAACTGACACCAGGTGGACTAACAATACCAAAAGAATTTGATACTTCTGTCTACCCAACATCAAGACCCACAATTTTAATTCTCTCTCCACAAATGTTTGGTCAAATGAGACAGTTCAAGTCTATAGGTATCTTAGTGCCCTTTTGAAAACACTGCACCGACCTAGAATTCCAGAAGTCCTGGGCAGCTATGCACAAAAATTCAGCAGAGGTCAATAAAGCATTATCTCCAAGGCCTATAGTCAAGATATTCTCAAAGAATACACACTTTTTAGACTTCACAAAAAATAATGTCTAGGGTTTAGTGTTCAAGTTATAGAGTAGGTTAATGGCAATGATCTTTCTCAGGATGTGAAAGATGTGAGCTCAGTAACCTCACTTGACTATGGAGACTTCAAACTTCATTTGCTACCTTCTTAGTGAATATATAAGCAACCAAGAAATAAAATACTCTGTGGCAAGACATTCTCAGCCCTCTTCTGTTCAGAGTCTTTAAAAGTGCATGGAATGATTAAATATTCACTGAGGCAGAGCACAGGAGTGATTATGGCTCTATTTAACTACTGTGTGCTTGGGGAAATTTACCTGACAAGGCAGAGACCTGTATTTCAGTCCTTGTTTCAATTTATATTCAAGTATTCTAAATTAAGATGTAATTCAATCCAGGTCATTAGTTCAGTAGCTAATACTCAGATAAAACTCGTGTCTTAACCAGTATGGTGTAGATTGGTGCCCACATTCTTGGTAAAAAAAAATTTGTCATTACAGTTTCAAGAAGAGGGATGGAGAGCATCTATTTGACATGCACTCTCTTGCCTCCTGGATTTAGCAGTTGTATAGAATGTGAATGTGGCAGGTTCAGACAAAAAAAGGAATTTAATCTCAGTCTTCTACACCTGAGGTTGATGCTTTGGTGACCAAATCATTATATGAAAAGAAAGAAATAAAGAAAAGAAAGGAAATATTTTGGCATATTTTTGGTGGAAGAGCTGGAGGATTGACTTCACTCCAACATGGGTTCTCAGGTTATCATTTCCAATTGATGACATACCCATCCAGGCCAATACAAGACCCTGGCAAGGGTCTCAAGAAAGCTGGCAGAGCTACACTGACTCTCGGCCACCCTTAATTTAGTGCAGACAGGGCTATTATATCCACATGGTTTGTGTGCTCAAGTCACACCATCATGCTCTCACTCAGTTGTGGCTGTACAGGGACCCCCACTCTTTTTCAAGGGCCATTGCATGTGGGATGAGCTCAGAGGTTTTGGCACACACTGGTCAGACTTGCTTTTAGGTTTCTGCTTCTAAAGCCATTTCTAGGGAAAAAGAAAATAAATTAAAAAAAAAAAAGAAAAAGAAAAAAAAAGTAGTCAGAGCTCTGGCTTTCATTGAATGACTGGGTTCGTAAACACTCCAAGTGCTGCACTTCTTTGTAGCTCTCATCCACAACTTTTGACTTGTACTGTCTCAATATCACAATAATATAATTTGGGGGTCTGATTTTCAGACCTTTGAGGTTTACATGAATCCTACCCATGGCCAGTACAAACATGAAAATCAATCTTATTATCATTCTTAAGCCTAACATAATTAGGCAAATTATTTCTATCACAGACTTGTAACAAAACTTTTTCAATCAACAATTGGTTTTACTAGAAGTGGTTAAAACAGTCAAGTATTTAGTTGCACTCAGCTAATAAAAATGTTTTATTCTCAGTTGATTTTTTTTACAATGCTGCCAGTTGTGTTGTTTTAATTTGCTGTCTAGGTGCCCTCAGTATCCTGGCTCAATTACTCTCAACTCTATGGTTCAATTACTGTTTTTCTCTTGATGGGAAGCTAATCTGGATAATATGGTTACTTGTCTGATGGCTTTTGATAGCTTCTCAAAAATATTGTGGGTAGCTGCTAAGACTGCTGATGTCTTCGCAGGGTGAGAAAAATGAAATGTATAACCAGATACTGTGGAACCTATGTAAGACTTTTATTTGACTGGTACTTCCCAAGGAGTAGCTTTCCTAAAATATAACTTGACACTCTCTTATATACTCCAGATACATCCTTTTTGTGGATACCTTATCCCTGAAAATTTGACATAATTAAGTCCTATTACATTTGTCTAACCACTAAAGAATTGTGTTTCAGTATGCAATAAAAAAGGGGAAAAAAAGAAGTGAAAATATATGTTTCAATTAAATAAACACTGGGGAGAATTCACACAGCCCAGTTGCAGGCATATGACCGTTGTGCTTAAGTTTAACTAGTTTAACTAAACATCCTAGATAGTCACTACAGTTAACTAAAGGGGTCTGCAGTACCCACTAGATAAAATGATCTGTTGACTACAAAAAGACCAGGGAAATGAGACTTCTAACCTGGAAGCAAATATTTTTAGTTATTTTAATTAGTACCAATGGAGTCTATAAAGATGAAAATATTAATCTTAAGCAATTTTACCTACATTTGTGCAAGTCATTTATTCTAGCTGTGAATAGTGAATTTAAGCTGTGGTATGAGCAAAGAGGAATAATTTTATAAACTTATGGGTATATTGAGTCCCCTTTCAAAACAGGATGTACAAAATACCTGTATTCTTATAAAGGTGCATAAATTAAGTGTACTTATTCAAGGCATCTAGACAGATTTTTCAATTATTCTAAATACCTTAGGCAAAGACCTCTTTGTAAGTGTGGGACAAAGCAAAGACACCAGACACTAGACATAACGAAACTAGGACAAACAGTACTACAAAACAAAGTATTCAAGTCTTCGTGTGCATTTGTGTATGTATAAGTATGGCTACACGGTTTTAAAAAACTCAAGATACACTGACCTATCAAAGTCAGGTTTCTTTAAAAAAGTCACCATGGAGGGCTGAATGTCATTTGTTATGTCATATGTAGACTCAAAGCCTCTTTTTCAAAAGTATTGTCTTCTTCCAGAATGTCAGTGTTCTGCCTGGTTATAAAAGTTTGCCTTCTGTCCAAGGAATGTCTGTTCAGCTTAATCATGCTTGAGTCTCTTGGAAAATAAACCAGAAAACTGCACATTAACATCTAAGCTTTTTGTTCTGTTGTTTCTTCTCCTGCTTCTTTTCTTTCCCACAAAGTACTTTCTCTGGTTTTGATGAAGACGGCAGCATACACCAGAAATATTCAACTAGAATTGCTAGTACTCTCACTTTGTTATTTTCCTAGCAAGTAAGTATCATGTTCCTAACAGGCAATAATGCTGTTCATCTGTGGCACTTCTAAAATGATTTGTGAAATTGCTGGGTTTGGAGAAGTTTATAGAAGAAATTTGGAAATCTTCAGACAAAAGACAGTACTACCTCTGCTACCTGGCTCCTGTCCCAACAGAGAAGGAATGACAACCTAAAGTTCTTCAGTGATAGTTCCCAATCAATTGGGATAGTTCCCAATCCCAATCTCCCAATTTTAGTAAACTGTGTATTTTCCTGTTCTTTTGTCTTCAAACAGGGAGTGTTGTTCTTTATTATAACACTACCTTTTTACTCTGTTCTCTTTAATCCAGAATTACTTTTCAGTTCTGTTGCTTCACACCAAACTTACATAGAAAACTAACCAGTTTCCTACTAAATTCTGTTCAATGCGTGCATCATTTCTACATCTTATACAGTCTAGCAATTCCACATCCAATCAGCCTTGTCTTGAGTTATATCCAGGGGTGAGGAAGAGGTCAAAAAATCACGTACTCTCAGTGTGGCAAAATCAGATTGCCAAAATTAGTGTAAATATTAAGAATTACCCTGCCAGGAAGTGAAATGTGTCTTTAAGACATTTGGACATCTACAACGAGTGCATACATATAAATGATATAAAGGTGACTTAGGACACTTTAGGTGACTTGCAGGAGGTTGAAAACCAGGTCACTGGAAGGATAGGAAACAAAATGCACTCCCAGAGTCCAAAGCAGCTAACTTAATTAGCAGATTATCTGTTCTCTTTGGTGTTTTTCATCTATTTTGGGAGATATTAAACCAGATCAAACCTCTGAGTCTGTAATGCTGCATGAAAATGATACCAAGAGTTTACTGGGGTCCCTACACCAGTTTGCATAGCAGTAAGGCCTTGGCCTTAGTTATTTAGTCAAAATTTACATTTCCCATACCAATGCATGTTCTTCAGACTTTAAACTCAAGAGTTCCAAAATCTGTGTGGGCCACCATGCTTGCTAGAACATCCCCATTGTGTTTGTGACTGGATTTCATTTAAGTTCTGTTTCTTCTGTCTCTTCTGTCTTGCAAAGGATAATACATGTGGACATCTTATGTGAGATGAAAAAAGAACATCCTATGAATTGGCTGGGAGAAAACTGTTGAAGACCAGAACAGGCTAATCCTATTCAGGGATGCTTTCCTCACTTCTAGGACAATCTCAAGATCTTCCCATAAGGAAAGGATAATTTGGTTTTACGCCATCTTTGTGCTATCCCATAATCAGATCTTCAAGGATATGCTGGAGGTGCCTTCATCTGGTTTGGTTAAATATGCATCCCATAAGCTCTGCTCCCTACCACTGCTGCTTTCTTTCTTGAAAGCCATTAATCTAAGCTTAGCTCAGTGGTTTCTCCTCTCCCCAGCAGCCTAGCCAACAGATTCTGAAATCCCCTCTTTCACCTTGTATGGGAAGAAAATTCTTAACAGATTCTTGTCTGTACCTCCGTAGTTCCTCAACCACAAGAACCTGCTGATGCTCCTTTTATAATGTGGTACAGTCTGACAGCAGAAACTCCACCTCAACATTTGCACAGTTGCAGTGCAAACTCAGGTAAGGCACCTACTTGCAATTTTGCAGTAGGTGAAGGGCTGTGAGCACAAGCATCTTTTAGACTGCTTTCAGCCATGAGATGATAACCAGACTTTCAAACTTACTAAGCAAGCAGAACAATATACAATGACTGAAAATATCATTTCACAATGTTCTGTCTGCTCCAGATATGGGCAGTAGCTGGACTATGGTGGCTTACTAACTATCCTAGACAAAAGGCAGAGCTTGGAATGCATAGTCTGAAACAACCACAATAATTTTACTCCTATATCTATAGCTTCAAAAGACCATTACAGCAGCTAGAAATATCCAGATTTTGGTGTCCTTCTGAAATACAAAAGCCTAACCCTTCCACTGAGCAGTACCTCTGGCCATTGCAAAAAGCCAAAACTCACATGAAAGGACCATGTGTCAGCCTAGGGCTGTCACAGTCAGTGACAATAGTGCCAAAAATAGCATCTGGGGCTAAAGTGAACCCACAGGAAGATGAATGCAGAGGAAAGCAAGGATCAGAATTCTAAAATTTTCAAGAATTCTACCTTAAGTATGGTTAGTGTTACTATTGTTTTTCTTTTTATTTTTTTTCCTAATATCCATTGGAAGATTGGCAGTTTCACTTAAGCTTGAGTGTAGCTGTATCATGATTAAGCAAGACACTATGGTGATTCATCTCACAGCTAGAAAAGATCACAGAATCACAGAATCACAGAATTGTAGTGGTTGGAAGGGACCTCAGAGATCATCGAGTCCAACCAACATCGAGTCCTTAATCTGTTTCTCAGGAAAGGGAGGAGGAAATCTCCAGCATTTATTTAATCACTAAATGGGATAACATTGTCCCTGTTCTGAAGAATGCTAACTACTTATCCTTGTTTGCTGAGCACAGGTTGATGGCTTGTGACCACAGGACATAATTTAATAGATTGAACTTTGTCAGTCACCACGGTAACTAGGCCAAGCACAACTGCCACCTTATTTTCACACACAGAGTTCTGCTTTAATTTCTTTTTATGTGAAGGACCCACAAAAGCTGGAAAATATGTTGAACTCTGTTGTATTTCTCTTTTAGCTTCAATGTTTTGCCAACCAGTCCATTCACATTTTTAGCCTGGAATCATCCTTTGCCAAGCAGAATTGCTCATAAGCTGACTTATGCTTGTAGTTGATAACTGTTTCTCTTACATTCTCCTAATATTTGCATGATCAGGTTAAAGATTTGGCCAAAAAATAATAATTGTCAAATGAATTTAAAAGGAAAAAACCAAATAGCACTCTTAACTAAATCAAAGTCTTGCCTGAATCCTCAGCTTTAAAACCCCGTATATTATTAGCTTGGTGCAATTTGTACTTATCTATATATTTGGAGGATTATTTTAAAATAGACTGAGCTGGAAATGAGAAGGTTAAACCAGCTGTGGAAATTGCAGCAGGAAAGCAATAGAAGGTAGGAAATTATCATAGATGTGACATTTTACGTGGGCCATTTTCATTATTTCAACTCAATCTGCACATCATACTGCAGCTTTTAATGTCTTTTATTTACACATTCCCTCAGATAGACTTACAAAATTGTTATCTGTACTGTGCTGTGCTGGCAAGGACACTGAGGCACAGATTATTCAGAGTCTTGCAGGACGCTTTTAGCAAGAACTTTGAGAGATATGATGCAGCCCCATCTTCTTTCCCCACAAAGAGGGAGACCAAAAGGGCTCAGGTCCATACTTGTCAATGCAGAGCTGTTTCAATTCTAAGGTGAATTATTACCTTAGGATCAGATGTAACACCGATGACCTTATTTATGCTGGTTAGTACCTAATTTAATATACTATCATACTGAATATAAAGGGATAGCCTAAAAAACATGGGGTATCCAAGAGACTCTGAGATTCTGATCTATACCATTTCCTAGCCTGTGGTCCTCATTTGGAGAAGTGTATACTTGTACTTGAGATTTGAATGTGAACACAGAAAACAAGTTATGGATTTGGTTTTGGTCCACTTAAAATCACCTACAGGATGATCTTAAGAGTCTTGCATTACCAATATGGTGGATGCCAGTTTGAGCATACACTATTGGAGCCATAGGTAATTCTCAGATTCTCTGTAATGCAATTTGCTTCTGCAAACTGCGGTCTCTTCCACTGCCTGTGAGAGTCTTTGCTTGCGTAAGGAGCATTCTGTTGGAGCTAGCAGCAATATAGTAGCATTATAAACTAATCATCAGCAGACAAAACCTTGATTTGCCTCATTCTCCAAAAGGAAAAAACACAGTGAAAGGTTAAAAATCTACTGTTACTTTATGATGCCAACATCTGCATCATTTTGCAGAGAATTTATTACAGATGGAAAAAATACATCTTTGCTGTAAAAGAAAAAGGAGTGGAATGAGATGAATATTTTCTTGAAGACTTCTGAGCCATGAAAGTTAGCATTCTACAGGAATGGCTCCTACACAGTGCAAGGGCTGTTCTGCTGCAGAGATTAATGTTATTTGGCTTCATCTGCCAAGTTCAGTAACTTCCTAGCTTGCAAATCACACCTGTTGAATTGCTACGGTTTTTCTTCTTGCTTATTTTTTCAAGTGAAGCTTTGGGTTTGCAAATAAACAAACAAACAAAAACTCTTTTGCTTTTTTACTCCTTTTGTCATGCTGGATAGATTTCTGTTTGGTGTCTTAGCTGAGTGATAAGAAAGGCAGTAAGAATACTATGCATTTAGCTGCACACTAGCCAGGCATGATAAAGCATGTAGGAAGAGCTTGAGATGACTTTCATATATAGTACACAGTTAAATATGGATGTCACCTTCTCAAAAGCAAAGAAAACAACCAGACCAAAATATTTCTGGCCTTGAATCCTAGTCATTAGCACAAAACACAAGAGTTCCGCTCTGAAAGCTAAGATGAACTTCATGGAGACATTTGATGGAAGTCAATAGTCTTTGCAAAGAGTAGGAAGACTCTTTGTGACCTTGCCATTCTTTCCTAAATCACGTCTTGTTAGGATTAGAGGATTAATGTGAATTCAAATTAATTAGGAAATGGTTAATGGTGTTCTAAGTTAGGGAGTGAACTTGACTTGATATTCTAAATTTATTTTAAAGTTGGTAGCAAGAACTACTTTTCTATTTTAACCTTGTGTTCTCCTTTTTGAAAAAATTCTGTATATGCAACTAATTTAAGAAGTGATAATACTAATAACAGTATTATTAAATAGTAATAATACTGCTCATTGCAGGGGGCTTGGCCTATATAACATTTAAAGGTCCCTTCCAGTCCAAACTATTCTATGAAAACTAGGAAGATGCATGATCCAGCAGCTCTGGGCTTGCAGCCCAGAAAACCAACTGTATCCTGGACAGGATCAAAATAAGTGTGTCCAGCAGGTTGAGGGGGATGATCCTGCCCCTTTACTCCACTCTAGTGAGATGCCACCTGGAGTATTGCTCTGGAGTCCTCAGCACAGGAAGTACATGGACCTGTTGGAACAGGTCCAGTGGAGGGCCATAAGGATGATCAGAGGGATGGAGCACCTCTCCTATGAAGATAGGCTGAGAGAGTTGGAGTTGTTCATCCTGGAGAAGAGAAGGTTCTGGGGAGACGTTATAGAGGCCTTCCAGTACCTAAAGGGGGCTACAGGAGAGATGGGGAGGGACTCTTGTCATTTGCAGTGGAGGATGATGGGTAACGTGTTTAAACTGACAGAGGGCAGATTCAGATTAGATATCAAGAAGAAATTCTTTAGTGTGAGGGTGATGAGGCACTGGAACAGGTTGCCTAGAGAAGTTGTGGATGCACCATCCCTGCAAGTATTCAAGACCAAGCTGTATGGGGTTTGAGCAACCTGCTCTAGTGGGAGGTGTCCCTGCCCATGGCAGGGAGGTTGGAACTAGATGATCTCTAAGGTCCCTTCCAACACAAACCATTCTATGATTCTATGATTTGAAACTCAGATAACTGAAGCCTGACTACCTACCTATTTCCTGTGGATTTCAGCTGGCAAGTATTTATGCTGAATCCTGGGTGGCTTTGAGCAACTTGTGCTGAAATCCAAGCTGTTTTAAGAAATATCTTCCTGGGTTTTCCAGGTTGTCTCTATAGAAGCTGCAAGCATATCCTTGGATTCCAGGATTGCAATATATCTGTTGGAGGGATTTTTGATATCAAGATATCGCAATCCAAAGAACTGTCTTCACCATCCAGAGCCTGCTCTGTTTGTTGTGACTTTCAGAGTGAGAACTGTGAGAACTTCAAAATTGTCATATATTAGATCAGGAAGAAATTTCACATAAAAGATCATTCTTCTGTGCATTAAAAAAAAAATAATTTAAAAGTATTAACTTCACTTTGTAAGTATGCTGTGAGTCCCAGGGCCATGTTTTTTAGAGGAATGGCATTATCTGAAATGATCTGTCAGTATACTTATTGAACCATATGAGTGAATCTTCAATACTCAAATGCCCTGGGGGCCTGATGAAGTTGACTGTTTGGTACTCTCTTAGTTAGGGACACTTTTGTATTATGGTGAGCAGCTATACGTATATCAAGTTTTATCATCCAATCAATATTTGGAGTGTATGAAGCATGCATTTGTGCATTTAGTATGGACCCTTATGAATACATGAGAACATGTCCTAAAAGATAGTGTGGAGTATGAAAGGAATATGATAATGTACCTCTGTCAAGCCTGCCAAACATGTAATTTGAGGCTTTTTTCTGCTCAAGCTCCAGTTTTTGCAGGGTGTAGTTTATGCAATATGTAGGTATATGTATATATTTCAGCATTAAAACTGGAACAATTTATGCTCATGCGTAACTTTCCTCACTTTGTACTTAGAAATCCTTGATGATTGCTCAGGTGGGTAAACTAAAGGATGTGCCTGAGTGCTTGAGGTATAAGAGCCTTAGTTATTATCATTTTTGGAAAATGAAACAAGGCCACAAAGAGGTCTTGTATAAATTAAAAATGAAGCAAAACGAAAAAGTAAGTAAGTCAGGAAAAATAATTAGCTGACATATGTTAATTTTTTAAAAATACTTGTTTGTGGAACAAAGTGTAATTAAGCCCTTAGTGAGCATATGGTATGCAAATACTAATGAAGTTTATTAGTTTATTATGGATTCAGCAGAATATTTGGGCATTCACATATACATATAAAAGCAAACTGAAAACTAGAATGTGAGAATGAGAGCGGTCTAGGAATGATGAATGTTCATTCTACTGATATTTTTGGTTTTGAAGGAATTCAGCAAAATATAACCTCTGTAAGGGACACAAACCAATTTCATTTTTTAATGAGGATGCAGGTCTAAGATGAGGGTAGGGTGAAACTAGTGTGTTAAGCTAATTAAACCTACTCTCTTTTTTTGTAATTTTCTAACACCAAGTACTGAATTAGCTGTAACCACTTGTAACAGTTCTGGCTCCATTTTTCAGTCCTGTGTACACCTAGTCATGCTGAAACAGTTCCCCTCTCTTAACTTCTGCTTTTTAAGAGAGAATCCTTTTGAAAGTTTTGTTCCAAGACCTGACTTACAGCTTTGAGAAAGAGAGTTTGAAGAGCTCCAAAAACTGCACACACAATTTATTTAACATTGTGGTCAAATTAGCATTAATTAAAGCAAAAGAAGTTAAGAATCAGTAGTAACTCATAAAGGTAATGTAATCATAATAATGTAATCCCAGTTTTATTCAAAACTGTGACAGAATATGGTCAAAACCTGGCCAGTTGTTGCATTATCTGGTCAAGAGTTCCTAACATGAGCTTCTTGTGACATTTTTTTTGTTGCGCAGAACTAGAGAGATGGAATGAGTGAAAGAGAATATGGAACAACAGAAAATTTGTGTTTGTGCAGTGCAGTAGTATTTGGAGGGGAAGGAGCAGTACCTTTGACTTCATCACAACCTTCATGCCTTACAGCTGTGCTGTCTCTGGTGCCACTCAGAGAGCATAAACATAAACACATAAGACATCTGTGCAAGATCTCAGCCTCAGATCATAGGCAGGGGATTCCACTACTGCTTTTTGCAGCAGAAAGTACAACCGAGCACCAAACCTAATAGAATAGTAGGAGTCTACTGAGGTATTTATTAGCAATAATTTTTATCCTAATGAAAACATTATGGATTCACACAAAGAAGAATGTTTACTGTGTTTATCCTACTTGAAAAAAAGTCCATCTGATGGCCCAGTTGGGGTAAATGCATTTCTCTTGACCATAATACAGCTCTAATAACACATACAAGCTGAACACTTGGCATGATGTGTTAGTATATGGAATAGACAAGCTGTCATTACATTTATGAGATACTCTTGGAACATTATGGTAATACATTGACTATGTCTATATTAATTATTTTTTTATTATACATTTACATTTTGTGTTTGTTCCAGAATCTTCACTATGGAATATTCTACATTGAAGAAAGGGAAATTTAAAATTGAATTCATAGGGAGCCCCATCTTAAGGTGGCAGTAGTGTGTGAAATGAGACTGCAGAACAAGGATTAAAGCAGTAGAAGAGCTGCTGAATGTTGTTACAGTATAGTTTCAAATAGTGGGAGAGTGAGAAATGGTTTCCTAAAACTTTTAAATATTAAAATATTTCAATGCACTGATGAAGACAAAAATTATTTGCTTTATTCCTGCAATCCTAGCACTTAAATGGCCGACAAAGGTTCATCATAGAGCATTAGTGGAACTCCAACAAAACGAAAATGTAGTTTAAAACAGGGAATTACATCATACCTTGCTTTCACCTCAGCTGATACAAAATTCATTGATGGTGACAACATTTCTGATTCTGTTGATATGAAACACATTTCAGCTAATGGAATTACTCCCAATTTACCAGCAGGATAAGGTCTTTTTGCCCTTAAGTTGTATAAATTGCACCTGAGAAGTTCCACATACCGTGCACCTTCAGATATTAAAAAAACCAAACAACCTTTTTAAGAGCCTACAGCACTGAAAGTCATATTCTGCATCTGAGAAGACAATGCATTTATTTTAGTGCATGAAGGTATGTCTTGGTTGCTTTGAGAGCAATGGCTACACTTAAAACTCTTACATTTGACTTTGATGTATTCCCACTGCAGGACAATTTTCAGCTTTGCTGTTGCCTTTCTAGTCTTTGTACATAGTTTATTGAGCAAATTAAAGCTGTCTGGCCCACCACCCTTAATTGCAAAGTGTAGTCCGTCTTTCTACGTGAAAAAAAAAATCACTGTTTTACTATAAATTAGAGATAGATTTAAAAAAAAATTAAAGTGCAGCTAGGGTGTTATTTAGTTCTAAGGAAAAAAAAAAATCTTACTCCTGCTGTAACATATCATATAAAATGAAGTATTTTGGTTTTTTTACAATCCTGTCTGCAAACAATGATTTCTATTAACTTCTTTATATTATTAACCGAAAATAAATTTTCTCTTTACCTATATTCAATTAATGGTTTCCTCTCAACTGAGATTTTTATTAGAAACCTAAGATATACCAACAGAAAATTGTTTTAATTGAATATTCTCTATAGATCATTCATTTTTAGATAAGTACATCAAAAAATATAGTGGTGTTCTGCTAAAATAATATAAGTCTCATCTTTTTTTCACTGAAGTCCTCCATGGTCTCATAGAGTTGATAATCGTGAAGTCGATAATCAAGCTTAAAATGAGGTTTATTACATATTATAGAAATTAATGTGAAATATACATATTTTTTTTTTAATGAAGCAGATATTTCTCAGATATGATACCAGCTGAGATCTGAACTGTGGCTGACGTGTTTCTGGATTAATCAGTGGAGATTGTGAGTATATATCACATATGTTTAGAAAAAGATTACAGTTATATTAAGAATCCATTACTGATTGTATTGGCAATCTTCAGAAGACAGCACATACTAGCACTTAGGCTGTTATTAGCACAATTTCCCTTTTAATCGAGGCATTTTAGATCTAGATGAAAGGTTTTTTTTTTGTTTTAATTTTAAATGTGAATCTTCAGCTCTTTTATTAGGAATCTTCAGAAGTCCAACGACCTTTATTTTAAAGAGAAGATTTTCCTATTCTACAACTTTGCATGTGTTTAAAAGGAAAAAGGTTGGCAAAAAAAAAAAAGAGATTCAGGATGTTGCCATTCAAAAGCATGGGCTGGCACTTAAAAAACCCCAACAAACCAGCCTAAAACCACTCCAGAAAGCTGTGCTATTATTTAATTACAGTATTTTGGAACAGTTTCCATACTTGATAAATGTCATTGTAAGCCCCAGTATTTTACTATAGCTGTCATTGTTAAAGGACACAGGCAGAATAAGGTTTGTAAATAGAAGCAATATACTTTAGGAGTAGTTGGTATGGTTGACCAGAACAACTGGTCAAACTGTCAAGTATACAAGACATTGAGGTTTGTCTTCAAGGCCTTAAGAAGATGTGAGCCTGAAAACTTGTCTAATTTTTCCAGCTATATCAATGAGTCAAAGATGTCACATGTCCCAACAAACCCATTCCTGCCTACTGTGAATAGCAAGCTTTTTTATTTTGCTTTTGTAACTCTTCATTATTTATAATGTTATTTTTGTAAAGAAAAGCAAAAGGGAACAGGGAGAAGCAGTATATTGTTAAGTTAGTTGATACAGCTGGGGAAAAAGCAAACTGAGCAGGTTTCAGACATTCTGCTACTTCTGCAGGAGGAGGGAGATACCCTTGTGTGGTGCCCTTGACGAGCTTGCAGCTACATGGGAACCGGAGAGTCACAAATCCAGGCAGTCATGTTTTCTGTGGCAGGTAACACAAGCATGGGAAAGGGTATGACGTTGCGATGAAGTGTTTAACCTGTACCAAGGTTTGTGACATATACAAGTGTGGAGGTCATTGCTCACTGTCATATGAAATGGGAAAACAAGGTGAGGTTTCACCAATATTTGCTAATTTTGCTTGGTTCATTTCTGTTTGATCATACTAAAATTGTCATAGGGAGCACATACAGAGGAAACAAGGGGTACTAGTTGTCACCTTTGATGGAGGAATTGAAAGACGTGTTACAAAGTAAACTTCTCCTGCAATTTGTTTTCCTCTACTTACCTCTGATCTCAGTGGTTTGGCAGGTCAAGAGGTCTCCTCCATCCTGGCAAGAACCATATCTTAATGGCACCCTTTAAAAACACAAGTTGTCTAATTTACGTATGTCTCACAATGCATCTGGGATATCTTACTGCTGTGTACCACAATTACAGTTACCCCAAACCTCAATTTATGCAACATATGGTCTGAAGGGATTGCATCAGAACTGGATGAGGCACAAGCAATGCCAAAGCTGAACACAGTAATGGAGACAATACGTATTTCATGCTTCTCAACCAGAGTGCAAACATGTATAAAGTTCAGATGTTACAGACTGAAAAGCACTTAAATAGAGCACTAGCACAACATTTCTGCTAAGTGCTATGTTTGATTTTAACTAGACAATAAGCCTTAAGGATTGTGATTCCTTAGAGTAAGCTGGTTTCATATGAGACCCATATATAATATCCTTATAGCTTTGCAGAAAAATTAAAATCAGTGGATTAAAGCCAAAGAGTAAAGGAACAGTATTAAAAATATATGGGAATGTTTTCATGCCTAATGGCCATTTTGAAGAAGTGCAGCTAGAAAATATCTGAGAGAGGCAAATCTCAGCAGTTTGCAGAAGGAAATTTTCTCTACAGTCAAAATAGGAACGTTTCCCAGAGAAGACTGCAGGGGAATTGCTTATCTAGTACCAAACCTGCTTTGAGTAGCAAACCTGCTGATTACATACTCTTTATGACAGGAAAGAGAGGCAGGAACCATACAGGGATCTTGAAACATCTCAGACTTGCTACACAATGTGCTTCTCAAGGTTCAAACAGACCTACTTTTTCTGATTTTGTAACTATTTTACACCAAGAAAAAATTATTCACAAAGAATTGTGAGCCTGGCCCTCCAGAAAGTTTCTCTATTTTTTCTTTAATAAATAGCATACAGTTGAAAAGTAATACATTCCCTATGGTTGCTGTGTTTCCCGGATTGTCTGTCCAAAAGAACATTTGGCAACTCTGAGGTGTTACATTGCAATTTATCCATTGGAAACACTTGACACCAACGGACTCACATAAAATGGACAAAAAGCAGGTAATACTTGTAACTTGTTGATGTCATGGGGCAGATTTTAATTATAAAGGATTTGTATGCCATTATTTTCTGAGAAGCTGAATGCTCCTCAAACTTCTTTGTACAGAGCAGACAAAAGAAAACCCATACATCCATGGTTTTTTTGACTGTACCTTTTTTTTTTTTTCTGCAACATTCCTCTGCCTTATTTACCTGGTTCCAAGGAATTCCAAGGGCAGGACACATCCTTTAATAAGGCCATGAACTGTATATCATAGCTAAGACTAGTAATAAACTCTAATACAGATGTTATAAAAGCCTTCTTAAAGCAAGGTTAATAACATGACAATAGTAAACACCCCAGTCAGCATAAAATGAAATGAAGCCTACAGTATTTTAAATGCATAGGTACAGTGAAAAAGGATACCAAGAAAAGACCTTTTGTTCATGAGTTTCTATATATAAAAAAAAAAAAAAGTTTCTGCTTTGTCTCAGTTGAAGGTCATCTGTACATGAGCAAGAGAAAAATAAGTACCATACTTTGCTGCAAAATGCTGGGATTACATAGCAGCATGTACAATATTGCAAATACAATTCTTTAATAGAAGACTAATATTAAATTAGAAGAGTTCCATTATGATGAGACATGTATTGTGTTCATTTATATTTATTGCTTTCTGTTTCCCTTTTTTCCTCCTAAAAATAATGGTGTAGAAAGTGAAAGAAAAACTATACCTCTACTTCAGCCCTATGAGAGAACTATAATAATCTTGCAAAAATGTCAGCATAGTTAGCTGGTCAGTTTCTGAAGAAGCACTTTTTGCAGAAGATCACCATTGTGTCCCTCATTCAAAAGGATATCCAAGTTCAGGATCGAATTTACATATTGATGGGGTCTTGCACTGCTGTTTGGAATTAAGGATGCTTTCTGAAATTGGTGCCTCAGTCTCCAATCAGTTTCTCTCATTAGACAACATTTCCAGAGGGAGGGCGTGCAGAATATTTGAACTAAAACAAACATACCAATTTTCTGACAAATAATCACTTCAATTGTTTTTAGCAAAAAACACTGATTTCTTCCACGCATGACAATTATAAAGAATATTTGGAAGTTTTCAACACCATTTATCTTCTCTGAGAAGGCAGAGAATAAGAATTATCATGCCATTCATCAGATAGCAGGCCATCATTTGTCCGTCATTTCTCAAAGGGGCTAGATCTAGGCTGATTCTGATGAAAATTCAGTATTATAAAATATTCAGTCTAATAAAAGATGTAAAATGTAATAGACTATTTTTCTTAACCTTCTGGAATGGGGCTCTTCTACCTCTTTGTTTAACAATTTTCTCAATTTGCTTGCCCTTGAAAACTCTGCTGATCACTAATCTCCTCTTCCCACAACAAAACCTTAGAAGTTTTAAGATATTGTAGCACCAACATGTAAAATCTGACTGAGCAGAAGAATGTTCAAGTAGCTTAAACCTGCATACTACAAATGTTTTCAAGACAGTCAGAACAGAACAAGTTATATTGAAATGACACAATAAACCTTTTTACTAAAAGTTAAGAAAGATTTCCAGCTTGTACTTTAGATTTGTCAAGAAAGTTTCCTTTTTCACTTAAGATCCTCTTAAAAATATATCACTTTTAAAATATTGTATTTTATTGTTATTTTATTTTACAAAGTCGCTAGTTATAGAAAATATAACTGAGCAAACTGGATGTTAACACTAAAGAATAAAGCAGCATAACATCACCTATTAAACATTTTTTAAATTTATCCTGCTTAAAGCTCACCAGCTAGAAAAGTGAAACAGCTCTTAAGACATCATGGTAGATTGATAGAAAATCGAATGACAAACTGTCCACCAAAGAATGACTGTATTTTCATTTTGAAAATCTAAATAAAAAACAAATAGTAATTTCTTGAAGTAGAAACGTGGCCATCTTTCAAAATACTTCCATTTATGAAAATGTGGCCAGCTTTATTTTTATTTTTTTATTTATTTTACTTTTCCACCAAAATTTTCCACTGATAACCTTTCTGTGGATCACTGTAACACTTAAAAATTTTCTTATTCTCTTCCATGATTTAACTAGCATGATAGCTAACATGATGGTTTCAAGGATTTAGTTTTTCCCTCAGCCCAGTTCTCATTTACCAGTCTACATATTCATCACTTAACCTAAGTGACTAGCATAATCCCTAGAGGTATATAAGTATATAAATACAAGTTGAAGGTTCACATTCTCTCTGCATGTAGCACTGCTGCTACTGTCTTTGGAAAACTGTCCCCACTTCCATGTCCAGAGTTCAGACTAGTTGTTGATAACACTGCAAATGTCCACAGAGAATCCCCAAGCACAATTTAGGAACTTATTCAGTTAGGAGGTGTCAGTTAGGCGGTATCAGGTTTAGGTCTGTGAGTATTTAAGGGCAATGCTGGCAATGGGCTCTTCAGTTTGCTCACAGGTGTTTAGTATGATTTAATGAGTTTAAATGGAAGCTAGAGGAACTGAAACTCAGGCTTTGTTTTAAAAGAGATGAGGGTTAATTTCTAGGATGACTGTTATGTATTGTTACAGAGAGAATCCATGTACAATTTCAAAGACATGTTTGTAACATTTTTTAACCTGAAATCCATCTCCTGGTTCAAATGAATATTTAGTTATGTGCCTGGCTACAGCTTGTTTTATGCAGGCAGACGGGGTGACCTGGATCTTGCCTAGTACTGTAATCCCTCCAAAGCAATGCTCACTGATTGTTGCACTTCTGTGGTCTCACTCCAGTTTGTCAATGAGATGTCCTGAACAAGTTATTCCACTTGTGTGGATTTCCCCACTCTGGGGTCTGTCAGAATCTGTGTAGACAGATCAAAATCATTGTGAGCATTTTTGCTGCCAGCTCATATTCCATCAAGTATTTTTCAACACCACAACAACCTTCTGTTACCAGGTACATGTTCCCGCAAATGCACTTCACAAATTTTGTTTTGTTGTTTTCTGTCTATAGCTTCACTTCTGCAGATGTAGGTTGTTATCTTTTTTGTCACACTGGAGACCACAAGTCCTCTTACTGTGGTTTTTGAGATTACAGCTGCTGCAGGAAGCTCTGGACATTACTTTCCAGCCCAGCAAGGTGCCTAAGCAGGTAACCACCCATGTGCTTTCACAGTAAGGAAAAGTCAGGCTGTGATGGCAGTCCTGGTGGTGGAAACCCCAGAGGGGCCAAGTGAATGTTGTTGCACAGCCCTTCGTGCTCTAACCAGTGGAGGGGCAGAGATCCTGCAGTGTGTCCCCTAGGAGATTAGAAGTGGTATTTAACATTGCACCTCAGGCTCTTTGCACGGTTCCTTATACATTCAACAGCAGCATGGAGGTGCATTAGTTTTCATTAGCAAATGCTGACATTTCGTCTAGAAGGCATGAAGCATAGGTTCATAATAGAAAATTGTTCCCAAAACCTGACTCAGAGCTGTGTGGACTTACTAGCTCAGGTCTCAGTGCAGCAAGAAGGATTGCTTAGACCTGATTAGAGTATAGGACATCAGTTGACAAACTGGTCAGGTGTCAAGAAGGGCTCTGAAGACACAGTGTGGTGTGCCAGCAAGAGGGAAGTGAAATTGTGCTGTAGGGTCTGGCTCCAGAGCCAACACTTGTCCT
>JAOXNG010000012.1:92121017-92135379 GCA_028566535.1 Scolopax minor
AACTCCCACACATCAGGCAGTTCCGTGGGGCAGCAGCGTGGTTCTGGGTTTGGCTTGTGCTTCCTAAAAGTGAGACTCTCAGGGTGGGGTCGGGGCTGAGCGGCTCCTGGCCCCGGGGCTGCCTGCAAGGGGGCTGCTCCCACCCAACGGGGCCAAATCCTGCTCCTACTCCCCTGTCCCAGCCGCTCACAGAGCCTTTCCCAAGTGGGATGGCTCATGTCTCACCCCACGGACAGTCTGTGCTGCCACCACACTGTGCCCACACCCGTGTCACCCCCCAGACACCAACATCACCTCCAGATACTGGCATCACCCTCAGACACCAGCATCACCCTCAAATAACAGCATGGCCCCGAAACACCAGCATCACACCCAAACACTGACATTGCCCCTAGACACCAGCATCACCCCCCAAACACCAGCATCACCCCCAAGCACCAGCATCACTCCCAAACACTAGCATCACCCCCAGACACCAGCATCACCCCCAAAACACCAACATCAAACACTACACACACCCATAGACAGACAAAACCCAACAATCTTGGGCATTAGAGCATGCCCTGAAGTGCCACATCTACACATTTCTTACATACTTCCAGGGATGACCATAGTAGACTCACTTTGAAGTTTGGATAACAAAAATTTTTCAGGTAATCTCAGGTCATTCAGGATATCACATTTTCAGAAATTAAGCATGACACCTGAGTGTCTGAAATCACTTCTAGTGCTATTAACTGTCTCTTTCTTTTCTTTGACTCCAATTCTGGATGTTTTTGAACCTATGTGACTATTTCATGTTCAAAACTCAACCATAAATACAGTTACAAAGTAGAGCCTTATTGAGCTCTGGATGCTGGAGAACTTTGGTTATCTTTTATTCAAGGAGTGAGAGAAACTGCCAGTGCTCTACACAGAAAGTCAGAAATGAAAAATGTTTACTGTTTCTCTGATGTTATTTCCTTCAATTTTGTAAACTCTACAATCCAGTGACTCTAGATCATCCCTTTTTGATGACATCTGACAAGGGCTGTATAACTCTAGACACAAAGGGTCATAGTCAATAAAACCTTCCTGAGTCACGGTGGGGGCAGGGCAGGAACCTGTACCAAACCTTATAATACTTAACCGCATATGCAGGAGAGAACAGGTGTACCAGGGTCCATAGGGTGGTGGTAGGTGCTTCAGATCACTGGAACAGATACAACTACTCAGTAAAATTGCAACATTTTGGACATTAATAAGCTAGTAGAAGTGGCCTGATTGCCAGTATTATCTGTGTTAATTTAAACGCATACTGGGAGCGTCAGGACCATTTGCTGTGGTTTGCACTTATCTGGAAAGCAACCACCATCTTTGTTTTCCCTGATATGTCAATGCTTCTTTCTGCCAACATCTAGGCTAGCAATTAGAAGTCTTCAACTTGAGACAGTTGAAGTTGGGCTCTATACTAGTTTAGCTGGAAGCTGTAGGGGACACTCCATCTCGTGCAAGTATTTAACCCAAATGAGTGACACTGTGCCAGGCTATAAGCAGACATAAGACTTGCATATAGTCTATCTTTATGTGATATTTGCAATACTTAATATTTTAAAATTTCTATTCCCTGAGTCGTATCATCTCCCTTTCCTTACTACCTACAGAGGGTCATTTTGTCTCCTGCACTCCATAATTCAGAGCACCTTTCCTCTCTATTACATGATGACTGAGGACCTCACTGGGACCTCTAAGTGAATTCTGGATTTGGCCACACTTGAGCCAGAATTTTACTTGTGGCAATCTTAATTCCACTTTCAAAGGGTAAAAAGATGTCCCACAAACTCCTTTCCCCATTCTTTTCTTTCTCAGACCTTCTTGTTTGACAGCAGTTTAAAGCGGGGGAAAAGACATAATCTAGAAATGCAATCCATATTAAAATTCAATCTTAAAGTAAAACCATCAAAACCCAGAATCCAGAGAATTAGTAATGCTGTCACAGTTCTTGGTTGTTCATAAAGGCAATTACACATGCAAGTGAATTGCATAAGCATTTATAAACACTTATTTCTTGAGTGAAATATTCATCAAATATTTTCAGCAAAGGCAAATATTTTCTGTACTCCTGCTTCATGTTTCACAGCACAAGTTAATGAGTTCACTGGCACTTTGATGTTCAATGTGTTAGGCTTCATTGTAGTTCAGAATCTCAGTCCCTGCTCACTTATGTCATTTGCGAATTTATCAAAGGACAGGTCTTGTGAGCGCTGCTCATGGGTTTCCTCCCCATGCTCCTTCCCCCTCAGCATCTCTTAGAGTTTCTACATTGCAGTTTTTGGAATGCTGTGAAGTGTAGCAACATCTGAGCTAACTTAAATTATGCCTAGTGGTCCCAGGTACAATGTGAGGTACTAGGGAGGGAGTGCTGAGCTGTGCTAAGGCTGGAGGAGTAATGCTGGTACCCGAGCTTGCTCCTTTCCAGCTCATTTGGATATAAGAGCAATCAGCCAGAGTCATGCCTTCATCTGCATCTGAATTAACTTTTGATGGGATGCTGAGTGATGAGGCTGACAGAGAATCACAGAGGGTCATATTCTTCTGCTATGATTAATGCTAGGTGACCAGTACTGCAATGTTATGAAGGTGTTTTTTATTCTAAACATGCTTTTCTTGCTTTGTTAGATTCTTTCTAGAGCTTTTTACCAAAAAGATTTTGTAGGTCTCTTGGTCCTGCTTAGTCTCATTTATACATTTAAATCTATTTCCACAAATTCATTAGTCTGAAGTACTAATCTTTGTGTTACAAAATTCATTTTGCCACATAAAATTCCTTAGATTTACTCTTACTGTGTCAGCAGTGTGTCCCACCAGAATATAGTCAAACTGTTCTTCTCTATTCTCCTCAAGGTTAGCATTCAGAAAATTTCATTTTTTTTAAATGTGAAAACTGTATTACTGCAAATTTGCATTCAGAAATTCTAATTCCGTGGCCTCATGAATGTTACAGGTTGAATAACTCTAGTATCTGCTCTTAGTAACTGGCGGCTCCTTACCAGAAATGTATTTTTGGTGATGCATCTGGTGAGGCTGGTACTGGAAAAAAGCTACATAGGTGGACACCAATATACAGAAAAACTACTTTTCTGTCCATTCTCCTCCATCCTAGCCAAAAGTGGTTTTTTTTTTTCATATATTCCCCTTTCAGAAGGGAAAAAACCCAAATATTTTCAATGTAAAAGCAGATAGTTACAGAAAATCAAGCTTCAGCCTCAGCCCTGAGTATATACTTGGGCAGATAGATAGACAAAATAGAGAACCTTCTGAACAAAGTTACTTGACTTTCAAGTGCATTATACTATTTCTGTTGGGAAGACCATTTTGATGTATAGTGAATTGAGATAACTAACTTTTCTCTCCATGTATTGGAGGTAATGAGCACTATTGTCTGAGATGATACATGGAAAATATTTAAGGAAATATTTTGAAAAAATGCTAAGTGCTATATTGCATGAAGTGAAAAGAGAAAGCTTCTTTCATTTTAAGAAGTCTGGATAGAATATAGGTTAAGAATTATCATGTCTAAATTTCCTTTCCCTTTACCACAATTTTAGTATATATCTTCTAGGATGGAAATGTAAGTCATTCCTTTAATGCCTTTAATGCATTTTTCTTTAAAATGTAAATTATGTTTGTGTCCACTCTCAAGGGTGAAAGCTTGCTTACTTCAAGTTTCTGCAGATTTCCTCTTGGCTTGAGTTCCTTAGTTTTGTCTTGACAAGCAATATCCCAATAACTTACAAATTTTATACAAAAAGGGCTGTGGAGAATGGTGTGAAAACAGATTTGTAGATAAGAGAGTTGGCGACAGCCTTTGGACAGTTGAAAGTTATTAAAAAGGACAGATGAACTGCATAGTGAGGTTCTTTTTGCCAGATCATTCTCAAACCAGTAATGAAGTTACAGCCTAATTAATTTCATCCCTTTTCTTTTACCTGAATGGCTGGAATACAGAATCAGAGCAGCTTGACATACAGGTTTTTTTAGAAAGTGACCCTCCACTGTGTATCATCCTTTCACTGTAGCATGTCTGGCATTGTTCTTGCATTTTTAGTGCTGGTGCAGGAAAGAACAAAATCCCCATGTCCCTCCAGCCCAGTCTTTGCAGAACTGCAGTATGACATTAGATATAAATATAGGTGCAGAAAGCTGTTTTGGTTACTGTCAAAAAAGTGTTTTCAAGACTTCTCCCTTATATGTGTAGGAGATATGGGGAAGAAAGAACACTGAAATGGAAAAGCAAACATGGAAAACAAGAATTAAACAAATATTTGATCCCATAAAAGTTTAAACCAGCATAACTAATATCTAGGGGAATATTTACATGTTCTGAAAAAAAATAGCAAAAACTCAAAAGGCATCTGTGTAAATCACCACCCTTTCAAGAGGTTAGATCAGCATATGCTGACAAGAGGCTTGTGTTGTGGTTTTTGTAGTATTCTTAGCCTAATTAACAAATGCATTACTGGCACAAGTGAGCCTGGAACAATTGCCAGTCAGAACACTCAGAGAGAAGCCACCAGGGAACACTGGATAGCAATAAAAAGCCATGGCTGCTTATTTTTAATTCTTTGGAGGGCCAATTCAAACAGCAAATGTAATTACAATTCTGTAAATAGAACACCCGAAAGCACTCCTTCTGGCATTAGTATTCATATCTTTGATATTTGTTTAACAAATGATCAAGTAGCCCTTTCCCTATGTTGCTTCTTATTTGAGGGTTTTGAAAATTTGAAAAGCAATGCTGAAAATTCCATAGAGCTGTATAGATTTTCATTTTCATATGCATTGGAAAATCACTGATTTGGCTAGTGAAAGACCCTGAATGTTACTTTCTACTTCAGGTACAGTAAGAAGAAGAGGTAGATTTATGAATACCTTTTGTGTTGTTATGCCTTTATTTGAAGACTAGACGTTGATTATGATGGAGCATGGTAAAGCTAAAATTATTTCAAAGGAAAACTATAGTATTTGAACGTCTAGATTCTAAACTAAATGATCTGTATTCCTGCTCTATTTTCACTTAACACTAAAACAGGAGTCAAAATAGAAAGAAGAAAACTTTACTGTCCTTCAGAGTGGCATACTTTCCCATTACGTGACATACCGAGTGTCTCAGCAGGATGTTATCCTACTTTGTAGTATTTTGTGCAGCAGGCAGGCTTGCTGTGGTAGGTTAATTCAGAGAAAGAGCAAAAGCGGCTAAGGCACAGCAAGATGTGATCATAAATTAATAATGTTCAATGGACTGTGTCTGTGAGAGCTGCTATTGGTGTTTCAGGTCAGGATAATCCCTAGACTCAGTTTAATTTCAAAAATGGCAGCCATATATTTCATGTGCAAGTGGAAGAAAACAGAAGTCTTAGGGGGAATAGAAAGCTCTTAGAGAGATGAAGGTAAGTACCCAAGGGAGAAAAAGGAGAAAGAATAACAATAAGACCAAAACAAGGTAAACTATCCGACCATCTGTACGTAGGTACTTGATAAACACAGTAACATTAGCAACATAACTCCTATTTTCATATGGTCAAAAATCTGAAATTCTTGCTAAGGTATTCCTGGTTTGCCTCTGACTTTGAGAGTTCATTGACAGCTTTTTTCTACCAGCCAAATAGGTGGGTGAGGTATGGTATCAGCTTGTCATTAAGATTTATAAAAGGGAAAAACATCTTTAAAACGTCTTTCTGTGCCCCCTCCAACCTCTCTGACTGACTTAGTTTCCTAGTTTTAGTTGGTTTTTAGGAAACAGAAGCCACCTGTTTGGCTACTGAACCTCTTATTTATCAACTCTTTTAATTTCATTATTGCTCAACAGTCAGTGTTTGACATCGACTTTAAAAAACACCACTACATTCTCAACAGTTAAACCCACACCTAATTATTTGTGCAGGAGGCACAAATATTTGCCTTGTGTTTCTAGTATTTTTAAGAAGTCAGTCTTACTGCTGGAATGTATTTACATTTCTGAATGTATGACAGAGAGGAAAGCTCTGTAATTTGTCTGCTTCCAATTTGCTTTAAAAGTACCTGTTCTTTCCAAGTGGTGTGGTGGGGCTGAAGAGAGGCTCGCTGCTTGTTTAACCTAGCTCGCATGCTTCAACTCTGCCCAAGCCTTCATGGGAGGAGAAAGGACTACTATTTCATGACAAGGAACAGTCCGCTCTGTCCAGGATACCTTAGGAATGCAGTGTGGGGCAAAGCAAGAGGGTGGGATACCCACTTTTGTTACTCAGCAAGCCAGCTTCAGAGCACACTTTTCCTTAGCCACTACGCTGTAACCATGCTGTACACGATGGCACTGTCCAAATTTTTTTGTGTTGCAAATCAATACACACAAAGCTGATGCAAGTTAAAAGTAAACCTTAAAAAGGTTATTTGTAACTCAGATAATTTCAGAGAGTTGATTTACAGTATGGCCTCCAAAACTGTTGGCCGGGCACTGCTGAATGGGCAGTAAACTGGTGTGTGAGAACAATGGCTGGGGAAAAGGAGCCTTTTAATTTGGCTTTCCTGCCAAAGTCAATATATATTGTACTCATGTCCTGAGACAGAGAGCAAACAGGGTGCCTGCAACATGAAAACCAACAAGGAAGCTTCTGAAAGGAACAGGAGTCCTGGCTGCAGCGAAGACCAAGCTCCCAGTCCAAATGCTCAAAAGTGAGGGGTGGCAAGAAATCAATTAATAGAGCTGTAGCAGGACAGTACTGAGTCTCCAAAGTAATATTGATTTCAGTTGTACAACTAACATAGAAATACCCTTGGGTTAAGGCTGATCATCAGAGACAAGCCCCCAGTACCCACCTCCCAGGGCCAGGGGTTTTGAAGTTAGGAGAAGTGATATCAAGAGCATCTAATCTTTTACTTATCTTTTGGATCTTGTCTTTAAGCTCTAGTGAAAGCCATGTATTCCCCAACTTGTCTTGCCTGTAGGGCCAGAGCTGCTATGTAGTATTATTGTGGTGTCTTTTGAGTTTGGACCCATCTCCCCAGTTTGTGTCACAGCTGGAAATGGAAGTGGTGGTCAGAGACTGTCAACCAACTGACCAATGGTGAAAGCTGTCATCCAGTGTGTGAAAGACAGGTAGTCAACTCTGTCTTGAAAGCATTTGAGTCTACTTGTTACAGCTCTCATATGAATGATTTAACTACTCTGTAGAAGATACTCTGGAGGTTTGATTTGTTTATTTTAATAGTTCCCATCTGTTCTATTTTGCATAAAGTAATAAATCCTTATTGGGTGTAATTCTACAGAGCAGTGGATACAGTAGTTAATACAGTTCTAACTCCTGCTTCAATCACCGTAGTATAATGCTTTCACTGATGAGTGGATGTGTAACTGCTAAGGGCCTCCACTCTATACATTCAGTCAAATTTCACCATTTATGTCAGAATCTTACTTAATCCAAGGGTTTGTTTAGATCTTATCACCACACAAAATAAAGTAAACAACAGGATTTTTAAGAGCTTGAACTAAGTTTTGTCAGAATACAAAGTAGGACAATAAAAATTTGATAGTAATGACATACAGCAATGTAGACTAGATGGGCAAAAAAAAGAGTAAGAAACTGTATGAGAGTTACAAAGAAATCTCACCCTCTGCCTAGCATATCTTGCCAGGACATCTCCTTTCCTTACTGTTTAGTCTGATTCTGTCAGCATTTCAGTGGAGTCCTAACTCACAACCAATTCTGCACAGTTTCCTCTAGACCTTATAAAAAGTCTTCCCTACACTTCCATCCCCTCTAATTTCTAGGTATGCATCAGATGCTGTCTCTCTGTATATCTTTCTTAATGTCTTAAAAATTATCTTCTTTACTTACACTTTCACAAATTTCCTCTTACCCAGAATACTGCAAATAGGCATCTTTCCTCTCTTCTAACTTTCAAAGTTGCTGAAGGGAACATCTAGTGAACAGCAAACAACCAACAAGTTACCTTGTCTCGTTGTTGCTTCAGACTTCTTTTGCTGTTGTAGTCAGTATATCTTATCTTCACAAGAGAAAACTACTTTTCCCCCAGCATACAATCTAGTCACAGGTCTGGTTACTACTCTTTTTCAGGCTGACTTAATTTACTGGGATCTGGTTCTCTGAATTTTTTCTCATTTATCACAGTTACCACAGGAGAAAAAGAAGCGTAAGACCAAATTGTTCTGTCCTGTTTGCCATTCTCTAGAAGCGCTAGGAGTGTTAGTTGAACTTAGACCTGCTTCTCTTTCCTGGCACCCAAATGGATGCTCTAATGCGATAGGGCTTGCCACCAATGCCAGCTGAGCAACAGCTGGTCCTAAGCTTGGTGCTACCTGTGTCTGAGTTACCTCCTTCAGAAGCTTAGTTATAATAACATTTTACTTGAGGGTCTCTGTTTAATTGTATAGGATCAATATTTTGAATCAAATTTCCTAAAGTTTTGTTTTAGGACTTTTTCTCTCTTCTTTAACAGATGTATATCAGAAGTTTTATCTAGTTTGCAAGGCTTGCCATTTTAAGAAAAAAATTCTATAATTCCAACCAAGGACTTCTCTTGAACTAGAGTTTATGAAAAACAAGACAAAGCATAGCTTTTAGGGTTTTTTTTAACATTTGATGACTGAATATGGAAAGGTTTCATTATTTCTGCTAAAATAAAGAATAAAAAACCCTATTTGTTTTAAAGATGAAGTATAAAGCCTTGGTTAATACTCAGATAAACAGTCACCTTCATATGAAAGATATGTTATCTGAGAAATAATATGCAATGTTCAAAAGCTGATTGTGAATTTAATTCATCAAAATATGAGTGGGAAGAAGTGAAAGAACATATACATCAAGACAGAATTCTGCTCAATTTCAGTATTTCCACTAGTTCTATTTTATACAAAAGCACAGTTATATTTTTAGATGTTTGTGAACAATTCATAGATCCCCAACACAGCATTTTATGCTGACCTTTTACATTTTTTCTTCTCTGAGAAGAAATGTGACAAGTATATGATGTCAGGTAATAAACCTGTTTTTTACAGAGCAATAGCCAAATATGCAGATGTGACACTTTTGACACTTTTGCTTAGAATCAACCGAAAGCTTTTCTTTATATGGGCTTTGTGAAATATTGCTTACTTTCTTTTAGAAATTATTCTATCCATTTGGAAGTTGGGTTCTTGGGATGACATAAACTGGAGTTAAAATAAACTGCTTCAAACATAGCTCTTTAGGTTCCCCAGGAAGCACAAAAAGCTCCAAATTCTGAGCAAGTCTGCATGGCTTCCTTTTGGAGCCAGATTAGAAAACAATGGCCTGCTATACTTTATTTTTAAACTTTGCAATTAGAATGTAAAAAACATAACCATGGTAAAAACCCCATGGTGTCTCAACTCTAAGATTGTGTTCCTTGCTTCAGTACATATAGACTGTGACGTTTTGTTTGTGTCTAATGTTCTATCAAATATTTTCCCCCTGAAAAAAATGAAATAGTTTAGCTGTGTGCAGACACTGTTAGTAGCAGACTACAGAGTCAGTGTGCTCAGTGTTGGCAATCTCACAGGCCCCACAGAGTAAGTGAAGAGGGAAATGTTCACTGTCTCCTGTTGAAGATTTGGAGGACATCAAACAAAAAGATAGCTGGTTCAAAACAGACAAGAGAAGGTGTTTCTTTTGCAATGCATAGTTAAATATGGAACTGGTTACCACAGGACACTACTAATGCTATTCACGCAGGAAATAAAGAAACAGGTAGAAAAACTCATGGTAGCAAAGTCCATCAGATTAATCATATACAAGAGTCATTCTTCCACCTTAGGAACCCTCAGCCTCCAGTTCTCAAGACCACTTGAAGCCTGTACCTACATGAGAGTTTGGGAACAATTTTTTGTTTCCCCAAAAGCTGGAGGTCTTATAGTCTTACGTAGGAATGTACAGTTTGATTTAGTTGGGGATGACTCAGCTGAATGGGTTTTCCATGTGATCTAGTGTGGAGTTTCTTATGATCTTAATAAAATGTTAACGTTGGCATTAACAGCTCATTTGTCATTGGGATTCTGGAGCGAGTCCAGTGAAGGGCAGCAAGGCCAGTGAGAGGAATGGAGAACAAGTCTTATGAGGAGTGGCTGAAGGAACTAGGGTTGTTTAGTCTGGAGAAAAGGAAACTGAGGGGACACCTTATCACTCTCCAACTACCTGAAAGGAGGTTGTAGTGAGGTGGGATTTTATCTCTTCTCCCAAGTAACAAGCGATAGGATGAGAGGAAATGGACTCAAGTTGCAACAGGGGAGGTTTAGATTGGATATTAGGAAGAATTTCTTCATTGAAAGGCTTATCAAACATTGGAACAGGTTGCCCAGTGAAGTTGATTAAGTCATCATTTCTGGATGTATTTTAAAAATGGGTAGATGTAGAGCTTAGGGCATGGTTTTGGCACTGTTAAGTTGATGATTGGACTTGATGATCTTAAAAGTCCCTTCCAACCTAGACAAAAACATAATAATAAAAAAAATATAACAGAATGTTTATCAAACATTTCATTATATATCCCAGGTCAAAGGAGTTAGTCTGGTGTTGACGCTTCTTTCTGCCTTTTCAAGGATGAATCTTGCTATCACACTATTTTTTCTTACTCAATTACTTATCTTTTAAAAATAAAATGTGCTTTGTGTCCAGCCATTCTGAAATTTCCTTTCTCGTAGGCTAGCAGGGGAATCCTGGTCTGTGCAGAAAGAAGTTGCCTTTAAAAAACATTCCATCATTTCTCACTCATCAAGCTTAAAGCAGGACTCCTGTTTTGTTGCTGCCAGATAACTTGGGTGAAATGAAAGGAGCCAAGTAGGGAGGCACATATGGAAATAACCTTCTTCTGGAGCATGAGAAATTTAACTCATCCTTCCCCCACCATAGAAACAAGAAAATAAGATTTTGTCTAACATCTATTAATCTACAGGAACTTGGCATTCTGATCCCCTAGGGTTTAACTTCCTAGTTACTCTGCTACTGGTACTACCGGTCAGCTAGCAAAAATGAAAGAAAACCTGAACCATAGATCAGTCTCACAGCTACAGTACTTGGATAAACACAAGGAAAATGAAAGGTTGGAAGTGGCTTTTCTTGTACGTGCTGGTTAAATTGATTTATATCTGTCTGCCACTGAAACTCTGTTTTAAAAATAATGATTGTGGCTTCACGTAGAATAGTTGATATTCTGACCCACATCCTAAGGGCCTCCTCAGTCCTTAGCAAACAGAAATAAAAATGACCCCAGGAGCTAGCAGCCTCCACTGAGGTGCTGAATCAATGACATCTTCTTTGTCCAATTCCCCTTTTTAAAAAAAAGAAAAGGCATTTGAGCTTTTTTTTTTTTTTAAATAATGCTTGAGGGCAAACTCTTCTACCCCTTCCCCTTTTGAATGTTGCTGATGTACCAGGTTCTTTCCTGGCTCCAATAACAGGCCACTACAATATAACTGGCTGGGCTTGGCTGCCAATCTATAATGTTCTTGGCCATGATTAATCTGATAAATAATAAATATATCAATCTAGTCTTTTAGACAAGGACAAATTCTTACCAGCGGGGAGGCACAAGGCCTCTTTTACAGCTGCCTGTAGTGCTGGAATTAATTATTTAATGCTTAATTCTTCAGGAAATGAGAAAGTTTTGATTAATGTTGTCCAGTGTCATTTCTTGCTTGTTTGATATGTGTCAGATAATTTTTCCTCGGCAGTCGCTCTGAAGAAGCCAGAGGCTACTGTCACTGGGATCAGACACTGAATTTCTAGAGATTAATTGAAGTGAAAATTTAGAAAAATGCACCATAAGTGCTTGCCCAAGATAACCTTTCACAGGCTAAATTTAGCTTCCTTTGGTAATGTTAGCCTCCTATTGCCCTCGTGTAAAACATTTATTTTTAATGCTGTGAGAAACCTATTTTGTTTCTTTGGATATTTTTTCCTTTTTTTCTTAACTCCACATATGTCAGCATGATTAAAATACTTAGGGCTCGATTCTCTTCCCTTTTACCCCACTGTAAGTCTGCAGCTTCTGTGAAGACAATATAATGTTTATTAGTTTATTACAGAAGGGGATGGGTTAGCTAGAGTCAAACCATAAATTTAGAATTAAGTTAGCCAGATATCAACAATACCTGCAAATTTTGTTAGCTCTAGCTCTGCAACAAAGTCTGAATACTAGAGGTTTGTTTCTCTTCCTATTTGTCCCGAAGCAGTTCAACTAGCCTCACCAGATTTGCTGATTACATATATTAGTGGGAATCACTCCTGCATTCACCAGATGTTTTGTGCAAGATGAGGTTTTCATTGAAATACCTAGATGTTTTGAGGAAATTCTTCTAGTGTCTTTACACAACTACCTATCTCTTTTTTTAATCTGTCCCTCAGTTTGTCTGCAGAATATTTTGGCATAGGGTGAAATTGTGTACTGAGCCTTCAGTATAGGAAGGACATAGACCTGATAGAGCGGGTCCAGAGGAGGGCCACTAAAATGATCAGGGGATTGAAGCACCTCTGCTACGAGAACAGGCTGAGGGAGCTTGGGTTGTTCAGCCTGGAAAAGAGGAGGCTCCGGGGAGACCTAATAGCAGCTTTCTAGTACCTGAGGGGGGCCTACAGGAAGGCTGGGGAGCATCTGTTTACAAAGGTCTGCAGTGACAGGATGAGGGGCAATGGCTTTAAGTTGGGAAAGGACAGATTTAGATTGGATATTAGGAACGAGTTCTTCACTATGAGGGTGGTGGAACACTGGAACAGGTTGCCCAGGGAGGTGGTTGAAGCCCCATGCCTGGAGATATTCAAGGTGAGGCTCAACAAGGCCCTGGGCAACCTTGTCTAGTTGGAGGTGTTCCTGCTGACTGTGAGGAGGCCAGACTAGATGACCTTTGAAGGTACCTTCTGGCCTGGACCATTCTATGATATGAAAATAAAAACGGTATTTTCCTTCTCCTTAAAGTTGCGTATGAATTTAAGAGACTGATACTCTACATGCAAGTCTTATATTTCACAAATCCCATTTCCTCAAATACGTCAATGCAATGTAGATACTCTTGAAGAAAAATTCCCATCAAGACAGAGGACCTGATACTGATTTAACTGCTGAGAACACTAGGATAAAGGGCATAATGCAGCATATAGTAGTGGACATTCACACAGTTGTTTTCTCTGTAGCTCAGCACCAACCAATATATTTTTACTTCATAGAATCATCATAGAATGGTTTGGGTTGGAAGGGACGTGAGAGATCATTTAGTTCCAACCCCCCTGCCATCGGCAGGGACACCTCCCACTAGGCCAGGTTGCTCAAAGCTTCATCTAGCCTCTAGCTTGACATTGAACACTTCCAGGGATGGGGCATCCATGACTTCCCTGGGCAACCTTTTCCAGTGCCTCACCACCCTCACTGTAAAGAATTTCTTTCTAGTACCTAATCTCCCTTTTTCCAATTTAAAACAGTTATGTTTTAATTATATGTTTAAAGTTATGTTTAACTGTAATTATGTTGGTCTTTCCCACTCTTTAATTTACTTCCATTACTGTCTTTCATTGTTAGTAAATAAGGGTTGTATTCTACCTGCCTGTCTATTTTACTTCTCTTTAAAATCCTGCAACTCCTTGCACGTATTACAACCTTTGAAGATGAAGTTGTTTAAATGTTAACACATTTTACCAGATTTTCCTTGCACAAAAACGTAGGTACATGCAGACATTCTTGTGAATACATTTGTCCAAAAGATAACAATTTGGGGCTAGTTAGGCATGGTTGGCCAGTAGCTGTATACTTACCATTCATGGTTAGGGCCCATCACATAGTGACAGTGTTAAAACCTCCTTCCCTCTACTCAACACTGGTGAGGCCAGGCCCAGAGCGCTGTGTCCAGTTCTGGGTTCCTCAGTACTAGAGAGACATGGATGTACTGGAGAGAGTTCAACAAAGGACTACTAAAATGTTGAAGGGACTGGATGATCTCTCCTATGAGGAGAGGCTGAGAGAGCTCAGCCTTGAGAGGAGAAGGCTTAGGGGTTATCTCATCAATGTACATAAATACCTGAAGGTACAGTGCAAAGAGGGCAGAGCCAGGTTCTTTTCAGTGGCATCCAGTGACAAGACCAGAGGCACTGGGCAGAAACCGAAACATGGCAGGCTCTGTGTGAAAACAGAGAAACACGTGTTTTTGCTGTGAGGATGATCAAGCACTGTGACAGGTTGCACAGGAAGGCTGTGAAGTTTCCATCCTTGGAGATACTCAGAAACTGTCTGGACATGATTCTGAGCAACTGGCTCTACATGATCCTGCTTGGATTGGACCAGATGATCTCCAGAGGTCCTTTCCAATCCCAAACATCCTATGATC
>JAOXNG010000012.1:92166505-92188657 GCA_028566535.1 Scolopax minor
GGAGGTGACCTTCTCTGGGGTCAAGCATAGTAGCTACTGTTTTCCTGCTAAATAACTTTTGATTCAAGTGTAATCACAGTATATTCTACAACCAGCAGTATGTCTTTTAAGACATAACAGGTAGTTCTGGTCAATTTATTATCTACTCCTTTCCTGTTTATATCACCTGATAACCGGTATGGCTGTGTTTGGCATTTTTAAGAACACAGTGGATATTTTGTAACAGAACAATTCTAGCTTTCTCTTGTGTATGGAACCATCCTGTGGGGTCTTTGAATCCTTTAATGACAGTAACAAAGCTGTACATAGGTTCATCCATCCCATCATATATTATTTTATTATTTTTTTGGTTTTTAGGTCATAATTCTGCCTCTAATGCTATGAACTGCATGATATCATTCTAAGAGGTTAATATTTATCAGCTGTAATACTAAGTGCATTGAAATAAAAAGATTATGAAGTTTCTTTACAGTATGTTATTAAAATCCAGTTTTCTTTTCAGTATTTTTCATACTACTGTCATTCATGTATAACCTCCATGCATCCTAAACCTCAAGTTTTAGTATTTGAGGTCCAGCTAATTTGAAATTATTTCCCTCATTTTCCCTCACCTCCATTATTATTCATCTTGAATTTGAAGTGATCGCTGATTTTATATACTTTGCACTTACTTCTTTCTATAATATGTGGAAATTCACCCCGTCCGTTTGAAAAAGTGATTGTTTAACTGCTGCTTACCCAAACAGTGAGCTGGGTGAAACTGTGACACAATACAGTGTTTGTCAGAGAACTTGGGAAATTTACCAGACCCATAGCCTTCTTTTCCTTTGTTATCTTCTTTCGTTTGGGTCTTTCTGATTTCTCATTTAACATTCTGCTACTGTGTCTTAGTGACTCAGCTTGTACTCTGTATTAGTTTTCGGGTTTTGTCTGTCTTGTTTTTCTGAGGATTTTTGTCCTGGTTTGTTTCTTCTTTACATTTAAGAAGTCAGTTTGTATTTCCTGCTTTAAGAAAGTCCTTAGTATCATCCATTTCCTTCTCTACCATAAAGTAAGCTATGACAGATGGTGAAACATTTGTCCCCATCTGCTCTCCAAAGAAGTTTCTTGTGGTTCTATGTGTAGAAAGCATTCAAAAGTTTGTAGACATATTAATGCTTTAGAACTTTAGGCCATTGTCTTTGATTTTCATGATAATGCTTTCCATTTTCTCAGAATTCTCCAGTTGTATCCTTCTACACTCACATCTTCAATTTAAAACACAAATCTGATACTATTTGCATTGTTTTAGTCAGATTTTTCTCTGTACTAAATTCCTTTATGTAGACTTACATTCTATGAAATTTTATCTCCTTAGAGATTTAGTCAGCTAAGTTTCTCTTCTTTTCTGTAGTATATGCCATTTCCCACTCTGATAGCTGGCTGTAGATGGCTCTGTATCCATTACAATACTCAAGTGCATTCATTCCTTTCATACTTAGGTTTTTTTAAGAAAACTAAATTTTTTTTCAATAAAAAAATATTTCAATAAAAGAACGTTTTCAATAAAAGATCATTTGTTAAAAAATGATCTTATTTCCTGTAAGTCAGCCAAAGGTATTTTTTGCTGTCCTTTCCTGGGCACTCAGAATTTTCTGTCAATGTTTTACCTTTACAGGAGTTTTCATTCTGTCTGTTTTTATTTTCAGCATGTTTCTTTTTCCTTCCACTTTTCCTGCAGATTAAATACAACTTTTCCTGTCTTGCAGATCAAGTCCTTGAAGTTCACAATGGCGTTTTTTTTTCTTCAAGCATACTACATCTGAAGAAGCAGTATGAATTTCTCCAACCTTCTAATTCTGTTACATCTTTATGTTCATGAATGATAAAGTTGAGCATACAGCTATCAGTGAAAGCTGTCTTTAGAGTAAATTAAAACTAATTTTTTTATTTTTTTCCATTCTATTCAAATGCACATATTTTGTCAAGTAACAGGCATTACTGATGTCTAAGCTAAGATCTCCTTAAATTACTCAAAGTAAAATGCATCTTTTCTTGTCATGATACAACTAATTAAGAATGCATTAGCATAAGAGTCGTTACCTTTTTCTGTAACGTATATTATATTGTACTCATTAAGGCTGATTTTCATGTTCCAGTTCATTGTTCCTGATCACTTTACCGGATTAACTTGTTACAAATATTCAAGTTCAGAGATCATTGTGAGGATAAATCTGAAATAACTGTGTGGTATCATGCTTCTCTACTTTTCCAGATCATTAGAATACAAATGAGCAGTGATGATTATTGCACAGGACACTGAGGCATCTTGATTTCTCTCTTTTTCCACCATGAAACTTACTATTTATTCCCCTTCTTCTTGTCAGTGACACTGCTCACTGCAACACTGTCTTTAGCAAAAGAATAGTTTCCAAAGACTTTGTGAAGGTTCCTACACACTACTTTAGGCAGTTTTCCTTTACCCACTACTTTGCCCATAATTTCAAGCAATCTTAATGCATTTCTGTAGCCTTACTTGTACCTCTCCTCATACACACATGTTCTGTATTAAGTAGTGCCTTACTTTTCTCAGCTACTTCCTAACCCTGGTTTCATGCAATTACCTTCACAAATAGACCCTTTCAACTCTCTTTATTCAGGGATCCTCTTTTGTTTTCACCTGGCCTTCCCTGACTTGATCTTAGTGAGGTCAAGATCTGTTCTGAAATCCCATTAATCCCATCCAAGACTACACCACATCTGGCCATCAGTGTTGGGTTAGCTGCTGTCTTCAAATACTGCATGATCATCTGCTTCCGTAAGTCACCACAGAAAATCTTGTATATTAAGGAATCTGGAAAAGCTAAAGAGCACATGGGCTAAGATGCAAACATTTGCAAAAGTTCATGAATGATAAAGTTTTTTTTCCACAGCATGACTTCTTTTTTTATATTCCTTCCCTCACAACTACATTGAAATAACAATTTTTTGAAACACAGCTTTAAGTAAAATATTACAATAATCAAGACTTTTTTGAGAATTTACAAAGCCCATTATGAATTCCACAGGATTAAAATATTTAAGCATAAATTTAAAGAGAGTTAACAAAAATCTCCAAGAATATAAATGTGTAGTTTGAACACCCAGACTACTGTAACTGTCTTTTAGTGAGGTCATAAAGTTAATTTTAAATATATGCCAGAATATTTTTCTTTTTTCATTTTCTATTTTTTCTCATGGGCCTCTCACTGAAACGAAACCTGGAGATTCACTCAGAAAAATTCTTGTTATTCTCTGCAGGACTTAAACCAATTTACCTTGCAATAGCAGAAACAGAAAGACCATACGGAATATATTTCTAAGAATTGAGAGAAAAAGGAGATTATGTTTCAGAATCTGTCACTAATAGGAAAATGCATTGTCTACTGACAATATCAAGTCAATATTTACCACTGATTTTTTTTGAGACTTCAGTATTACAGCCGTTCATTTGGATCAGCTCAGTTGTCCATTAGCATCATAAGCTCCCATCCAATATTATCTGGGAGCAGCACTTAAGAAAAGAATAAAAGAGGACAAAGTGTACAGGAACTGTTGCCCATTTCTACTTCCAACTTCCAGAGGAAAGCCAAGTTGCTGCATTTAATAGTCTTCAATGAACCTCTTTTCTCATGAAGTTGTCTAATTGCATTTTAACTCACATAGAATTTTGCAATGTAAAACATCCTGTAGTAGTAAGCTTCAGGTTTGTAGGGGAGAGGTGATTTCTTTTTTTAAGGTGTATATAAATCCTTAGAAGATATACTTGGAGGAAATGGACAAGATATATTTCTGAATGGGGGAGGGGGGGTTAGTCTTACAGAGAAAGGTAAAGATACACTTATCTTCAAAAGTTAGAAAAAAACTTGAAAGTCATCTGTTAGAAACCATAGATCTGAGAGCAGAAGGAGTTTGCCACCAGGTAGACCAGGAGCTGTGTAAAAAATAATATCTCAATACCTTTTTTTCCCCTCTTGTGTTTCTTCAGCATAAACTGTCAAAAAACCAGTCTTTCTAAACTGTGACTTGCCATTTGTTGCACTGCAGTTGGGACAACTTTTTTTTTTTTTTTTTTCAGATTCACACAACTACATCAGGGTTTGTAAACTCAGTTTGGCTTGTTTATTATTATAGAGTCATCATGCTCACAGAACAACTCCCTGAGTAGTCTGTTTATAATTTCTTTGCATCTGGCCTGACTCTAGCTTTAGTATGGAAAGCCTTGAATTGGTGGATGTGATGTGTTTGGGGAACTGCTTGTATGGATTCTAAAAGATCCCCTTTCCTAAAATGTTTCCCATAATCAATAGAAGTTATAGTTTGCAAAAATGCCTACCAAGCTTTCTTGCTGAAACAGGTATATCTCACAAAGACTTGTATCTTAACCAGTTAGGGATACCGATTAATTTTTTTTCTATGTACCTGCTCACTGACCTTTGACTTGCCTGTCATACACAACTCACCCTGATGATGAATCTTCCATTGAATTACTTTTGTACTAAGTGAAATACAAAAGAGTTTGTACTCTGCAATGGGAAGGAACGGTAGCACCTGGATTGAAAAATAGTCAAGGCCCATGAATTGTTTTGAAAAATTGGTCCTTATTTAAATGAGGAATTTGTTGACAATGAGAAACTTTGCTTGCTTTCAGGAAAAAACATCAATGAAGTGCCCTTCCTCATTCCCCAGGAAGGAAGAGGTGGAAAGGTCAAATGGGGCATATTTGCCATGGAAAGTGCCCATGGCTAGTAGATACTGGCAATGT
Source organism: Scolopax minor (assembly GCA_028566535.1). Lineage (NCBI taxonomy): Eukaryota > Metazoa > Chordata > Aves > Charadriiformes > Scolopacidae > Scolopax > Scolopax minor. Next base: position 92,171,289 of record JAOXNG010000012.1, read on the forward strand.
TATTTGCAGGTGGAACCAGTAAGACAAGTGGAAGGTGCCATGGCTGTGTATGGCAACACAGCAATGGAGTTAACAACTTGCACCTTTGGAAAGTAAAGCAGGAAAAAAACCACTGCCTAGTCAAGTGGATGTATTACCAGACTTGAATAAAGAAGTGGAAAATAAAACAAGGCATGAAAAAAACAAGGAACTTGTTAACTCTACAGGCTTATGAACATGATAAATATCAAGAAGCTGCATCTACCAGAACTTCTGTAGTAGATTTCCATCTGTTTCCCAAGACTGAACACCAAGCAGCCAAGATCTTGTTACCAGAGTTGTGAGTGTCTCCAATTTTAGAAGACAGGTTGCTCCACTTGCTACCTGCTTGGTTATCTGCTATCCAAATTTATCATGGCAGCAACAGATTTGGAGTCTCTGACCAGTCAGTGTCAGCAGAACTCAAGCAAACTGAGTCAAACAACCTTCCAGTCCAAATGGATTAGTGCTCACTGTCCTTGTCAGGTTAAGGGGTCATGTTATTTCCTAACCTGCTCCTTTGCTATATCAGAAGATGTTGACTAACAGACAGAGCAATAAAATAATGTATTTCTCCATTTGTCAGCTGGGACATTGCAGCAACCTACGGCTTACCAAATAGCATGCTAGCAGTTAGAAGGCCAGCCAGTTGCAGCTAGAAAAATGTCTAAGCCTAAATCCAAGATTAAAATAGGAGTTCCAGTTAAACACTCTCTCGTTGTTAGGCTCAAATATTTTGTCTTGCAGTGGAGAACTTCCAATATTCTGTTTTTTTCTCATAAATCTTTTAATATAATTTGACTTTATTTGAAGTCAAAACATGCTGAAAAGTTGAAAAGAGAATGCTCTGAAGGAAAGCACTCTTCAGCCTGGGAAAAAAGTCAGCCTGGCCTTTCAGCCAACTGTAGCCATCCTTGTCCTGTTTGTCAGGCCTTTGCTGTGTCACTGGGAGATAAACACTCGCTTACTCCCATTTTGGTTGTATGAGCAGACACTCTGGCACCTAAGATATGCTGCTCAATGCTGAGATCCCAAAGCTGCTGCCAAGTGGCAGCACCAGAACTAGTGTGGACATATCAGCAAGAATCTAGTCAGGGTCTAGCACCACATTTAGTGCTGCTGTTTTGAATCCAGGATCTGAGCCTGCAACACTAGTGGTTTATCTCTTTTAACAAAGACTCCTTGGTCATACTCTACTTTCTCAATTGTCTCATGTTTATTCTGGCAGTCCTGTGGAATTGTGACTGCTTTCTAGTCTCTGATTTACTAAAAAACATATACTTCTTATTTTTATTAATGCTTTTATATACTTGCCTTTATAATTAAATCATCACCATCTTAGATTTCTTGTTATAAATAACAGGCTGTTTTTTATTTACTGGTCTTCTAATCTAAGTACATAGTTATATGTATGTCTCATGAAAAAGTTTGCTTGTTCACTGAATCTGGTAATCTGGTAGGTTGATTGTTCCCATCTTTGGTATAAGGGCCTGTCATAATCAACTGGGATTGTAGTAATAGCATCTGCATCACAGAAATAATATGGACAGGTGCAATGCACCAATTAAAACATAAACAAACACAAAATGTTTAGATTCACTCCAGCAGTTTAATTTTTTTTCTCAATTCTTGAGTCAATTTGCAATTAATTTAATACTAAAGCAGAAATGACAGATGATCTAATTGTTAACGTGGTACAAGTTTAGAAAGACATTAGAGTACCATTCTGGAGAACTGTTGCATATAATTGCTCAGGTGTTCAGAACACATTTCATTCCCCTGCTGTGCAAGGACTTCTGTTCCTGGATTTTCTTTCAATGGTTCCCCCAGAAGTGGGATTAAAAGTAGAAACTTAATGATAATGAATTAAATTGTTCGCATCTAAAGGGGGCTGATTGGCAGGATGCCGGAGAAAAAGAGATCCCTGACGATGATTAAAAAAACAAAAGTAATTGGATTACACAAAGAAAATAAGATAAACATTCATTAAAATTACAGTAACAGACTGTGATTAATGAGCATATACAAGTGCAAGCAACGCATATCCTTTAGGCCCTGCAAGCCTACATCCAGTGGTATAATTAATAATTCTTAATTGTTTAGTAAGTAATTGTTATGCGCTTTCCAGTTCAAAAGACGTGAACTTGTTTTCCCTAAACTGATTTTATCTGTGACTACTATGGATTCATCAAAGCTATTGTAATTGGTAATGAAATTCAGCCTGTCCTTTTTTTGACTGTGAAATTTGAGTTGATGTGGTTTTGCTTGGGAAAGTCTTCATGGAACTTGAAGAACTCACCATGGAGGAAAGCTCCATGCATGCGGTCTTCCTTAGCATAGCAAAAAAAATTTCACCTTTGGATGTCAGAATGTTTAAACCTGCTGAGAAGAGCTATTTTTATACATGAGGTGAAAATTTTAGCTCTTTTTGTCCAGCAAGAATCTGGTAATTGAATCAAAATACTCTGATGGGCTGGAGATAAAATCAACCAAAACCATAGTTTTGCTTAAGGACTAAGAGGACCTGTTTTAGTTTTTTGGAAGTTCTGAAAATGCTTTGATTGCTACGGCAGCCATAGATCCAAGCCTAAGCCACACACTGCAGAAGAGCACAAAGCTGACTACTTTCCCTATCCTTTGGTTCCAAAACCCTTAACAACATGATTCAAGTGGTCCCAATTGAAAGCAAGAGAGCAGGTGGCATCTATATTTCTACAGCCCTCAGAAATAGTGACACTTTTAAGGGTCTTAAGTTCTGTATCTTTCATAAGACTTCTGCTTGAATGATGGCTTATCAGCCTGTCTACAGGACACCATACTGATGTGTTTGGGTACAAAAGAGCCCTGCAGGCTTTTTGAATTATTTCTGAATAGACACGTAGCAGTGGTAGGCAAGAGCAGTGAGTTTGGGGAGAATTACAAAAAATGGTGCTTGCAAATTTGAAGTCCCAGAAGAGAAACTCTGGAGAGCAGTATATACATCTTCTGGAGTCCTTGGGAAAATTGCTAAATGTATAGGATATGATTATTGATGCACTCTTCATTGTCCACAGTGATCTCTCTGAACAACTGCAGCAAATGATTGTCAAGTTTTCTAGAACTGTGAACGTTAGCTGTGTTTCAGTAGCTGCATTTTAGTATCCCCATTAAAGCACTGGGAAGTTTGCAAACCCCCTTCCTAAATATTGTATCCCTGGCTGATCAAAATCAATGATGAGCATCAATGTGTCATCACTCAGTGTTACCAATATCATTGTTCCTCAAGGTTGCCTTTCATAGGCATCAAGGATGCCTTTTCATCCTTGTTGCCAAAGCAGAACTACTGTATTGACATTGTTACCAAGCATGTATGCCTGTTGGAAACTTTGAAAGCCTCATTGAAAATGCTTGCCTTTTCCCTAAGAACACAACGATATTGGCAGAAAGCAATGGGTGATTCACAGGATTGAAATGGTTGTTGAGCAGGGTGGGTGATAAAGGACCACACACCTGCCTGTTTCCTGCTGGAATGCCTTCTCTTCCTGACTGATATGACCAATTTGAGTACTTGGGGCCATGCATTCTTGCCAGGAGCTACCACTGCTCTTTATTATAAAACAGCTCTTCTGACATCCAGTGCTGTGACCCAAGGAGAAAATCTCTTAAGCTATTTAAAAAAAAAAAAAACATCTTGGCCTTAAAAGGTGGTTGTTTGTGGTATCAGTGTCACCTGCTCAGAGCTGTAGTAGTAGTCCCAGGCAAGCTATAAACTTCAGTACTCATAGTAGTACAAAATTACTACTAAGATAGACCAATTCTATATTGTCTTTTTTTTCAAAACCTGGCAAACTATGGAAAGTCCTTCATAAGTTAACCACTTGAAAATGTCTTGTCCTCTCAATTATGCAGACACTTTTTACTATATTTGGGAAAAAATGGCTTTTGTGCATAAATTGTGTAGTAAAGAGACTGGTGCTCTTCCATTTCTATTCTGTGACTCCAAATGACAAGTGTCAAGCAAAGATATTTCAGTCCCTCTTATATGTCAGGAGGCATAATAATAGTCCCATGAAGTTGGAAGAAGAAATATGGTCTTGAAGAGTTTGAAAGAAAAATATGTATCTCTGTGGGACTGGAATTAAAGAATCAGCTCAGGTGTTAGAATTAAAAACAAATACACCAAAATTGTAGGTGGATTTTAGTAGAATTTGATTTCATGTCTTGAATTTTATAGGTGCATAGAGATTTCTTTATGTATTATTTGTATTTGCATGCTAGAGTGCGTAAATGTCACATTCCTGTCCTATGCACCACAGTACCTGTTGAGAACACAGGTGTTCTCACACAGATTTTCAAGATTTTCATTCTTTTTTGTTTGGTGTTTGTTTTTTTTTTTTTTTTTAACAAGCCATAAACATGGCAGAGTCCCTCTCCAGAGGTTCTGCCCTACAATTTTCCTCAGGGCACAGAGGTTCTTGCAACCTGTCCCTACTTTCTGGGTGAAGAGTTGGGGAGGAGCATGGTGAAGAGAAGAAGACAAGTATGGCCCACTTTTCTTTACAGTCCAGACATGCACAAAATTAGTGGTGGGCTAGAAAGTCTTTTTGTAAGTGCTATATACATCTACTATTTTCTGCCAGAACTCTAGGCATAAAGAGTGGCCCCACGTCTGTGGAAACACAAATGGTATTGCTGAGATTTTCCTCTTGTTTGATCTTGCGTTCCTCAGCTATAGTCTGGGCATTGACTCTTAATGTCTTCAGTGTTTCCATGTCAATGTTTTCCTGTCCAACCACAGCACATCTTACATGCTTCTTGATGTACATAAGGGTCCTATTGTAGCCACAGTAATCCCACAGGGATACTGAGAACAAACAGCTAACATTATCACGAGTGGTTTCCTCAATAAGATTATTTTTAATCAGTTAAGTAAGTGGATCAAAGTCTTTTTGAAAACTCTTAAAAATATAGATGATACTTGTCCATCATGGGTAAAGGTTTTATAATGCTAGTCCTGCTGCTTTAGGAAGAAATGGTTTTAAAAAAAATATTAAAAATATAATTTTAAAAAATTGTGTCAAACCACACTCACAAAATTTACTCCTCCACAGAGGGACAGAATTACTTAAATTAGAAAATTGAAGTATGGACTCATCAGAAGACACAGGAGTAAATACTGTATTTCTAACACAGTGAACAGAGGATAAGACAAAATTTGGAGATCCAAGCTAGTCTCTCTTAAGGTTGTGTAAAGATCCTCTCTGTTTACACAGAGGAGAGGAGAGGTTTACAATAATCCCTATGCCATAAGTTCCTTATCAGCATATGGGCTGTGGTGCAAAACCTTATTGAGATAATCAAGCTTTAATGACTGAATGGAACAAATTATCTTAGGGTTTTTTGAGGCAATACTACCAGGGAATCCTTATAGTTCCACACAGCTAAATCAAACTCCCAGTTCAGGCTAACAGCAGATGGGATATGAAGTCACTCTGTACATATGCAGTAAACTCAATGTATTGTGCAGATTCACTGGGCGACGTTGGGTGTAGTAGGCATGGGGATGATTTATGTAAGAATTTACTTAACTATTTTTCCAGATGCCCAATGAGTTGAGTGTTTGGAAAAGCAGCTGGTTGCCATGAAAACCATGTTACTGAGTGATTGATGGGCTTTGGGCTCCCTTGAAATTGGGGATCTAAGCCCCAAGCTATATCCCCACACTAAAATGGCTTTAAGGTTCTCAGTGTAAATTAACTGCAGCCAGGTACTGTGCAAACTGAGCCCAATGTGGTTTCTTCACTTTTAATGCAACTGTATGCTCCTTGCTTCCCTGAGGGAAATGGGACACAAAAAGACACTCCCGAGTCATGAACCAAGAGATGTTTTAGGCTGGCAAGATCCTTGGCTTCCCCAGTGGGGTAACTCCCCAGTTTGCAGACCCTGTCTCATTAAGTCACAATGATCAGAATGGGACTTGCATAGTCACACAGGGGTGCAGCAGAGTGCTGTTGTTAAGTACCGAAGTGTTGATTATCAAGTGGGTTTTCTAGCATCAGAAGGAATTGTTAGCTCCTCTCATGCTGTTAAAACTGAGGAGGAAATTTTGGCTATGAAACTGGGGACTGAAAACTACTGGGAGTTGATCTTTGGGTTAAACAAAACTGTTGTTGTCGCACCTTGCCCTTTAAATAACTAAGTTTTCCTGTGCTGTGTTACTGATATCAGTTTTAATACCGCTGAAAGCAATGGATTAAAAACCTACTAGAATTTGCTAATTCCTTCAAATTTATTTTTTCACTTAAATAATGCAACTTATTTAAAGTTCCTAGCTTAAATATTTATCAGTTATAAATCAAAATAACTCAGCTAAAGCTCATCTGTCAATACTGGTTTATACCCAGAAAGGTTGGGCCTGAACATTTAATTTTCCAGTGATTTTCAACTTGTCTGCTTATGCATTTGTTTGAAAACTAGGTCTAAATTACTGCACACTATCAGGGTGAGCTAAAAATTCTGAAATTCAGGCATTTTATGTCTATTTTGTATGGAGTGAAATACAATCAAAAAGTGAGATACAAAGCAAGGAAAATATAAGGGTCTCTTTTCTGTAACTACAGTACTTGAACTTTTTTATGGCTCTCTACTTGCTTCTTGCACCCACACCACCATGCTCTTCTCCCATACTGACAAGAGAGAGTAAAAATGTTTTTGTATTAGGCATTTAGGTAAATTACTATATTTAACACTGTATTTCACATATAAAAAAAATAATAATTTGCTTTTGCTAGTCTTTCAGGCCTCATCTCAAACAGATGAGCCACTCCCTCTGCTGGGGATATTTCTACAAACTGCTCCGTAAGTAAAAAGGATGTTAATTTTTTTCAGGGAAATACTAAAAACACCTCTAAAGTCACATAAAACCTTAACAGTCTTATAATGTAGAAACACTTCTCAAGGGTTTTCAAGTGTCCTTATGCTATTTTATAGTCTTAAAATATCTATCTTATTCCAAAAAAAAGCAGGAATAGAAGCACCAAAACATAAAAATTTCTTAGCCAACTGGTTTTAGGTATTTTTTTTAATTTTCACATATTTATAACTTTATTTTCAGCTTACCAAAGATAAATGACTGATAATCTGTCACAGGGAAGTTTTCCTTTTAGCTACAAGTTAGGTTTAGCCTAGACAAGAGCTGTAGGACATGAGCAGCAGGATTTTTACGTTCTTCTGTTAACACTCAAAAAAACCACCTGAAGGGTAACGAATCTCAGAAAGAAAAGTTCAATTCATTTCCAGCTTTTGTTCAGTTACTGGCCTGTGGGATGAAGCTGCAGTGGATTCCACAGAATGTTTCTGATGGGATGCCAGGAAGTGTTCCAACATCTATTTATACATATATTGGTTTCTCAATTAAGCTGAAAAAAGTGTGAAAACATTTATATTTTAAAAAATAAGTGTATTTAAAAATATACAGAAACAAAGGATACAAGATATTGTATCTGTATTTTCCACTGTACACTGTATTTCTGTTCTTTCTACCTTCTGCAACAATAGTTCATTTGCCTATGTCAGCCAGGATTTGTACCAGGCTGCATGGATGGGAAGATTAAGGTGCATAAGTATGAATCCAGACCAGCCACAGCACTGATGATGTCTTTTTAGGTAAGAGTGGCAAAAGAAATGAAGGCAAACTGACACTAGAGGGTATAAGGAACAATGTACAGAACTCTATTGGGAATTACATCACTTTAGTTCTGGTTTTCATACAATATCTTCCTTTATTTTTAAATTTATGTAAATGTCAAACTAAGCGAATTTTATAGAAAAAGAAAGTAGAAATAATTTGTTCTGAAAAGATAAAATAGGAATTGTATCCTTCCCAAGGTTTTCCCCAGGCTGGTTGCAGAATTTTATCTTGATCCAGAACAGTTTGGGTTCAAACAAATGCGTAAGTTAATTTTTTTTAATTTGAATTTTGAAGAATTAAGTGCCCAGCCCAGTAGTTAGTGTCTTTGTGGTGTTTTTGTTGTTTTAGCAGCAACTTGTTCAACAGGACAGAATAAAACCACTAAGTGAAGGCTGAATTCTAACAGCCTTATATTGAAAAGTACTAATTTCAATGACACTATTTGAATAGAGTGCAGTCTTTGAATGTGCCTGAATAAGGCAAAAACTGGAGTAGTGATTGCACTGGGTATAGACTACATGGCTGGTACTTATCTACTTTTAAATTTCTACAATTTCATTTTCCTTCTAACATCCATTGGTAAACAGAGGGAATCCTAATGGTCATGAGTGCCAGTGAAGAATATGATCATACATAATGATTCACTCAATACTACTCAGCTGTGGCTGACTTTTAGCTTTTTTTCCTACGCTCACAACCTCTTTCTATCATTCTTTTGTGCAATGTATACAAATAACAAAAAGTAGGACGTTTGGGAACAAAGAAGCAGGTTTGTTTCTTGAGAGCTGTAGGATTCAGCACAACTCAGAATTATATGAGTGGTTTCTAGGAAAAAAGGAAAAGACGTGAGAAAAGTGATCATATACTAGTTACAGGAAAGTGTGCATACTGACATCCAACTTTTTAAAAGTAAGAAGAAAATATTTAAAAAACAGAGATCACTAAATGAAGCAATTTTAAGGTGAAATTGTGGAAACATCACTGTGAAAAGGTTTAACAAATAGATCATGATATCTTAGGAAAATTCTTGTAGACAGAATCTTTGAGAAAACCGTATGAGACCTGAGGGACTCCATAGAAGCCAATGACTTAACTTCAGCTTTACGTAGACCTCACATATTTAAGACTTTATTAAAATTGAATTTAATAAAGGGGAAAAGTGAAACTCAATTATATCCTTACTTTTGGGATTTGTTATACTGAATGCTCCTAAAGTATTTATTTACTATGTTTCAGTGCATTAAAACCTTCCTATTTAGATCAAACATGTTTAATATGGCAAAAGTAATAGGATAGGGATAATGTATATAAAACATAGGGGAATGGCACTGGCTCAAGAAGTTCAACATCTTGCTGCTGTTGGTACTACCTATTTATTCAAATTAATGAAAATCTCACAAAAAGCTTTTAGTTGTTGCTCTTAAATTGTACTGTAGGAATATATGTAACTCTAATTCAAGCCTCTTTACTACTGTTGTGGTATATAACATGGCTCTTTTCAAATGATTCTTGGTGGAATATGGCTTTGTTACTTTTCCCATGTCCCCAGATAAAAACCGAGGTTGACAGAAGCATAGCATTGAGGCAAGAGAAAATGTGAACCCAGCAAAGCAGGTAGGTCCACACCTGAAGTCAGATAAGCACTAAATCAAGCACTAAAAGCTACAAATGTGGTTTTACAGTATTTTGCCTTGAGGGGAGGAAGAACTACTAGGATTTTTTTGATGGGAGAGAGAACATGCCAGTAGCTGTATGAAGGGCTAAGTTAAGGGTTTAATAAATTCAGAAAGTATGAAACTGGTAGGTGCTGAAGGTAGGGCAATGTGTTCTGCCTGCTGAAGATACAGCTGCTACTTTAGCAAATGCAGCGGTCATTTTCGTTTCTCTCCTGTGGCTCTTCCAGGTGTTTCAGTGAATGCAACATCTGGAGGATAGCACACAGTTTTACTCAGGTCATCTATTGTTCTGCGGATTACAAATGAAGCCCTGTCAATGTAACCGTGTGCCGGCTTTAAAAAAGACCTAAAAAAAGAACTGGTCCATAGTTTCTCTAGCTAAAAACCAAACTCTCATATTACATTATAAAATTTAATAGCATTCTTCACCTCAGAACCTTTGCATTTCCTGTGTGACCACAACCACTGCTAGCATCTTTGAGCTTGGGAGATTATGCAGTACTGTGGAGTGGCCACTCTGCATAGAAACTGAGCTCAGAGCCTGTGCCAGATCACAGCAGTTCACAACTTTATTTCCATTATTTTCCTCTTTGTCTGTCTTCTCACAGTGGCTTTATTAAATGTATAAGCTGAAATATAGCTGTCTGATACTGTGGTTGTTCTAGCCATGCAAAACAGGGCAAAAAATAGTCTTGAAATATGTGGATTTTGTTCACAGATTGTAGGATTATACTGGATGTATCTAGATGCATCATGCCTACTTTTTATTGAAAGGATTAGTGAATAAATATCCTAAGAGAAATGTGATTTCTCTTTAATATTCTGTGACTTGTGTTTCTGCACAAAAAAATCTAACTATTTTATTTGATCTTTGCATTTCACAAGAATTTTCAAATAAAAGTTCTTCAATTTCTTATGTACACTTCTTTGAAATTAATAAGTCTCAGAATCAGAATTTTCATTCCTTTTGCATATAAAACATTTTGTGTATGGGGATTCCAATCAGAAGTAATAATGGAAGATAAAAATGCTTACATTTAACTGATAATTCTTCATACTGAAATTTTTGCACCTTGGCCATATATAAATTGCTTTCACTGAATTGTGAGAAGGCATGTCTGTACTGTTGGAGTGCTCCAGCTTTATATAGTATATTGCTATTGCAAAGTAACAGTATCTATAAAATATAGCTTGTGTGTCTCTGTGTGTGTGTGTGAGTGCATGAATATCACATTCTGCCCCCTAGAAAAGTTGGAGCATGGTTATTCAAAGTTTTTAGAATTGTTTTAAATCTGTAGAAAAGCATATGGAAACTACCTTCTAATTTACAAATAAGAGAAAAAAAATTCAGGATAAGAATATTTATGGGTCTTTTACCAGACTTTCACTGATATATAAACCTTCAATTTTTCCCATTCTTTTAGCAAGTAGAAAAGACTCATCATTTCTGCCAGCCCTCAGGTTATGTAGCACAGAAAAGATGGAAAATTTTCTTTTCTTCTCTGTACATATAAACCACTCTATCCTAAACGATAAGTTTTCTGGAAACTAAATGATTATTCCCTTGTGCAGTTTTCCTTCTCCTCTGGCTCAGTTTTGCAATCTTTCGTGGGACAGCAGAGTATAGTCCTAATAATGCCACACACCTTTTAGGTTATTGTCATGAAATTACCTGTAAATAGAGGGTTCAGTTTGGAGTAGTTTTAAAAGTCTTGCAGTTAAAAGTCTAAATCTCACATAACTGTGACTTTATATACTTGAGTGTGCTTCTTTCAGACCTGGTCATGGATATGTAATGTTACGAATGGTTTGCATTTTAATAACAATAACTTTTTTGGGATCTGTCCTAAACTGACACACCAGGTCAGACAGAGAGCTAGAAAGATAACCGAGATGTTCTGCTCTATAGTGTAGAGTCATAGCCACTTTTAATGTACTATTGTTTCAGTGAGCCAACATAGGTTGAACCTCCATGCTTTCTTTTGCTCAGAGAATGAATTATCATGTTTTTGTTGTTAAACTGATGACATATGTGATCTACACAATGTATTCCTTCTATAAGTGTCAGTAATTTTTTTTTTAACTCTGTTACAAAAGCAGGTGCATGGTTTTTTTTTTTTCATTTTGAAATGTAATAAAGTCAGTTTTTGGCCTCAAGCAATACTAGGATTTAAAATAGGAACTACTTTGAAGCAGCATGAAGTTGCACCCAGCCTCTAGGTTATTAAATGTGTTTTCTCTCTCTAGCTTCCTAAATGCACCTCATTGTTTAATGGAATTCTAACTGTAAGATTTAGTTGTAGGCATTTCAGCTGTACTTCCTTTAGAAACACATAATGATGCACCCATGACTTCAAAATACACCAAGGGGATTAAAGGTGGGGGGAGGGGGAGGGGAAGGGGCAACCCAAAACATTTCTTTACTTCCAGATCACAAGGAAGAATAAACAAACTAATAGTATTTCAAGAGACATAATAATATACCTGGTGAGTGGATCATCTCAGAGATCAGGTAGAATTGGGCTTCAGACTCTAAGGGTTTTCTTTCAAACACAGCTTAATTTGTGCAATTTCCCGCCACCAATAGCCTGTTATTTTAAATCACTTTAGTAAATAAACATTCCTTTCCAGCAAGCCTGGATTTCCAATGTAACATTTTCTTTTAACTAGGATCAATTGATGAACTTTGGCACTTTCAAAACTGAGCATCTGGATATGAAGGCAAAACGAATTACAGAAACGTAGTATGTCACCCAGAACGTGCTGTTCAATTTGCATGAGTTTAAACCATATTCCCCAGCAGATATGTAGTGTACCTAGAAGACTCTGGACTCTATAGTTACATTAAATGAATTCTTTTGCAAAATGCAGACACATACTATGGAGGTACTAGCCTGAAATTCAAAGTAAAGCCAAGTTATATATTGCACATAAGTGCCATAGGTACTGATATAACAATATCCTCTTTCAAAAAAAAATGGACTCGAAGTGTCTAATCTAAAGAAGAATATTATTATTTTACTTTGATGAGAGGTAAAGGCAGCACAGTGAAAACATTTGGAGACACACTGAGGGAACAACAAGGAGGAAGAAGAGAAAGACGCATAACCATTCTTTGTTTTATATTCATTTCACAGACAGAAGGTTCCAACTTCCAGAACTGTCAGGATTACTCTTTCTTTTTTAAACTTCTTTGTATTCAATTAAAAAGATTTTTAAAGGTACATTTCATTATTTCAATCTTTTCTTTTTAAGAAATGTTTCAGCTTTTTTTTGTTCCTGTAGGCTTGCTTCACAATGCTAATATCTTCTCCCTCAACTACACTCCAACCCCAAGCAAAATCATGTTAGAGCAAGTAATGTTTTCTGAATGGAAGTTTTATTTTCACACACAGTCAAAATGAGTTATATTGCACCTGCACAAATGATGTTTCCCTTATTTTATGAAACTGGAAGACAGCCAAGTTATACAGCATTTCTGTAGGTGCAGAGTTTTTTCACACGCCTCTTCCCAGCACCACCTGCTTCAATGATTTGGGTGTTCCCCTCAGGTAGGTCACAATTTAAAACATGTTAGTACTCAGATTGGCCCTGCCCAGAGATAATACACCCTTCTTTTTTTTTGACAATGGTTGTGTTAGCCAAATATGACATAGTGATTTATGTTTGTTATTTTTTGAATTTTGCATAAGTCTGTTACTGGATGTCAAGGGCAGCTGATGTTACTATACAGAGGTTTCCAGAACCATAGCATGAGATCCAATTAGATGGTAAACAAAAAGATTTGGACTAAGGAAATGGAAAGCTGAATGAGGCGAGTAGTCCAGATAGTTCACTATCTTGTCTCTAACACTGAATGGTAAGAGGCATTGAAAAGGAAATAGCAAGAAATAATACAAAAGAGTGTAATTTTATTATCACCTTGTGCTGAAGTTCACAGGCAGAGTGGGATGTGGGAATCTGGTTTGCAATGACCATGCTTTACCTTGTCAAACAATGAACTTCACTTCCCACTGGTCTCAATCCAACACTTTTTGCAGCAGCTTGCTCATGCAAAATAAAGCAAATCCAGCTCCACAGTGGGAGGGTCTGTCTATCTGGTGTGTAAAACGATTCAATCCTAGTAATTTTTCTGTCTATTTTTCTGCTTTAAACAGCTTTTGTTTGGTTAATTGGTGCCGTAGGCAGATAACCAATTTTCTCCTGTGGAGGGATTAGCAGAATTCCATTGTTGAGATGTTCTAATTGTTAATTTGCATGCTTGAGAAAGATTATAGTTTTGATTGTGAAACCTACCAGGGTTGATTTTTTTTTTTTGCCTGAACAAAGTAGAGAAAATAGGTTTTTGTACTTAATTAATATCTACACGGTATCAAACATTGGACAACATCAAACACAATTATGAAGTATATTTAAAGAACAAATATCCCTAATTCTCCTCTTTGGCAACAGTTCATGGCCAGCTCTGTCTCCAGAGGAAGTTAGATAAACCCTAAGGCTGAAAAGTCCTCTAAAAGCTGTTAAGCCCACAAAGGAATGTGGGATCCCAGCAAACTTCACTCCTGCCACTGTTCTCAGTTCATATATTCTAGGTGTTCCTCTTCTTTGTCTTTGTCTTTCTCTTCAGGATGAAAAATAAAGTAAGTTTGAGTTATTAACTTGAGCTGGATAATTGGAGGTAAAGTCCTACAGAAGATGAGGCACTTCGAAGTTTTCATACAAATTAATAGGTTGTGATAAACCTCGGGGTGTGGGGGGTTTGAGAAATTCGTATATGTCTGGCAGCTCATCAGAAAGCTACTAACAATCTTATCAGGTCTGGGAATTTTGTTCTATTTAACTAACTTGGGCTAAACCCTCTTTCAGCACTAGGCACTGTTTCTAGAAAATGGTAGAGTATTTTCAGTTTCTTCTTTAGGAGAACAAATACTGTTGTTGTTTTGCAAAGAGATGTAGCATCAACATTGTCCTTAGATGGTATCAGTCACTGTTAATTTTAATCCCTTCTTGTGCACTGTTAGTATACAAATAGTGACAGGAGAAGATCTGATATCTTGAAGTTCTGATGCAAAAAGTTCTGCTCCACTTTGGTCTGTTGGTGCTATTTACAGCTGTGATAAATAATTAAAAAGTCACTGCAAAATATCCTCACATGAAAAGGTTTCTTACAGGACTAGTGGAACTCCTTACATGAGACAATAGAAATTCTCTCTTCAGCTATCTCCAGCTTAAGGATAAGCAAAGGTTTTTAAGTGTTACAGTCAAGTTCTGAATATGGGTGGGGATTACTAGGACAAGGCAAATTAAAACCGTGGAGAGAAGATGTATCAAGTGCATGGATCAGCAGCTATTGTGAAAAAACATTGCTTGGATTCAGAAACTAAGAAATGCCTGGGTGATAGCAGAGTAGAAGGCAGCCACTGCCTTTATGGGGCAGTGAGCCCCATAAACAAGAAATGAAAAATGGTATCTCAGAGGGTTGTTTTGTGTTTGTGGGTTGTTTTTTTTTTTTTTGGTTGGTTGTTTGGTTTTTTTTTGTTGTGGTGGGTGTTTTGTTGTTTGTTTCGGCTTAGGTTTTTTTTTAAATATGGGCATTCTGCTGGAGAGAATTACAGAACCTGTACATATTACATCAATTTTACTAGCCAGATTTAATGTATTACAGATTATAGATACTGAGTAGAACCAAAAAAGATGGAAGATCTTACAGAGCAATTGAAGTAATTAAAGATAAAAATTCAATCTGCTTTGTGCACCAGGAGTGTCTGAGTATTAATTAAATTTGTAAAACACTTTGAATACTGAAAATGTTACAGACATATAAAGCAGACAGCACTGGTGTATTTCTGATCTACTAATTACAGAAATGTAAAAAATTTGAGACCGTTACTAACATAACTTTGGGTAAGAGTACAAGAGTTGAATCCAAAGATTCTGCTGCCTTCTCTGCAAACTTGTTTGCCCCCACACATGTTTCTTTTCAAGAGCAAGTTCACCCTTGCCACCCAAAAATCTCACACATACCTGAGGAGAACTGCAGTCATGAGCATCATCTGGTGCTGGACAGTATTTAAGGTCCTACAACTGGCAAAGCAAATATACTAATGACTACAAAGACTGGTTGTTTCTGAAAATTCTCATGCATTTTAAAAAGTCACACAGAGACATGTTAAAATTACCCCGAGTTCGGACTATCTTAAATATGCCATTCTGTGAACAGAAGCCTGTCTGCTAAGTTTTCATATATTATGTTTGACCAAAGCTTTTCTGATGATTAGGACATTTTAAGGATAGATTCATTTTTGTTAACTTGTCAATGCCTGTAACGTAAGTCCACCTGACTGTCTTCTTCTCAGGATCCCTCTCCTCCCCTGGCATAGTTTCATGAAACTTGCTGAAAAATTTCTAAATACATATGTCTTTCTGGCAAATTGGTCCAAATCAACCAAAAGATTAGAAAGTTAGTCTAACTTTCTGGGAACTGGAAACAAAGATACACCACTGCTTAAAAAACAAAATTAAAAATATTTTTTTTCCTGCAGTAAGACATTCAATTTGTATAAAATCTTTCTTCTGACTTAAGCCTGATAGTTCCAACAACCAAATCCTGACAATTCCCAGCCAAAATTAAAACTAGCTTTATGCAGCAGAACTTTTCAAGTACGTGGAAAGAAAATACTAAATACTAAACAGTATAATACAACCAGTACAATCAGGTTGTTATTGAGCGATAGAATAGTTAAACCACTCCTTCAACAGACTTATCCTGAATCATTTTATCATGTGTGCACTGGAGAATAAGGTGTTAAGCACTGCTTCTGAAGGAAAGAGTGCAGCTATCCCTTAATACTTGAAGTAACAAGCATAGTCACATAACACACTTGAACCAGTCATCAAGAGTTTATAAAGCAACCAAAACAAAATATACTGCATTAGTCCAGCCCAGTGATTACACAGATCACAGAAGAGAAGTCATTCATCATGACACTGACTAGAGGCAACAGTTGTATTATTTTGAAGTTAAAAAGAAATATCATCTGTTTATTTTGTTAGTGCAGCTTCCAGGCATATGCTCACTTAGCTTTCAGACAGGGAATATGTATATTGTATAAATAGCTTTCATACAGCCTTCCTTCTCCTGTGATGTATGCAGCAATCACCTGCCTACTTAGCGGCTTTTATTCTAGAACTCACTATGTAGATTATATATTCCATCTTAAACTACTTACTTCTCTTAATTGTGCATATCCACTGGGAATACTTCAGAGAATGTCTCCAGAAATGTTGTCATGCTTCCAAAAACAGGTAAATGCTCAGATTTTATTATACCTTAAGATACATCAGATTTCAGGGCTATACTAGACTCACACTAAGAAGAGGGGGAAAAAAATAAAAAAAAAAACCACATCAAAAACCCCACCTAATAAACATAAGCGTGATAATTATCATCATCATCCCTCCACATTCTCATCCTCTTTTTACTTTTTTGATATTCTTTCCCAATTGAACCACAGCCCCAAAAAGATGAGTGCTTCCTACTGGTGTCTGTCTACAAACACAAAACTACGAAATCAAATCAGAACTGGAAGCAGTCAGGCAAAACATTTCTTCATTCCAAAGGTACTCTACTAATAGCAGATTGCTTCTTCAGAGAGAACCTCAAGCAGACCACAAACAGCAGTTATAAACTTAGGTAAATATGAGTTTTTATGCAAAGATCTTGACTTTCCATCCTCTCCTGATGTCTATACACTTGACCTTTCCACTAAGAATCAATTTAGCAGCAGCTTGGTGGTGGGCAGGTGGCAGCACAAATAAAAGGAACACTGGACAGGCATGGAAACATGAGATCCTTCCTGTTCAGCAGCAACCCACACTTACGTCAGTTAAAAAAAAAAAAAAAATCACCACTGAATTAAGGGCATCATACTGGTGCCACAGTTCCCCAAAACAAATAAGCCATGCTGCAAGTTAGCTGCACAAAGATCATGTGAAGGGACAAGATC
>JAOXNG010000012.1:92188757-92202414 GCA_028566535.1 Scolopax minor
GGCGCTGGACACCGCCCGCAGCATCCCCGGGTAGCGGCGCGGGGCACGAACCCCGCCGCCCTCCGGCTGCTGCTGAGGCAGGGCGGTGGGTCCCCTGGGTGCTGCAGCCCTTGCCTCGCCTTTGGGGGGGTGATACTTCGTGAGGATGAGCCGCCGCGGCTCGGAGGTGGCTAATTTAGTTTCTAGGAAGGACACGGGTGAAAGCTCACCGCGGGCTCGTGCGTTCTTCCCGCGTCCCCTAATTCTGCTTTGCATAAAGCAGAATTGCGGTGAGGCCCGGCGACCACAGCGTGCCCTTTCCGTTAGCTGTCCTTCCTCATCTCCACCTTGGACCTTTTGTAACGTGCATCTTTTGTGCTCAAGAGGACTGTCTTTGCTTATCTGGTGTTCCTTGTGACCGGGAATGGCGGTGACGGGGGGAGGAATAGACACCACTTTTTAATATCACAGCTATCTAGAACTAGTCTGAGTGAGCCCAAACGTACAAGAGTTCTAAATCATTATGAAACTTTGTGGTACATGCTTAACAGAGTGGTTTCTTTTAAAGAGTAAATCTGTGTCAGGCAAATTGTTTTCCAAATTCTAATGGAACACCTTTCCAATGCAAAAATAGTGAAGTCAGCAGAAAGGCATTGCGTGTGTCCACTTGAAACCTTAGTTCTTTGTGAAGGTGAAAAACTTGCAATATTGGAAGAAAAAAAAGTTTCCTTTTTCAAGTGCTCTGATGCGCCTTTTCAGTCCATAGCCAGATTTTTCACTCACCAGACAGAGGATAAATGTAGCAAAAATACATGGAGATAATTATGCTTTAGTAAGGGATGCAAAATACTTACTTCGCTTTCCCAATTTCCTCAAAAAGCAGCCGCTACGACTTTATTTTTAGAGGCCTTGATGTATATGTTTTAATTTCTTGCTAACTTCCTCATACTTGTGTAGTACTTTTTATTTATGTTTAGATTTGCAATCTTGGTGGCTTTTTATGCTTGTCTGATTGGGAAAGGTTTATGGTTTTAGGCCCCTATGCTGCAAAAATAGATGTAAACTATCATTATAATTTTTCAAGGATCTGATTTTTTAGGATAGGGTGAGACTCTTTTATTTTATTTCCTAATACTTTGTCACAAGAGAAATAGTTGGACAAAGTAGATCTTTCCTGTGACAAAAACTATTTTGGGAGGCAAGGAGGACATCTAGCAAAGTTTGTAGGACTAGTTGCAAGTAATAAAAGATGTTAAGGTATCTTCAGGATGTTTTAATCAACTTTCTCATAATAGAACTCTAGGTTAATATCAGACTAACAAATACCATTTTCTGAGCAGCAAGACAGAATGTGCCATCTACCACACGTGTGCTGACTTGGTGGGAATGAGAAGCACATTACTTGAAATTTCTTTGGTGATTGTAGCTGTTGCTCAAAACTGTGCTGCTTAGACACTAGTAATACTGCATCGAGAGATTATATTTCAAGTGTTAATTATTTTTTGGATGGATTAGGGTGAGTATTGAGCCTTGTGAGTCTATTCTTAGGTGTAACAGAAGCCTTCGATTTGTGATGTACTTTGCAATGATTCTTTTATTGTGTATTCCCTGTGAGTGATAGCTACATAGTAATCTGCAAGTCTAGAGATAATGGCAATATCAATTTTAGATATTTTATGTCTTGCTCGATTTTTTCGAATGTTCCAAACCTGAATGAGTATCCTTGGGAATCAGGTTCTTAGCAAGTATATCATAATTTGCCAGGTGATCTGAGGTATAGTAAAGACAAAGCAAAATATTAGTTTGGTGGCTTGTTAGATCCTTTTCTGTAACTCTCATTTGAGGCTGAGCATAGAGTTCCCAAATTGCTTGGAGGAGGTTGTTAACACACAGTCATCTTTATCATTGTTGGGTGCATATGCTGGATATTTCCAGTTTAGAAATTGTGAGCACTTCCTTAGGTGTGGTACGATACTGTACATTATGAATAAAAAGAGTTGTCATTTTAACAGACAAGGCTGGAACTGATTCTTTGGAAAGCCAGATGGAAAAACATACTTTGAATGTACAGGAACTGTATATACATTAGACAAGGAGAATTCATTGTTATTGAAGGACTAAAATGCTAAAAGTATGATTTTACAAGAAAACATACTATTTTTTTTAACTTGTTCATCAGTACATTTGGGAATCTGAGAGTTGTAACACAAGTCCTAACAGATGCTGGGAAACTTCATTGTCATGCTATTGTAGTTGACTAAGACTTTTTTTTTTTTTTTTTTTTTGCAATGAACTCTTGCTCTGATCGTAGGAGCATGGAGATACGTTTTTAGAGAGAACTCTTCACATTTAAACTTTTTGTGTGTTTGATTATAATGACTATTGACAGTCTTTAGCATTTAGAAGTATAGAGGTTAGTCTCTGTGTGCATACTGGTCTTGAATGTTAGAATGAAGAAGCCCAAGCTCTGTTTCAATTCTCATGATTTTTCCCACTTAACATTTTTTAGTGCAAGCTGTTGATTGCAGGAGATGTTTGCTTTATCCTTGTGACCTTTGCCTCATTGTTTATGCCAGTGAGCTGTCTGAACACGTAATATGATTCTAGAAGTATATTTTAACTTTAATAATTATAAATTATTTGGAAATGCCTCTTATGTACTCATTGTAAGACTTTAAGCTTGCTGCTTGTGTAGTTTGAATTGGTCCAGCAACGAAGGCATTAGTAATCAGTGATTAGTCCTTGTAATGCCTTCTGTTTGGTCTAAGCCAATATGTGTTAATGTGCTGTTGCCTCTAAGTTATCAGAAAGCAATCAGAATAAAGGCAGTAATTATTTCAAAATATAACTAGATTCTCCATTCATGAAAATGATGCTGGAATCCATTGTGATTCAGGAAGTTAGGTCTTCAGGACATTTCATAACAAAAGACAAATGTCTTGTGAGCATTATTAATTTTACTGATGATTGCATTAAGATTTTGTGGGGAGTCATCCTTTTTATTTTATGTGTACTGGTTTAGTTCTGTTTCACCAAAAATATCTGTTTATTCATAGTGATTCCAGCTAGACCTTGTTCCAGTAGGACAGTTAGCTGTCACATCACTAAAAAGCATTGGCTTCATCTGTTATTAACATGTTAAATAGTGTCTGTATGTTAAAAATCAGCATAAAAGTTTTTTGTCAACATTAAACAATATAGAAAGGTTACACAGGAAAAGTGCCTTGTGGGTAGATGTTCATGATGCCTGACACAACTGGTGGGTGTCATAGAGGTTTTAAGTACACAAGGAATGTGTAGATGGACAGTTACAAAACTACTGGCTCCTCATTTCTAGGCTGTTGGGCAACATTGTGCTGGGTAAAGAAGAGTCATTGCTTGGATTCATTATGACAAAAGTCATTAGTATTCTCCATGCAAAAAACACGTGAATAATTAGTTGCTTTGTGCTATTTTAGCACTTTTGTACTGATATTGAGACTCTTCATAGGTCGCTATTTATGAGATCACTTCCATAAACTAGGGATTTTTCCTAAAGAAAGGACAAATATAGACTCAATATAGACCCTCCTCCCATTAGGTGGAGATAATTCCCATTATCTGAATAGACTCCCAATAGTCTATTCAGATAATGCAAATCTGAAATGACAGTGAATAGCACAGGGGAAATAAAAAACCACACTTCCCACCCTGAATGACTGCTTTAGCCACTAGGACATGGCTGAACTGGTGTGGCCCTGATTAAAATGGAAAAGTCACAGCAGCCATGATGCTGAAGAACGCCGTATGTGAGAAATGGCCTTTGCAGCCAGTGGTGCAAAAGTTAAGTTTACATCCAGACTCTGGAAAAAAACCTGCTGTTTCCTTTTTGCTCACGTTAATTCAAGCCCCTTGCAAAATGCTTCCAGACATTGGAAGCCTTAACACCTTGGCCTTAACAGCTCCAGAATAAATTTAAACTTTTTGTATAGTTTATTTTCAGTTTCAGCTACTTAGCTGGATAACCATTTACTGATTCTCAGTGCCCATGGAACAATCACTGTGACACTGTGAACAAGTTTAAGACACAGGCACAAGAGACATTTACAGACTAGACTAGGTAGGGTGGGGTGACTTTTTTCAAGCTGGATAACTGTAGGAAATCTGGTATTCTTATGATGAATATCCTTCATAGCCTTCAGAGAAAAAACCTGAAAACTACAAATTGGGATGAAATAGCTTCCATTTGAACCTCTCCATGATGTTCAACCAAGCTACATTAAGTTTTGGAATATTCAAAGTCTTGACTCTATGTATCATTCTATATTTTGTACCTTAATCAATGTAATCTGAGCAGCCTCTAGGTCTGGCAGCCAGAATTAGATGATAACCTAATCACATTTTTTTTCCAGTCCCTTTGAAAAACTAGCAAATACATCAGAGAACGTTCTCTTGCACTTTTCCGGTTCTGTATTCTTTGATATAGGAAGAGCTAGATAAAACTTCTGATTTCTGGATAGTTAAATCAGTGAAGGTCTTAGAGGCCTGTACATCATCTTCTGTACCATTGCTCTGATCTCAGTCCCACAAGGACAAATATTAAAGGCTAATATTATGCATTGACAAGGTATTTTAGCTAAGAAATACAAAACTGTAGGTTTTGATAGTGTATATGAGAGAAAGTGATTTTGAAATTCATCTTTGATTGCTCACTAACCATGATTAGTCAGGCATGGGTAATTTTAATTGACTGTCTGTAGATCTGAAACAGCACTGGGCCTCAGAAGTCAAATTAGAGTGGTCCCAGATTGCACTCTAAGCAGTTTACTGGGTCACACCAAAAAACTTCATTAGTAGTATAACATGTCAAAATTAGTCACTTAAGAATGTAAACAGCTCCAGAAACAGGAATGAGCAGGCCTCTAGCCATCTGCTTTGTGTGTTAGTCTCACTTTTTCACTGTAGGCACTGATTTTTGTTCACTCAGCCAGATGATCGTCGTCTTAGATTCAGCTGAGTGTCCCAAAGTAGCAGAGAGCTGGAGATGTCAACAGATTGTGATGCCTTCCGGTAGGGGCACAAGGCTCTGGGCTCAGCAGGAAGGAGCAACATCAACAGCTGGTACATCCCAGGACCTCTTTTCCATCTTCTCCTCTCATTTTTTGCTACAGATGTGAGAAGCAAACAATCTTGTCATTATTAGCAAAGGCACCCTGGCATAACCCTTTATTCCCTTTTAACTCAAGCCAGCAACAAACCTTCCTCCCCCATCCTCCCTCCCACTCTCTTTCCCTCCCTTTTCCCTCTCTCCTTACTCTCTTCTCTGCTATTCTGACATTCTGAATGGAATAGAAGTAATTCATTTTTTAAATTTTTTTTTGGCACCAAAAATATGGAAAAGGTACATTGGCCATGCAACTAGAAAACAAATCCTAAAATGTGTGGTGATCAAAAGAAAACATTACCAAGCCTCTGAATGGCAGTAGCAACGTCAATTACTAGTTCATATAAAAGAGTCAGTAGGAGATTAGGCAATTGCTGTGCAAAGAATAAAACAATGGTTTCTTAAAAATTAGTGTTCAGCTGATAGCCATTTAATTAAATTGTTTGCTTTAGCATTTGTGAATTTTAATGCAATTTCAAGAGAGGTTAAAGGGAGGAGCTGGTGGATAAAATTTAGTACACACACAAAAAGCTGTAATTTCTTTGTTAAATGCATAGTGTTTCGATATGTTGTCATTCACACCAATAGACTGATAGAAAAAATATATAAACATAGCAATAGCTTGTGGAAAAATCACCCTAACCTTAGCTGAAAAAGAAATATTAGTTGGTAGTGTCGTTACTGTACAGCCATGCTTCAGAAATGCTAAGGACCAAAGTGAGAGGAAACATCTTACACCAGAGATGTAAAACTAATTTTCAGAGTTAACGAGCTGCTCCAGGAATCTGTGTGGAAAAAAAAAAAAAAGAATGGCATTGAGAAATGACCTAGCGAAAAAAAGTAATTTCATTTGCTGATGAAAAAATGTAAAATGATAGACATCCTCTCATCAAAATCATGATGAAGTAAAATACTCATATTTCAATATATCTACTAATCAGTGGGAGTGAGGAAGAAATATTACCTAAGAAAGAGCTGAGGGTGGGGGTGGGAGTGCATTTTGGTGAACTTTTACTACCTTTCAAGCTTATGGCAAATATTGGACAAAGGATATTGAACTTAATAGGGCCCAGATATGATCAGCTACAACTATTTTATTCTGTGTGGATCACACCACCTTTATTTCTGAACTTAAATGCTGTGCTGGTCACTTGGAAAAAAATTAGGTTTGTTATAAAATAGGAAGGGCATATACTAGGACCTGTAAGTCAGGAAAATATTTTTCTCAGTTATATACCCCAACTATGACAACAATGTAGCCTTTCTGTCATTAACAGAGAACCTGATTATGTGGTAAACTTGGGATGAGATTCTGTTTGCCATTGCCCTTTAACAAATGCATGGAAGGAGAAAGGCCACTTTAGGGCTGGTCACTTTAGACCTCTGAGAGTCCTGATCCTGGGATCAGGCAAAGGTGACATCTAACCTACATCAATTGAGTTAATCATATATTTCATGAACATTTTAATTAAACAGCCATAATGGTATGATGGTTTTTATACAAGATAGCTTGTCCTCCTCTCACCCCCTCAATGCTCCTGTTAAAGCTCAGCTCACTGTGCACAAAGGAATGAAAGATTCATGACCTGGAAAGACAGCAAGGGAAGAGGAACATGCCTCTGTAATAGTGATGGGCATCATACCTGGTAAGGCAGAATTGTATCTAAATGTCTTGCATAAGTCTATAACCATGTCTTCACAGACATTGCCCTCATCTCTTCTTGCCAGCTGGGCTTCTACTTAAAAGCTGTCTTTGGACTTTCCCATATCCCTTGCAATTAACAAGAATGTACTAAAAAGAAGTTACGCAATACTCTGATGTCCCTGCTATCATCCTATTACACTATCATAATATTTGATTTAATAGTATCATTACACATGGTGGTAACATGATGTTTTTGTTATTATGAAAAATTCAGATGACATTGCTTATTCCTATGTTGTTATTTAGTGTCTAGGCTGCTCAGGATATATAAGAGCAGAGCCTTTAATTCCTACCATTTCTATTCCTAAATCTATGATGAACTTGCATTGGTAGGGTCAACACCATATAAGATTTAGCAATACCTTATTTTTAAATATTTGGGAAAAAAAGTAAGTTGGCATACCTGTTCTGAAAAAATGTTTGGCTATCACAGTGGCAAGTGTTTAAATCACAGTTGTATTGCTCTTATAATGAAATAGTCTGGAAACTTCCTGCAATATAGTGTTGTGTTTGAAATCCAAGAAAAGGCAAATCAGTCTAACCTGGCCATTAATTTACTCTAACGTTTTTGTGGATAGAGTGATTACAGATGCTGTGATGGAAGGATTAAGTCATCCCTGTACAAAAATGTACAGCAAATCTAGTCGAGTATAGTCACAACATGTCCTGCACAATTGTTGTCCAGCCAGTTTAACCCTTATATCGTCTATCAAAGTCCTGTCTATCTCTCAGTCAGCTTCACCAGGGAAGTGCAGTAAGAATAGGAGAGAGGTGTGTTTTGATTCAGATAACAGGAGAACAAAAATAATAGAAAGCACACATAGATTAGTCTGCAAATTTTGTGTATCACCTTTTAAAAAAATTGTGAGCAGGTTTCTGTAGAGGGTGGGAAAACAAGAATTCCTGAGGTATTTTCATGACAACACAGAAGTCTCTGGTTGTTCAATAACATGGCATGGTGATGACTGATATAGGCACAAATTAAACAAACTCTTGTTTTATTATTATTCATTTGCATTGGTTTATTTTCTACTCCTAAATTTATGCTAGGAAAACAAGGTAGCACTTCAAAGTGGTGATTGGAGGTGTGGAAAGGAATATAATAAATCTTTAAGTTCAGGCTCACTTAAAGGACATGAAAGTTCTGGTTTTTAGGAAAAAAAGAAAAGATGCCTTGCAAAATAATATCTTCATTTTTTTATATATAGAATGATGAATTATAAGTGGTAGTTAGCAGATACCGTTAATGTAAATTATCAGCAATTTTTATAAATGTAAATTAAATTGTTTATATTTTGTATACTTTCTTCTTTTAGTTTAGTTTTCCTCAGTGTCATGCATCCTTTTAATTTTATTTTCCATGTAGGCAGAAAGAACCATACAATCACTCTGATAATAAACATGCAGGAAGGAGCCCTAGGCACAAGAAGATTTGTGAAATCTTCATTGGAAAAAAATAATGCATCAAATAATATACTAGACTGGATCAGAATAAATTGCTGAAATCAAGTAGAAACATGCTTCTGTCCAACACAAACATGTCCCATGTGACAGCTCCATTATATTAAAAAGCAAAAAGTGGGAGATTCATGTAATATGATGCAAATCATAGTTCTGTTTAAGAAAGACTTTGGAATAGTAAATTATGATCTTGTTTAAAGTGTGATTCATCTTGTAAGACAGAAATGATCCAGAGTACTTCAGAAGCTTAAGTTAAAGCTTTCTTCCTGTTTGAAAATTTTAAGTTTTGTTTCTTTTTTCTTTGAATAGCATAATGCTCTTATCTTAATTATAATGTGCCACTGTTGCAGTACATGCTGTTAGGAATTAAGCTTAACCCTTTGAAGAGATGATCCAGATTCTTCTATTTGTATGGGTTATCTGTAAAAACACAGAAATGTGCAGCCACCAATGTACTTAGTGTAAGGTCAAGTACATGGTAACAATTGGTACACGTTACCCAGAAGGTACAAAGGGGTCTATTTTGGTCCTCACAGCAAACATCAAATTATCTTGCACAGGAGAAAATGTTGCTGGCTAAGGCAGACCAAGGAGTCTTTTACTATGTCATCTACTACTGTTATAAATTATTAATCACTGTGACTTGCTCAGTCTAAATAAGAAGCGTTATAAGATGTCCACACTAGGAAAAAGAGAGCTGTGTGGAGAAGATGCGAATAGGGCATAAACATTCAAGCAGAGCAGGACTGCATGAGCCACACTGCCCCATTCCTTATCTGTCTCCCTAGGCAGAAAGAGAAGCAGGTCCTGGACCCCCTGTAGGAGCCTCCTAACCCATCACATCACTCCACTTCCAACACTTCTGGGTGTCGCATCTTCTTGAGTTGCCAATCTCTTTTCCCCCAGGGAATGGTTTTTAACTTGCCTTCTGGGAGCCTTGTCAATATTAATGTCACATATTAATATAGCAATTGCACTCAAAGTTAAGTGGAAAAATCAAAAACCCAGCTGACTTCTTTTTTGTGACTTCCTTGCACATGGGCTGTTTTTACAACCTGCATTTTCTACACAGACAACTATTCATTCCACAGCTTCTACAAAATAAAAAGCCCCTAGGACCCACAATTTAGAAAAAAACTGCTTTAGAAAAATACTTAATTTTTTGCATTTGTTTTAAGAGGTGGGAAGCAAGAAGGCCGTTAGTGATCAATTTTAGTTTCTTCATTAATATATTCAGCCTATAATACAGTTTAAAAGTCTCAGTATTGTGCAAGTGATAACATTCTTTTATTCACTTCACTGTGGTAAAATTGACCATAGTGAAACTAGTTGCAATAATGTCTCATGTAAGTGACCCAAGGGAAGCTTAAATTCCTTGGAGATATAGTATATGTTCATAAGCTTTGTTTTTTATGGCAAAATGTGTAATTCTTCCTTCTTCTGGGCTCATGGCTTCTTTTTGATAAAGTGAAGGCCCTCCTTTTGCTGCTTAAATTTACTTCTTTCTGTTCTTTAGAAAACACCTCATAGCCTTAGGAAGGCAATCTCAATTCAGGGAGAGAATGGGAATGATAAGGGCCAATTAGGTTTGGTCTTTAATTTCTCTTCCAGAACAGTACAAGTAACTGTTAGAGATGCACAGAGGGGTGTTCAGCCCAGCAGGGCTTTCCTGGAAGCCCTGTTTGGGTTCCATACTCAGCTTTGCATTTTATTTTAGTTTTAATAGAAAAGGATGATTCTTCTCATATTTTGATCTTTGCTGATGTGTGGGGATTTGTAGTGTTACCTTCAGGCTAATGCATGCACCCTTTGACAGGCCTGGGAAAGTAGACGAAACTGCTACTTTCTGCTTATCGGCTTTTTCACCTCAAACAGTCTTCAGGTTGTTTCAAGACTTGTATTCACAGGAATTTCTTCAAAAAGGAAGACAAGTGAAAAATCTGACAAATGTTCCAGTAAATAAGCATTAAAACAGATTTTTCTTTTCTTTCGGACACTCTTTATCAAGAGAAGGAATGCTCAGAGAAAATAAAGTACAGTTTTGGTGTTATTAAGAAGCTGTTGTATCTGAGAAGCAAAAACACTTGCAAGGAGTACTAAACAACTCATTTGCTCCTTTGCTTTTTAATCAGAACGTTATCCTTCCATTCTTTTCTTTTTCTTATTATTAATCTTCACCACACCCTTACACTTTTCCTGTCCTGCCACTTCCTTTTTTTTTGTCTAAAAGCACCTTTCACAATTTGCAAAAACAAGTCTATGTTTACACATTTGAAAGACATTAAACTTATAGAAATTTCATTATCCAGTGTTTACAATTCAAGAAGTTATGTATCCTTTAAATTTGTATGAGCAGCATATGGGTGGACCTTCTCCACGAGGTTTTTGGCTTTTTTTTTTAATTCATTCTGTACATAATTAGTATTTAGAATTACTGCTTTGATACTGAACACTCTATGAACTCACTGAAAAATTCAACAACACATCTGTAAATCAATTGTAAATACTTCTAGTTATAAAAAAAAACCCACACAACAAAACAAAACAAAAAAATAAACCACCAAAACAAAAAAAAATAAAACTAGTATTCATGCACTCATGCTTCCTTTTTATGAGAAAGGAATATCACTGTAAAAATATTCAACCTTGTAATCAATAAACATAACCTTCCAGTGTGTTATTACAGATCTTCATTTGTCTTCAGGTTTTACTTGCAAACATTATTGGCTGCATGGCATGAAGGTCATTTTATGGAAAATACACATATCAGATGTGACAAAGGTAACATGCTACCAGAGTATCTGCGTTTCCAGAAAACTGCTAGAATAAGCTACTACAGAGTAAAAATAATAATCCTGAACTGCATTAGCTTTCACAAATGTCAGTTTTATGAAGATAGTGACTGAAAAGCAGGCATTATTCCTAGGTTTTGTTCTATATACTATTAATTTTGTCAAACCTGTAATCTGGCATTTCAAATACAAAATGAGAATTTTCTCTGTGCTTTCATCTTCATAGTAATAACAAAAACTTCCCAAGGGGAGCGATTTGTTCTCAGATTTATCCATCTATCTCATATTTTTCCAACACCAAGGACAATGTTTTCTGGGGAGAGGATTTCAGTTTTGTTTTTAACTGTTAAAAGTAGTGTTTTTAACATGTTAAAAGTAGTCACTTTTAACATGTCAGTGTTTGGAAACAAAGCAATTTCTCTAGAAACCTGGGCACAGTACCTCAACCAAGTGGAGCCAGCTTAGTATCAGTCTGAAGAACTCGCTATTCAGGCCAGATGCTTGCAACATCTCTAAAGGTTCCTTGATTAATTGAGGTGAAACCACCCTATATAACAGGGTCAGCACACACAAGCTTTCATTATTTTCTTCATTTACATCAATTAGAATTATGGAGGGCCTGGGGCTACTCCTGACTTCTAAAAACATGATCTACTCCTAGGTGATGTTTAAATAGAGCACCAGAAAGACTACATCATATTTCATTTACAAATAAAACTTTTATTTCTTTCATCAATGACAGCAAGATTTATATTAGGTGTATTGCTAAAGCAAGTCATTAACATAAATCACACAAGGTGGTCAGACTCTGAAGAACTGGCACTTGGTGTATATCACAACAATCAATCTAAAGACAGTGAATTTCACTTTTGCACAGGCTGCAGTCAAGAAAGAATGAAGATCTACTCCAACAGATTTTGTGAATTCCAGTTTTCTTTTTATGACAGCTTTTTTTTTTTTTTTTTCTGAAGTGGTGTGCAAACCACTGCTTTGTATTATGGCTCAACTGGAGAATGCCTTTACCAGGCTGAAAAAAGAAGAAATGAAGTTCAGGTCCTCTACCTTGAAAGCTAGATGAAAGGAGCAAGCCTACCACACATGAAGATGACATAGTATATCAAATGTCAGAATTAGACAAGTATTCCAGAAGTGAACCAAAAGAAACATGGTATTGATAAAACAGTAATTTTCTTCAGTCCAGTGTGTAACAGCAGACATCTCTCCTGCGGATGTAGTGTTCAAGGTGAAATCAATGCCACATTTTCCTTTTCTCAATGTAAATTATTGCATGTCACTGTAGCTTTGTCCAGCAATGCAAAATTTGACTTACCAAGTGTTTTATCAATATGTGCAAGTCAATTACTTGCAGCAACATTATTGCTGCAAATATAGTGAATATTTTTGCAAATTTTAACAAAATTATTCTGAGTGGTGGAATAACATGGTTTGTTAAGTAACATTGCTGTGGCTGTGAATCCAACCATACAGGGCTGTGAACCTAAGTATCTCATCTTTTGTGTGAAAGGTTTTCTACTTACTCCATGATATTTTTCCCATTTTCTTTCTAAACCTCTAGCCTGTAAAGCTAGTAACCATATTCCTATCACAGATAGAGATTCATAATAGTAGAAATGGAGCTGTGGAATACATATTTTCCATTACTTTAACCTGAAGTAACTAGTAAAGACAATGACCAATGTTATTAATCCAGATGCCAGACCAGACTGGAAGATTCTTACTCTGACATTAGGAAAAGTGTACAGGCACAACTTCTTGATGGAGTCCAAGTGAATCATCAAACCATTTGGCTGGTATTGGCCCAGGGTACTTTGTGATTTGAGGTCTTTGGAGATCTCCCAGATTTAGAAGTGGGGAGAGCTAACAGGGTCTCATAGAAATCTCAGCATGCATTATCTTTTTTTTCCTTCTTTTTTTTTTTTTTTCAGTATTTGTCCAGGACTTCACATTCCATGGTATGAGGAGGAAAAGTAGATATTGTAACAGCTCTAATAAACTTCCCCGACTTTAAAAAATCTGTCTGCTTGTGTGTATACCAATCAGATTTGAATATGCTTTTTGCCCATTAATTCTAACATTCATATAGTTAAAACCCAGCACTACTTTTCAAAAACTACTTCCCTTGCATAGTGGGAAGCAAGAGGTACTCAACTTTTCAGTTTCCTAATACCATAACTGTTATCTGCTATAACACAAGCTAGACCACAATTCATGGAAGAAAGCAATGTTCTAGGTCTAATCTCAAGTTTTAGGATGTATCAAACATTAGGAATTAGCTGTTAACATGATACCTAGATACCTGGCTGTCTAGACAAGGCTTTGGAGCCAACTTCAGGCCTAGATATGGAGGACAAAAGAAATAAGGAATTTGGGTTTAATATAATACAGTGAACACTGTTGTATTCACTATAGTAGAATATGTCATTTAAAAATATGAGAGAGAAAGGTTTGCTTATAAGTAACAAGAAGCATTGGAAAGGTAGAGTCTCTATGAGACAACTTAAGAACTTGGGGATCTTATGATCTACTGTTTCACAGATCTTGGGGCAGAGAACACCT
>JAOXNG010000012.1:92202514-92212584 GCA_028566535.1 Scolopax minor
GGCAGAGAACACCTGCTCTCAGAAGAAGTTAACAAGCATGTACTCAAATATTGTTGATTAGAGGATTTCTTATGATAAGCATAATTGAAGCCCTGCTGAGCACATAGCTCAGGACTCTTCCAAACTGACTCATGTCTGAGTTGTGTTTACCAGCAGAAATGTGCATTGTTGCTCTGCTTGTGCTGTACTGAGCATCTTGCAGATTACTTTGATTAAAAATCTTAGTTCTAGCAGTTGTAATTAGTAAGTGCTAAGAAAGGAGAGGCTATAAACTGCCTGCAAGCTCTGTGGCTGGTAAATCCCAAGTGTTTTTCACTGAATTTCACTGAATATTTTTTAGAGTTGGAAGGGACAATAGAGATCATCTAGTACAACTGCCCTGCCAAAGCAGGATTGCCTAGAGCTAGAGAATGTCACTCAGGACTGCATCCAGGCAGGTCCTGAAAATCTCCAGAGAAGAGGACTCCATGACCTCCCTGAGCAGCCTGTTCCAGGGCTCTGTCACTCTCACCGTGAAGAAGCTTTTCCTCATATTTGAGTGGAACTTCCTATGTTCCAACTTGTGCCTGTTGCCCCTCGTCCTCTCGCTGGCAACTACTGAAAAGAGTTTGGCTTCCTCCTCCTTCAACCCACCCTTTAGGAACGTGTAAACATAGGTAAGGTCTCCCCTCAGCCTTCACTTCTCCAGACTAAAGAGTCCCAGCTCTCTCAGCCTTTCTTCATAAAGGAGATGCTCCAATTCTTGAATCATCTTTGTTGCCCTTCGCTGGACTCTTTCCAGTAGTTCCCTGTCCCTCTTGAATTGGTGAGCCCAGAACTGGACGCAGTATTTCAGTTGTGGCCTTACCAGTGTTGAGTAGAGGGGGAGAATGAGTGACTTTTGTTGTTTCTAATTTCCCTTTGAGGTGAAATAAATGTGGAAAATACATGTTAGAGTCAGCAGATAAATGCAGCATGGCAGCTAGACGGATAGGCTTATCATTCCACCTGTTGCCATACACAGAATGCAAAACATTTTTTGATGTGATGAGTTAGTATATGAACAAGACAGCTTAAACAAATACGGATAACATAGCGGTTAAATACTGAAGAAATAATGATTGTCACAAAGTACATTTTTCTCAGTGCATTTACAAAAATGCAAACCTTGTCAGTAATTCCCAGAACTTTGTATCTTTTACCTCATTTTCTGTTCCATCCTGACACTTTCTAAAGGCTTTAATCAAACAATATTTAAATTTAGAAATAAAATACATTGTGGCAGGACTGTACTAGACAAAATAGCACTTAAACAATAGCACTTAAACTCCTGTCTAGTAATGAACACCACAGCAGTTCTTGCAAGCTAGGCATAGATAATGAGTTCATTAAATGTATTAGATATTACAGTTGTGAGCATACGAAGTCTGAAGGGGTGGAAGAGGGAAGCGAAATTTCTGCCATATGATCCACTGGTATATGAAATTGTGACAGGATCTTTGTTCCATCAGATACTCTGTGTCCAGCTCCTTTTCATGAAGCTGGAAAGGATTTATTTACACAGAGAACTTTGCCCTGAATTGATATTATAATGATTCCTGTAATTTTGGTCTTTCTCTCTATCTGATCTGATATGTTAGATGTTGACAGTAACTTTGAACATATGTTTCTTCTGTAGATTTTGACAGAGTGCTGTTATTTCCTGTATAATAACAGTTTCAATTTCCTGTTCGCCAGTATAGTTTTTCATACAGTGATCACAGAATAAAATCTTCAGGGAAGACTGAATATAGTTTGATCTATAAAGATGGCTGATTAATGAAATGATTAAACTTATTCTTCGTACCTAACAGATAATGTTGAAATGATTACACATTCCTCTTCCTTTTATAGAGCTGGTTTAATGACTATCAAAAATAAAAGAACCTGGTTAAGAAGCTTCTGATTTTTTTAAAGTTACAAACACTAATTTAATATGAGACTGCAATTAAAGAAATACAAAACAATTCAACAATTTTTTTTCCCCATCATATGTATTTAGAAGTGGTAGAAAGTTTATTTTAATGACTGAAATATTTCTGTAAATTTTAGAATGCTATCACACATTTATTTTTAATTTAAAAGACCCTTCTGCCACCAGTTTACACTATAGAAACAGAATAGTTCTAATTACCATCTATTATGAGCTGAAATAGATCCACTGGTGGCAATGAAGCAATTTAGACATGCTGAGGTATATCTAAACTAAGAAATAGTGGTGTACACTAGGAGCAGGTCTATCAGATGCCAAGATGACCACTATGCATGAGGTACACCTATGGACTAGGTTTAATGTGGTTTTGTGAACTGAATCAGCAGCTAAAGCACAGTCAAGTTCCCTTGTGAAGCATATTCTCCTTGTTGAATTTCATCTGAAAGTAATACTACTTGTGCTTGTGGACACTCTTCAGTGTGAACCAATTCACCATAAAACATGCAACTAGATAGATCCACTTCAAAATACACTCTTGATCCAAACTATACTGACATTGTAGATGTATCTCATACAGTTCTAGAGTATTTCTCCAGCATCATCCTGAAAATTATTTCTGTGTAACTTTTGAGGTTAGGATGCCTGTTGAATCAGTCTCGAGTTAACTTTTTTTTAATTCCCTGCTAGTCTACATCCATAGCTCAGAGGTAAGTTTTACACAGTTTTTTGGGCAGACACCAGTAATATCTCAATTGTACATCTTCTGTCTTGCAACTATGATGAGGCAGCTCATAGCAACTCCAAGGCAAACCTTGAAGTCCTAGTAAAGGCCTGGTTTTGCCATCTATGGGATGTGACATGGGATGATTCAGATATCCTCAGAGATGCACAGGCAGATAAAAAGTTAGAGAGATATGAGAGTGAATGATAATTATGTGTAATTAAGAAAAAAAGAAAGAATTAGAGTGAAACATAAGGAAAAAAGAATAATTCTCCTCTAGGAACGTATTATTACTCCTGTGGAAATGAAGGGCAAAATTTCCATTGGGTGTGTTTAGAAGTCTTTTGTTTCCAAAATAAAATACCTAAGAAGATTCTGAATTTTAAAAGTATGTGTAATCCCTTGGATTTAATCAGCCCAGTCACATTCTTCAAGTTAATCTCAGGCCCAAGAGTTCAGATGGATTGTGGCAGATATGCTGTTTTGTAGAATTTAATAAATAACTCTCAATTAGTAACTTATTCAACAAATGTAATGTCTTTTACTGTTTGCAGAATGTTAGTGAGGTAGTCATGGTTTCTCTGCATTTATTCATGATTTCAACCGATTTGCTGGATGTTCTTTAACTTAATGGACCAGCCACAAGCATTTCCCTTTATGAGTATTAGTAATTTGTATTTTAAAATAAGTTGTCTCCCAATATCGATTTTTTTATCCTGTGATTGCAAGTGGATATGAATACAGACAATTAGATTTATATGAACATTTACAATTTTACACGAACAGCTATTTATCTATCTTTGTTTTCCTGCTATTGTTACCAGGAGAAACTGTATGTTCCATAAAACCGTGACGATGCTAGATAAACTGCTGCCATTATGAAAAAGATGCTTTTATATGTGTGGATGCAATGTGTAAGACAAAACTTCTCACTGGTTGAAGTCCACTAAATCAGGGGTGTTATGGCAAGGAATAGCCGACAAACTAGCAATTACATTTGAATCTCATCCACCCTTTTCTTCCTCATTGTATATTTTAAAATAACTTGTGCAAAAATGAGATAATACACTTTTGATTTCCTATGACCTAAATACCTACGTACTTGAACTTACCTTTTGATATTTGTTCTTTAATAAATTTCTCTAACCTCCTGATGTAACTCCAATCATCCTTGTAATATATCATCCTTCTAAATACATTTTTTAACCCACCATTCATTTCAAACCCATTTCAAACACACATTTCATTTTTAACCCACTAAACATTTCAAAATTCATTTTTACAGTCTCCTGACTGCTCACTTGTTTTGCCTTAAGGTCTTTTTCATGAAGTACCCCTTTTAAAAATACTTTAAGGTTACACTTAAATGGTTACTAGGTAGCCTTCTAAATAACAATAGATGCCATCTATGCCTTTGAAAAGGCATGTCATGCCTCTAGATAAAAGTGGGGACCCGTTTTCTTCAGGTTGGCCCAACAACGTCATATAAAAGTTTTCTAAAAACAGAATTAAAAGGCAACACCATCATCCCCTGGATTGCACTGAACTTACCTCTCCCATGCTGCAAATTTTGGGTGGGTTTGCTTTTTATCTTATTTAATTTTATTTATTTTATTTTATTTTATTTTATTTTATTTTATTTTATTTTATTTTATTTTATTTTTTAAATTATGTTACCAGGATTTTGAAAAAACCTTTCAGGACTTCTGTAAGCTGGAAAGTTGGCTGTACATCATTGTGACTGAATATTGAACTAATCACTTCAGTTAACTGTTGGCGATCACTGACAAGAGGGGAACTCAATAAACCATGAATTAGTTCAGAGCTCTATTCAGCTCAATTTGTTTCTGTAAGTTACCTTTTGTGAGTTACAATATCCACTTCCCAACTGAAAAGCTCTTACTAAATCACAGCAGCAGCCAATTTCAGTCATGACCCATGCAGGGCTAACCTTTTCTTTGTGGTATTCAGCTGTCATTCAAGTCAACCCTTTTCATTAAATACACTGTACCCCATCCTATGAAGGCTAGTTCAAGACAAAACATCGCAACTGCATACTGCTATTAAAAAAAGTATGTATGCACTTTAATCCTCTGTATATTTACTCTCATTGATAAACAACCAGGATGCATATTGCTTTGAAAGATGAAAAAGCAGGAAATGCACTTTGTCCTGGTGCATATCTGAACACATCTAATACCATAACTGCTCATTCAAAAGTAGCTAGGTGTGCAGCACCAACTTCATTATTCTGAGACCTCATACAGTCTTGAATTTTTTTACCAAGAAGATTTATTTATTAATATTTTCCCCTTTGAGAAAAGGAACTCTGTTATTAGATTTTGATATGTATTTTTTTATTCTGTTTCATAGTTCAAAAATGTTTGGAATTTTATTGCAATAAACTGAGGAGTTCTCATCCGTACTTGCAGCATGACACAACTTATGGGATTTGTCTCTATCTAAATACTTTGTCTGATGTGAGATATACTTCTGTATGTAACCATTCTGTCAGCCTGCACAAGTTCAAAACATGATAATAGCGTGTTCTCATTTTTGGAAAGATATGTGAAAAATAGCCTAGGTTATTGTTAAAACCAACAACTGCAATTCTCTATGATTCTCTTCATATGGTGTCCAGAAATTTTCCTAAAACCCATACATTTCATGTATGACATGATTCACTAACTTTTCACACTATGAGTAATTTTGCACCATGTTTAGGGAATTCATTCAAATAGTCTTAATGAAATTTTATGTCCCGTGCTAGAATCATAGAATCACGGAACAATTAGGGTTGGAAGGCACCTGTTAAGGTCAATAGAAGAGTGCAGATCAAATAGCCAAAGTAGCTCTTGTGGGACTAATAAACTATGGACCCCAGAAAGTCTTGAAAGGGATCAGAGATCTTTCAACCAACCGAAACAGACACACACCATCTCCTTTTCATCTAAGTAAGAGTGTTTTACAACAGTAAATAAGACAAACACAGCATAAGCAAAAGTGGAAGGAATATAACCAAAGTAAGTTGAGATGCAAGAAAACTATACAAAATAGTTCTAAATGGATTTATTCCTTTTTCTTCTTTATTTTGACCTAATCTGTTAATCTTATTTCCAGATTATTTTATGCATCTTTTATTTTTTATGCACCAATAATGAAAATGATAGTGTGTAGCAATCATAGGCATGCATGCATGTTTTGTAGTTTTTGGTTAAGTTTGCTATCACAAGTGGATTCCAGACTTCCTTATTACATGAAATGGTGTGCAAGAGTTTCTTTTTCCAGTGCAAATTGAATAAGTCTGTTCTGAAAATTAGTATCTTGTATTTAGTTTTTTTCAATAGACACATGTCTGTACATGTATCCGTTTTGTGGTAAATCCTCTATTTGTAAGTATAATACTTTCTTATTCTTAATTCCACCATTGAACTACAGCAGCCTTTGTATCACTACATCTTCTTGTTTGATTTCTCATCTATAAAGAAAAATATCTTATATATAATATTTCAAAAAGAGAATATTCTTAACATCTGATAGTTAAATACAATCCTGGATATTTTATAGTTGTAAAAGCAATTATATTCAGACTGCTACACATACAGGATTTTTTACTAATGTTCTATGAAACTTCCAGTGTCAGACTGCTCACCACTGTGGAAAACACAACAGCTTTGTGCACTTTTAGCCAGCTGGAGAAGTAGAGTCTGTGTGTACTATTGCAAGCCACATGAGCTTTCTAGTCATGAGACTTAACTATGTGTCCATACTAATAAAACTGATAAAAAATCATTCTAGGAAAGTAAACCCTCAAGTGACTTTTCTGTTGACGGACCTGTAGTCTCCCTTCTATATGCTAGTTTGTCCATATTTTTTTCCTTCACACTTATATTTAGATTGGCTGTTGCTAAAGGATATTGCAGTATTTGAAGACTTTGCTTGGCAGCAGCCATCACTGTAGAGTGACCAACCTGCAGGCATTTCCATACAGCTAACCTGTAGCCATTAGGGTAGCTCATGAGCTAGGGAATAACTCTTGCAGAGTTCAAAACAAAATCTTACTCAGTACTTTATACCAGTGTAGAGAACAGAAAAACCCAAACTAGCACAAATAACTTATTTAACAATACCTAAAAATGGGGAAATATGGACTAGATCTCCACCCACCTTCACATAGTGCAGTTATTCATTATGGAGCTATTTCAAAGCAGTAAGTGCCTCCATAGGTGAAAGGTTTTCACCTGATGCACTTTCAGTTTCCACAGATGCAATTCCTCACCTTCTAGGTATGAGTTTTAGGTAGGCAGTGAACAAATGCCCAGGCTTTTTTTGTTTTGAATGAAGAGGATGACCAGGAAAAGTAGATATTTTTCCCCAGAAAAATCTCCTTGGACAGGCTACAGGCACTCTTACTCAATGCAAGTTACCATCTCTCTTTTGAGTGTTTAGATGCAAAGAGACAAAAATAAAGTACCCAACAAAGGAAACCACAAGCCTTTCCTTGAGAGTGACAGAAGGGAAAAAAAGGCTCAATGTAAAGCAGTTGCTGCAGCTACAGGATAGTTCACACTTTGATAATGCTATGAATAGTGCTGCAGGTCAGCAGAGCTCTCTGGAATCTCACTGAGCTTGACTTGCCCTGACTGGCACTGTCATCCTTATCACGAAAGGACCTAAAATCCAATGATGCTGTCAGATTGCAACCTCTTTGATTTCATGGTCAGGGAACATTACTGGCTGTATGACATATTCTTACTCAGCAAAATTCAATTACCTGTCTCTGAAGCCCAAGCAGTGTATTACTAAGAAAGCTGTATATATAATGCAGGGAGAAAAACATATTGCTTTTCACAGTGACATGGGATTGTTGTCTTCTCCGAGACTTCTTTTTCATAACATTGACTGACCCAGCACTGAGATAGCTGAAGTAATTGTATGCTTTTTGGAAGCTTCTGGCATTTATGTTTCACTGTGTGCTCCTTTCTGTCAGTTCTGCTAAGTAGTTACTTAGGACTTCACAAGAGTACCTTAATTTTTGTAAAGAATTCTTTTGCTATTTTTTTTCTTTCTTTATTCCTTTCTTTCTTTTTTTAATTTAAGTTTAGTTTCAGCAATGATAGCAAGGGTTTGACTGCTATTACACAAGCACTTCCCTCACAAAGTAATAGGCAACTGACCCTTTCTGGAGAGATCATTAATCTGAATCAAATATGACTAGATGAATATATAAATAATCTTTTCTCTTCAAAAGTGATGCAAGCGAGCCTTCTTGGTATGTGACAAGTCTAGAAATGTGATATTAAATGTGTGTTTATCTGCATAAATAAATACCTGGAGTCCACCATAAAGCCTCAATTCAGTCTGTGCACTCTGAGTATTCCATTGTGTTAGCCCTCTGATCTTTTCTTGATGCTGGAAGTGCAAAGGTTCTTGAATGTTAAGAGATCTCATTTCAAAAGCTTTTTCCAAATAGTTGTGTGCTTGCTGTTACAAAGGTCTCACCTAAAACCCATGAGAGGGTCATCTAGAAGAACATGGAGCACAGCTCTTTTCTCCCCTTTCCCTGCTTTCTTACTATAAGGCTAGTGAATTGTTTTCAAACTTAGTGTCCTTCCAACCAATATGTTTTTTAATGTTTTCTATAAAGTAGAAATATCATTGTGAGAAAATGTTTAACAGTGTTAAGAGAGTGCTTTAGGGAGAGAAGAAAAATGGACAACTGACAACTACACCTGACCATGCCATTTTCTCCAGCCACTGACTAATTGCATAAAACTTTTTGTTCTTTACAGGGGCTTCTACTTTTGCAACACTTTGGAAGGGAGCCTTCGTGCAGATGCTGATTATGTGAGAATGTCTACCACATTAAGTTCCTCAGGAGAAAAGCAGCAAGACCAATGCTGACTTGCTCCTCCCAGACAAGACTCCATGATGAGAAGGAAGGTGCTGGCCGTGCTGCAGACTGAGGAGCATAAGCCAGGAGCAGTTCAGGTGAAGCAAACACCAGCACCCAGGGAGATTAAACACCATCTCTGCTTTACCCAAGGAACAAACAGGTGGGAAGGGTTTCTTTAGACCAACCACATGGATTCTGCCCCAGATTTGGGAAATGGAGAATAAATAATTCAGTGGTTTCTTTGCTTGTTTTATTGCTCTTGTTGGAGACTATAAAGAAAAAATATATTTTGTAATATGAGCTCTCAGAGAAGGGCTCCAGAGCTTCCGATTTGCTTATTTCTCTTTCTACTTTTCCTTTTTTTCTTTGAAAAAAAGCAAACAGCCTTGGACAAGGGCAAGACTTCGCAGGAGTCATAAGATGTTTTAGCTAGAAAGAATTTCAGCAGCAAGTAGTGCTCCTCAGGGCTGCACCTGCCATCAATTTAGAGGAGCAAATAGAGTTCCTGCAGTTTACACAAGCTTTTTACTAGGCTTCACTAGGTTGTCTCCCAGTTGTACATATAGTCTTCTTCCTCTGCCTTTTCTCAGGTAAAGGAGTTTTATAGGATTTTCATCTTTTTTGTGGTGCGTGTATGGTCTGTACATACTCCTTTTAGTTTGTACTCTGTCAGATAAAGCTTAGAGGAGCCAGGGAGATCTACTATGTCACACAAAATGTATTCCTTGTGTATTCACTTTGCCTTGCTTCACTGCAGACTTTGAGTAACAGCTTTGTTCTATCTGTGCAGATGATAATTTAGTGAGAGGAGTACGCCTACCATGATAAAATTTTAAAAAGTTATTGGAGGCCAAGCTTTCAGGATAATTTAAAAACAAAGCAAAATAGCAAAACCTCCTCAGAAGTTGAAATCTAGCTGAATTTTTGCTTACATGTACCTGGAAATCATTCTGTGCAATAAGCACAAGGTTTCACAGGGAAATAATTCACTTTGGCAAAAAAATTAAGTAGATTGTTTCTATTTTAGTTGAAATTAGAGATGTGGCAAAACAGTATTTAAAAAAAAAATCATGCTGATCATTGAAGCTGAAGAGAGATTCCTTTGGCTCCCTTGTTCAGTCATATTTTTTGAATGTTTAAAAGACTGATGCGAGCAAAGGGCAGTTGTTCCTTTCTTTGGAATGCATGTATGATTTTAAATAAATAAAGATGCTTAACAAATGGAAAGATTAGTACTTCTGCACATTTTGAATGAGTCATGCATGACAGTACCCTAATTCTTTTTATATAATCCAAGTTCACACAAAGCATATATTAAACATGAGAAATCCATGGATATTTTTACATATTCAAGACTTTGCAATGGATCATCAAGAACATAAAATCTTCACAAGTATGTGACCCTCTGAAAATATACTATTATGTGTTTAATAATAATAAATAATCTGCATTTTTATCATCATCATTTTTTCTTTCATGGCGCACTATCTAAATGATTATTT
>JAOXNG010000012.1:92213403-92226770 GCA_028566535.1 Scolopax minor
CCTGCCAAAGCAGGTCCAGCTAAAGCACATTGCACAGGAACATGTCCAAGCAGGTTTTGAATGCCTCCAGAGAAGGAGACTCCACCACCTCCCTGGGCAGCCTGTTCCAGTGCTCTGCCACCCTCAGAGTAAAGAAATTCCTCCTCATGTTTAGGTGGAACTTCTTATATTCAAGTTTGTGCCTATTTCCTCTTGTCCTAGTCCTGGGCACCACTGAAAAAAGACCGGCCCTGTCCTCTTGACACCCACCCTTTCCCCCTCTCTCCCTTGTGTTTATCTCTATATGTATTTATAGACAACAATCAGATCTCCTTTAGGTTCTAGGTTTGTTAGGCTAAATATGCAAAATTACTTCGGTGTCTTTTAAAAATTCATGTACAAAATCACCTTACTAGGTCTTCTCTGTTTTGTTTCCAGTAACAGTTCAACCTTCTTTTAATATATAGATAGTCCTCCAGATTAGGTTTTATTGGACATTGCACGGTATTACTAATGCTCTCCTATCCTTTCTGGAAATATCTCCATACTATACCTCAGAAACACATTTGCCTTTTTTCACAGCTAGAGCATATTGGCAGCTCACAGTCATACTGTGATCAACTAGAGAGTTTAGGTCACTCTCCTCTTGGTGATTTCTGACAGATGAGCTCTCAGCTTATAGCAGACTATTTGTGTTATTAGTCCCTGAGTGACTGACCTTGTACTTTGTGCTATTGAATTTCA
This sequence comes from Scolopax minor, assembly GCA_028566535.1. NCBI lineage: Eukaryota > Metazoa > Chordata > Aves > Charadriiformes > Scolopacidae > Scolopax > Scolopax minor. The sequence continues at coordinate 92,214,127 of JAOXNG010000012.1, forward strand.
TCTTACCTCTATTCCTGTTGATCTCAAGGCTATCTGATTCTTTCATTGTGATATCCCAATCCTCCTTCATACTGATGGTGCATCCTGGCACTCCTGTTATCAATATATCTGTGCACTAAGTAGGTTCTTAATAAAAATACAACCACTCCCTTACTGAAATGTCTCAAAACTGGACCAGGAGAAACTACTGCCATACTCCAGACTGATAGTCCCCTTTTTATACATGCTAGCCACCACTCTTCAGTCAGACTTTTACCCATGTAAAAGTATCTTTTATGTATCTCCTCTGACAATCTTCAGCTTCTCCAGCTTTACCAGTTTTACTGGTCTTCTTATTTGCACCATAGCTTTTGATGTTTGATATTTGAATATCTTCTGTTTGTATGATGCTAGAGATGGAAGGATGGATTCTTATATTATTATGTAGATGTTCCTTGACACCTTATTTTCAAATCTCTGTCTTACAAAAGTGCCTCAGACAGCTCTCTCTAAGAATATAAATCTGGATCTTTATGAAACTGTGCTGGAAGAACAGGAATGGGACAGACTGCCTGGTGGGACTGTAGGTTTGTATCACCTGAGACACATCAGTGAAAGAAAACACAGACACTGAATGGAAGTTGAACAGAAGCGCATGACTCAAATATGTGGCAAAAAAGAATGTATTGCTTTCAAATTTTAAGCTAGCAGGCATACCAATATGCCAGTCTCCTGTCAAAAGCACAGAATAGAATGAATATTTTTAGGTCAAAAGCTGCTATCATTTCATATAGTTTTTCATAACCCAGAATTGTACAGGCTGAATATTCAGAGCAGGAAGATTTGCCCTGAAGAGTTCGCATGTCAGTCATTTGTAGTGCAAAGAATGGGTCATATCCACATTGGGTCACATTTTACTTCACTTACTACAAATTCCCCAACCTAATATATGAACTGTGTTCTACTAAAAAATACTTTTGATCATGATTGTGCCATATTATGACTCTAAGCATTTTGTTTTCTACATAGACTATAGAAAAATCCTTGACCTGGTTAATCCTCAGGCTCTGGTCTTTCTCTGGGTAAAAGATACACAGACACCTCCGGAGCTAACCACTGAAGATCACATCACTTGTTCTATTGCTTTCCTTTTTACCATGAAACATTTGTAGGAGCTCAGTCTGTGTTACTTCCTCTGCTTACACTGCAGGTATTCAAAAGACAGCCAGTCCTAATTAACCCATCCCCCTTCACACATCCCCACACCCAATTAATAATGTTCAGTGATGTATGAAGCTGAGTTTACATTAATGTAATTTTTTAATACATTAAAGTGCTGCACATCTCCGGCATTTTATAAATAAATGTCACTAATTTATAAATACTTGTGCTATCCTGGGGAGCACAGAATGTGAAGGGGAAAGGGCAACAGGGGTACAATCCTCTCTCTTCCCACTCCCATTTGTAGCTCCTGGGGATGCTCAAAGAGATTAAAACTTGCTCTTGCCAAATCCCAGGACATGCAGCTATTACTTACAGTGCATGGTGCAATACAGTCTAGGCTCATAAAAGAGCAGCTCTGGAAGTTACTCCTTGCTGTCACTCTTAGAAAAAATGAGGTTTTCTCTAAATAAAGAAAGGAAAAATATTCAGGTACTTCAGAATCAAAATTTCTCTATCAAACTGTATTCCTGATGTTTTTGCAAAGCCTGGGGTTCTGTAATACAGACAATAAATATGTGTTTCTGCATGTGGAGAGCTGCAGGATGGAAAGGTTTTAAATTCAGTCACAGTTACCAGATCAATGAAATGAAGATTATCTGTCACTTAAATCACAATTAATTGGAGTTAATACATGAATTTATTTCCACATTGCAGCTTGGGTGACAAGGGGGTAAAATAGTATAGAAATGCCTAAAAAGAGAAAGTATCACTAGATGAAATTTCAAAAGTAGCCACTGATGCTGACTTGCTTGGTCTTGAGACCTACTTGTGTATGTATGTGGAAAGTCAACAAGATGCAGAGCTACGCAAATGTTCTTTGGAACTTTGTCTGGTTTGTGGTCATTGCTACAAAATTTCTAAGACTTGGCACTCATTTTAATTTAATTTATTATTATAAGACTGTACATTTCTGAAGCAGGAAATTATCACACATTTTTACAGTCTAGCACGTGTATAACAATAGCCATAAATACTTCTCGAAACCAGGACCTAAGTATATGATATAACCCTAAATAGGAAATAATTTTAAAATGTAATCCACCAAAGTAGAAAGAGAAAGAAAGTTATGGTTGTGTCCCCAAATATTTGCATAAACAATTGATATTTATCTATGGTAGAAAAACCAGATTATTTAGCCTTTTTACAAAATGAGCCAAAAGATTCAATTCATTGTTTTTGCTGTCTATAGCTGACCTCTCCCATCTTTGTTTTTTAACCAGTAAGAGAGAGCCTTTTCTTTTTGATTCAAGCTCAAGAGGAAGATATTACACAGGTAATTGTATGAAAGTTTGAGGAGTTTTGGTTTTAGTCAGTATCTACAGGCCATTTCTCCTGCCACTTTTCCTGTGAGATATTCTCAGAATATGCAGCTGCATTGTTCTTTTTGGGCTATGTTTGCAGACTTTTTCTAGCTCACATCAATTCAATCCAAATAATCCTCAGAAGTTGCTTCATTATTTATTAGAAAAAGCAATCTGGCATGCGGTGTGTTATCGACAGCTGAAATCCAATACTCAAAGGTCACCAAAACAAATACCAGAAAGAAAAGGTGTTAAGGCAAATAAAAATACACCTTTTTAATTTTGACTGAATTGATTAAATAACAATTGAGTGGTGTCACAGGTCATAAGGCTTTGAGACATAAGGTCAGCTTAATAGAAAAGAGCCTGGGGCCATGTCACAGGGTATGCTCTGCGGCCTAGCACTGAGGCCACATCATTGTGCTCACTCCTGCCCTTACCCCATGTAGTCTGAAATGAAGAAATGCCTAAACAGAATAGAGAGCAGTCTAAATAGACTAGTGCTTATCGCTGAGGGCTACCCCCTGAGTCAATGCTGTTTAGAACTGATTGCTTTATTTGAAGTGAGAGTACTGGGCACCTCTCAGTAAACATTTTCTAAAATTCAGTAGGCTGAGGAAAAAAACACCAACAAACAAAAAAAGAACCAACAAAAAACCTTTCTACACCAGCAGTACTCTATAATATATGTACATCTCATTATAGTCCCACAGTTCAGACCAGATATTTCGGAACTGACATGAAATGCGTGAATTGGAAAGTGAAATACTTAAATATACTGAAATCAAAAGAACTTTCTACAGGATTTTGAGAAGGAAGAAATGTACAGTGGCTTATACACACTAATACATCCATACTAACATTAATTAATATTACACCATTTGTGTAGTAGTGTTTGGTTTTTGTATGCCAAATTGTTTTTTTCCTAAAAATAACCAGCCCAATAAATCTACTGCTGCAGAAATGCTTCAAATGCTGTGACTAAACTTTAAAAGGGTTTGCTAATTTTACATTTAATAATACAAATGAAAGATCTTGATCTGTATCTACTTCAGCCAGCTACTTAATCCTGTACCCTATCAAAGTACACGAGAAACTAACTTCAATGACTTCAGTAAGATAACTGAAGTTCCTTACTTCCACAGTAAGGAACACCTGTGGTATTGTGTTCAGAAGTCTGTTCCTAGAAACCCAGATAGGAAATTCAGTATAGGAAACTAAAAAGATAACCAGATTATTTAGCACTTCCATGACTATCTGCTGGCTCCAGTGGAGACTAAGGCATATCTCCCTGTTATGTGTCTTCCTCTTCTTCTAACACTCTTCTCTCAAAATTCCTCTATGTTATTCCCACCTTGGACTGGTAACAGAAACAGCTTCCACTGAATGGCGTAACAAAATTCCTCTACTGAAGAGAGCTGACCTGGAAATAGATTGGGTTTTCTTCTTGCATGGGCATATATAGTCTATTTTGGTCCACTGATGTTGCAGCATCCATTTAAAAATCAGCTCCTGCAATTCCCTGTTAGTTCCCAGACTTCCTATGGCAATAGTGTAGCTAAATTTTGCTCTAGCTTTTGGCCTGATCATGTTCCTACTTAATGAATGGATAAACCTCTGCTGATCCTCAGGAATGTGATTCGGATTCTCATTTATTATTTAAAATATAATTTTGCCAACTAGTATATTGCCTCACTACATAACTTGAGTAATGGTAAATTCTAGAGTCTACCTAGCTACTCTTCTTTTTTCAAAATTGGCCATTATCTATGAAATATGTAAGATGCACACAAAGAATTTAGTTATACAACTATTGACAAATTATAATTTTCAAGTGCAGAAAGCATTTAAGGAGGTAAGGTATGAGATCAATTAGATAACAACAATCAGTGTCTCATAAGACTTCATGATTTTTACCACTGAGAAACTGACACCCCTTTTAATGTATAATCTACTTAATGACAAGTTATTACAGCAACTATAATTGTTTAGAGATGGAAAAAAATAAGTTTTGTTTTATGATTGCTAGTCTATCTATTTTCTATACTTTTTGTCCTGGAAAAGTTTGTCTCCTTTTTGATCAGTTTATTTTAAGAAATAACGCATTGTTTCAAAAAAGAATGCTTTAAAATATAATTAAATAAACAAAGAAGTTTGGGACCTACTCTGTCTACGAACATCAAAAACAAGGATTTTAATTCACAAACTTAATGAATAGTGGTAAAGCCTATAAATCACTAAAAGTGATAGTGGTAAAGCCTATAAATCACTCAATGATACAGAAAATTTTTAGTACTCTTAAGAAATGAGTCTGAACTGCATCAATTATAGAGACTGTAGAAATCTAAAGATGCATTTTCCTAAAAGGGCCTCTTTTTATGCACACAGAAACATCTGTGCATGCAGTTTTAAAGTGCCTGGATGCAGACAGAATGAACTTTAGGACCTATAATTGCAGGAAATAAAATTTTATTCATCAAAAGTCATTTGGAGAAATTGTTTATTTCTGTGGAAATTACTTCTTAATTCTTTATACACTTGTGGTTAGTTCTGTGGATTGTGCACACATAGAAGAAGGTTGGACTGCAGCCCTTTAAAAAATCTTTCAGGCTGATGACATATTATCTACAATGGTGTGTGAAAAATGGCAATAAATAATAAAAAAATAGTATGTTAATGTGCAGAAATAATGCACAAGTACTTGATGTATAGAATGTTCTTTCCTGTGCTCAGGAGGACTAGATCCTCGCTGGGCAGCTGCAGTGCTCTGAGGTAAGGCAAGGTTTTCCTCTTCCCCAAACCCTATAGCCAGAGAAAAAGCAAGGAGAAACTGTGAAGTGGTGTCTCAGGAACAGCCTGGAGGTCTCTGATCATTCACACACAAGGAAGGGCTAGTGTAAATTTCCCAGTAATGCTGGATTTTCAAATTGTATAATGAGCTTCTCACCTTCGTAAGTCATAGCAGGACTTTTGTTTGCAATCTAGACAGAGAACCAGACAACCTAATGGCTGATCTAATATCTATACTTTCAAATCTTTCTCTTATAGGAGAGAACTGAAACATATGAACAAAAAGGTTATGCCCTATATGTCCCCTGCCCCTGCTTTACCTTCCAGGCTGGAGAGCACTGTTCTAGGCAGACTATAACAGTTGCAGGTTTTCTGGATTTGGGTAGAACATTTATTTTCTGATCACCTTCTCCCTCTCATGGTCTTCTTAGTCCACTGTGAAGAATGAGGAGATACAAGTCTTTTAGATCATTTGTAACTGTCCTGCAAAATTTCTTGTGTGCCAGCAGTCTCGGATTAGATTCTTGTACTAGACACCTAAATTTTAAAGGATTCAACACCTAATACCTTAGGCTTACGGTAAGGGTGGGCAACAGGTTCTTTTACTTCTGGCATTGACTTGTTTGATTTGGCATCTGATATTAAGAGTTTTAAGTGGTTTTAATAGACAGATGACCAGCTTTAAAGAAATGGTCATGACTACAAACTGTGCCCCTGAGGTATCTTTGAAAGTATTGGCTTAAATCAGGGTTCATAAACTGAACTTCAGTTTCCTTGGTTTGCTTATTTACATTTATTAAGTGCACTGTTTAACCTCTCACCTCTTCCTTAGTAATGTATTTAAAATTACACCTTTTATCTGATTTTTCATTAGGCTGGAAAGTCTGTCTAACAGTAAGCACTTATGCTGAAATACTCGCATAAATATTCTTAACTTTGCCCTTTCTGGGTCATATTCCCCATTCCTATTTTGAAATCTATATTAGTTCATGTTCATATTTGCACCTTATCTGGCATTCTTCAATTCTATTTCATAGATTAAATAAAATTGGGTAAATTCTCTGAGGTTTCATTCAGTCTTTTCTTCTCAGTAAATTAATCCAGGACACAAAGTCCTGCGAGTGGATAGAGGGTTAATGAGTGTTTGCATAACCTTTTCCTGAACTTTCCTAAGTTTTCCAATTAACTGAGGTGACTGGAAAAACCCACACATTTTGTGGTATACAGTGTTTCCTTTCCGCATTACCAAGTTGTTTTAAGCAGCAATGAATATTTCTAAAGATTCTAACTAAAACATGAAAGTTTAAATTTTGGTCACTGTATATGAGAAGCGCCAACTGAGATGTATTTCAGGGGTAACTCTTACCTGGCTGCTCATAATTCACCTTCCTATTAGTTTGTGAGCAGTAAAAAGAAACATACTTCTTCTCCTTCTAACGTAGAAGCATTATATAGGACCTCTCTTTCCACACTCTGTGCATTGATGGACATTGCCATAGGGCCTGAGAAGCTGTCATTAAAGGAGATGCAGGGCAGGCATGCAGCTCACTGTTGAATAGTCCCAGTGACAAGCCTACATACTCCAGATACGTAGCTGATATGTAGCCTTCAGGCGAGGCAGTGAGGAAGTGGAGCTGTAGTAGAAGGTTCCAGAAGTATAGCCCATTTGAATGGGTACACTGACATAAATACGTTGGTTAGGGAAATATATAGCTGCCATGGTCTGAACTGGTGGTTTAACCCATCTCCTCAATACTTGAATGAAAAAGGTGAAAATTGACTGGTGCAAGCTGATACTTAAAGACTGACAGATTATTCTCAAAATTTGTGAGGAAATCAAGTCTGTCAAGAGCAATCCACTTTATCCAAAATCATCTAATTCCAACCTATGTCAATAAGCATTCCGAATCGGACTACTGGGGAAGTGAACAAATCCTTCAGGAATGATGGTTGAAAACCAACTTTATCACACAGAATTATGTGAAAGGCACAGAATGGGATCTATAATTTTTGATGCCTTGGATCCTATCACCGAATGAGTAAAATAAAAATCCCATAAAAATTCAAACAAGTATCCAAAAATGCTAGTTACATTGTTTCATTAGCAATACAGATTCTCTTGTTAGTTTCTAGCACCACTCATTTTCTCATGTAGCTGCTGTGATGTTGTGTTATTTCCTACCTGTGTTCTTTGACTTAATTCTTCAACTTTCTTGTATTTGAAAATAATAATCTAAAACCTAAATGAAATTAAGAAACATCACATAGTTCACAGGTTGGATAGTTTTAGCTGCACCTAATGATATGATCAACTAGCTGTCTCCTGCAGAAATGATGCTGGTTTCTTCTCGCCGTCAAGTTTCTTCCTAATGATGGGGAGATTTCTGACTTCCCCAGTCACAAATTTAACAGTGTTTCCTTGTGTTGCAAGCTGTCAAAGTGTACTAAGTAACTGAGAGGCCCATCTAGGTATGTTTGTAACGTGAATAATTAGAGACATTCCTATTCTCATATACATTCACAAAAGTTAAAAAAAAAAAAAAAAAAGTTCTCCCTCTAACAGGCCTAGTGGAAATCTAAAAAGCTAGAACGTGTTTGAATAAAATATTCACTATGAATCCTTTATTTGACAAAAATTCCCAGACCATGACTTCCTTTCGTAGTTCAAATGTCAAGCATCCCTTCCACTGTGGTCAGGGTGGCATGCAGGAACAGAGGGAGACCCTAAACAGAGGTCTTTAATGATGACAAGCCTGGTTAACTCAATGACCCACAGCATCTTTTGTCTTCCTTTCTCTCCATGTTGGCTCCTGCTGATTCAGATGGGGGAAGCCAACTAGCAGAGCAGTTGCTCATGCATAGTCTAGGGAAAATGCTTTCTTCACCCTTGTGCACAGAGTGCAAAAGGCCCTTCAATTTCCTCTGCACTGTTTTTTGGTTTTTGTCTTTTTCTCTGATTGACTAGCTTTATATTGATTGAAAAGGCATTTCCTTTGCCCAGCCTTCTGAAAAACAAAATAAATGTTTTCTGTGACCCCAATTCTTAGATTTTTCTTTCCACAGAGCTAAAGAAAAAGTTTCCTGTCAATTACATTGAAGAAAAAATTATATTGTTGTTTTGTTGCACTTTTTTTCTCCCTATGTGTCAAAAGGGAGCAAATGATGCATTAAAAGCCTAAAAGCTGAAATAAAGATTAGGTGTAAAGTGCTATTGATCCCTTTACAAAAAGAAGCTAAGACAGATTCCACTCCACTGTCAGGTTACATTTTCAGTAAGTTACCCAGATGCAAGATTTGAAACTTCTACAAAGGAGTCTTTAAAGTGTTGTTGAAAGTATCAAATAAGATTAGACCAGACAGTAAAAACAACCATTAAAAAATGTCAGTGATGCAGCTGAGGTAATCAGGCTGTATTGTCCCAGTGTTTAAAATAAACCAATATCCAAACGTTTAAGATGCACGCATGAAGATATAGAACTTTTCAAACATCATTTATTAGATTCTCTATGTGTACAATCTACAGGTACACACACATATATACGTATCTCCACGTCCAGAACCTACAAGGTCTTAAGCACACTGTGTAGTTTTCATTGGGTAGAGCAAAAGAAAGCTTTCAGTTCCCTAACTCACTACTCATCCAAAAAACAGTCTGAACATTTTGAAGATTGTTACAAGCTCTATCAGTTCTAATAAGAATAAACTATTACTGTAAGTCAGTACAGTAGATTTTCTTCCAATTACTCTACCTTCTTGATCCTGACATTTTTCTGATGTTCATTTGCTCCAAATAGGAAGCTGGGCAGCAGCTGAAAAATTATGTGACTTCCTAGCAGAGAGTATATGGTCAAATGTCATCCTTCTCTGTAGTGCTTTGATGTGCCAAAGTTCATTAGAAACCAACTACTCAAGGCATTTATATTGTTTCCTGCATCAATTGATAACCAAATTTGGCAATGGAGTGTACAGATTGCAGACAAGATCGACAATGTAATTGACAAGTTGATTGACAAGATCGACTATTAAACTTCTGATTGTTAGTTGCACAAGCTGGAAACACTCGAGATAGATAAATCTAAAGAAGGATTAGGCAGCTGCTGATTAAATTTTATACATAAAAAAGAATTCTACAAAGCTAAGGCAATGCAATGAACTTCCTGATTCTCATCAGGACATCTTTACAAAATATCCAGAAATTACTTTAGAAGAAAAAAAAGAACAAATAGAAGCAAATGCCAAATGAAAGCAGATGATGAACCTTCATTGTAATCTAACACATCTGGAAATATACCAGTGATGGAGAAGGTAGACTCTACTACTCAAGAAACACTATCAATAAGCAATTTTTGTAGCGCAATGGGATAAAATTTGAAATCCTGAAATACTCACAATAGGGTTATTAGTTCAACAGAAGGGGTCAAGCCTAAGGATGACAGATCATCTGGGGTGAACTACTTTAAGATAATACAAGAGAAGTAGGAAAACTCAGAGATGAGGTTTAAATTCAAAGTTATAGGAATGTAAAAGGAATTTCTAAGTGGCTTGTATACCTGTATTAGAAAGCTGAGGAAAAGAAAATAGTAATTTCTATTAAGCAATCTATTCTGTGAGTCTGTGAAATTAGAAAACCCTGGCTTCACACAGATTTATGTTTTATGTTTCTATTCTCTTCCTATTTGGAACCATTGTCCTTATGTGCCCTCTTGCAATACAATATACCCGTATCATTCTGAGCCACCCATATTGTATCCTAAATAAACATATGATACTTTCAGATTTTCCCTTGTCTCCTAAATACGTTTTGTCTTCTGGCTAATTAAAAGGCAGAGCTCTGTATTTAGCTAGCTCTTGGATGAGCTCTATCTCTTTAGCCCTAGCTACGAAGCTAGCTAGCTCTAGTCCGAAGCTCTTCCATATTTCTAACATAAGTGAAAAATGTGTGCTTCATCCAGACTGAGGATTCAGAGGTTCAGCTGCAACAAAATCAGAGGCAAGAAGCTTGGACAAAAGTTTCATCAGATTGACTGAAGAATATTCTTTACGTGTTAATGTTAAATACTTAACAGGATCAGAACCAATGCTGTGTCAATGTTATAAAGGGGTAAAAATAGCCCAAATAATTACAGACTGCAGGGTCTGACACAATGCCTTGGAAGAAATATTAGAACAGCAGGTGTGCAATGCTATCCATAAAATTTTCACAGATAGAAATTCAAATTATTCTAATGAAAATGAACCTGAAATGCTACCATTAGGCAGTCCTGTGGTGCAAAAGGACCAAGCAGCTGGTGTCAGGCTTGAAAATCCACATTTTGTGCATTTTGAGCTCTTACTTTGGGCTAGTTCTAGTTCAGTTTAATGGAATAGCTACCTTTATCCAGCTGGAAAATACTAGGTTAGATGCTGCAATGTTTTCCAGTCTAATTTCCATGAAAAGGAATGTAGTTCATACATTTTAAGACTGCTCCATGATGCGAACTGGAGCACTGTAGGTTAGAATGATTAAGAGATTTACTTATTATGAATTAATAAATCATGAACAAATCAATTCAGCTAGATCATATCTTCAGTGATGTATCTTTTAGTGATTGCTTACAGCAAAGCCTTTAGCCAGTACTTGATCATACTCTATAATCAGTGGAGGAGACAGAGCAAGAGAATAAGCTGGAGCTTGGTTTTCACTTTGGGATGAGTTGGCAACTTGCCTATTTTGCTTGTAGAACTCAGACTATTTTGCCTGGCAGCTGATAATCCTCCCAAGCATCCAAAAACAAATTCCTGTACTGTATTTTCCTGTCTGAGACTTTGCCTCTTCTGAATTGATTTAGACCATGTGACACCAACTTTCAGGTACAGACTATGAAGTGAGACCAGCCAGCCTGGCAAAACAGCATATTTAATGGATAATCAAGAGACGAAAAAGGAGGAAAATCAGTGAATTTGCTAGAAATCTTCTTACAGTTTTCAGATCTAATGCTCTTTCTGCCAGATGCTACTTTCATTCATCTTCAAAACTGTCTGCATTAATAACAATTGTTCTATTTAGTTGTTACTTTAAAAAATATTTTCCTTATACCGTTATCACTCACAAGACCTCTGTGTGAAACTATCTAGAGAAATCACTGAATCCATCCATTTTAACACATTGAAAAGAATTCATAGATAGCCTAGTGAAGGGCATCTGTGGGTGAAGTTAATTAACTGATTGCAAGAATGACTCTCCACTTCTCTTAAGCTAGTTATGATTATGTGATGAAGACATATCAGTGTTGATGTGTAACATACTGGCAGCTGATGTAGAAAACAACAGTGGTAAAACAGTAGCACAAACTTCAGCATGAATTAACATTTATGTTACATACCATGGGTCACTACAAGACTCCTGCAGTAGACTCAATAACCACTAAAACTTGTATATGTGTGATTTACTCCATAGAGTTAACAGGAACATGTTGTGGCACAAAACTAACACATCTCCACTATGTTTCACAGCCATACCTTTGTAAAGAATAATCTGAGTAGCACACTCATTCAATTGGTGTTTTGGCAATGCCAGTGATCTAGAAACAGAGAGTCATATATAGAGGAAAGAAAACGGTTACTCTGGAAAGAACATGGAAGTCGTGGGAAACAACAGGAACATACAGAATTTTCAGATATGACTGCTTTTGTTGTGCCGCTGTTATCTACATTAGAAAGGACTGTAGTTGCTATTCAGTTAGTATTCAGAACATTACCATATGTGTGTAAACACCATGTATACCAACAGTATTTTAAGAACTGTAGTAGAAGAGTTGCATACCTCATGTCATGCCTGTGTCTTCTCTATCAGATTTTTAGATTTCATTCTTGTTTCCTGACTTTGACAGAACTACATCTCAGCAGCTTGCTATCATTTTTGAACTTGCTTCTTTTATCATACCTGTGATTTCTTCCATAGGCTTTCACAATGCCTTTGTGAAATAATTAGCATGGGCATTGTATGAAAAACATGCATAACTTTATATCTTTTATTGAAAATATATCCATAATGTATCTTACACTGTTCACAATGTCCCATACTAATTACAGTGCCATATATCCCTTTGGTTGCTATTGTTAATATAGTCTGTATATGATATGCCTGGGAACCGGAAACATCCACTTTGGGTGCTTTTACATACATTAATCTTCAGGCTTAATTCTGAATCCTTTCCAAAATTTCTTGAAAAGAGAAAACTCTGACCTGTACTTCAGAAAAGAAGTGCAGAAGTAAACAGAAGTATGGGAGAAACCCTCCCCTCCCAGCTGTAGTCAACAGCAGATCAGACATGTTTGCTATAGCCACGTCAATTTAAGTGGCAGTAGTGG
>JAOXNG010000012.1:92230066-92258488 GCA_028566535.1 Scolopax minor
GGACCGATAGTTTAAGAGAATTCATGAAGAATTATTTCTGCCTAAAGTTACTCGATGGAATGGGAGTTCAAGTATTCATGTGAAATCTTTTGTTATGTTGAGGCAAATCTCAGTTAACTTGGACTTCAGGAGAATAATTCTCAATATATAGTGAGAATTGAATTTGGCCTATGAATTATTTACTTTATTTTTTTTTTAAAACAAATTTTTCTTGTTTAAGTGCTGGCTGATACCAATATATCACTTCTCAAATGTTTGTAGTCTCCCATTTTGACTGTGCTCAGGGTCAAACTGAATAAAAAATAAAGTCGGGCTCCCTCCAGCATCACATAATTACTGTGATAGATGGTTTCAAACTGCTGCTTTCCCCCATTGAGCATGAAATACTGTAGTTAGGCTGGTTGTGTTGTACATGACATGAAATAGCTTCTACTTGCTGTGCCTTTAAGGTCTTAAAGTTTCCTATTTCCTGCTCTTTTGATGAGTCATTAACTGCTTGTCTCTGGAATTATTGCTGTATTTAAAGTGATTTCCCTAAAAAAATGAGATGGAGAACTGCATAGGCCACATCTCTTAAAGTTTTTTTTTTCTTAAGTTTCCTAGTCCTACTGCTGTCAGTGAAGCCCCAGGAGTAGCGGGCTAAGAATGGGGGGCTAAGAAACCAGGGAAGATGTTGCACAGAACTAGGTTTGTTTTTTTAAGAAAGAAAAGGGAAGAAAAATGGAATGTCCTAAGTCTTACAGGAAGTTGTCTGCATTTTACAATTTGAGATATTTGTTCAAAGTTTTAACTGTGCCTTATGCAAAACTCAACAGGCTGAAAGTCACTAGGAAACATTAATATTTAGCTTAAAAACCTAGAACTGAAGATGAATGAAAACACTTTGGAGATCTGCTTCTTATTTTGATCTAAAGCTCTCATGTGAAATAGGATTTAGAAAGCCCATGTGCAACCCAGCCTTTTTTGTCAAATTTTTGGTTCAGCCTACAGTCAAAGCAGAAAAGTTGCCAGACAGTGTGCTGTGTTACCCTAAAACACTCACCTTTGTGAAATACTGAGTGATTACTTTGAAATGTTGTCAGTATTAGCCTTTACTTTCGGGTAGGGAAACTGAGGCAGGAGGAGTGAGTATAATGCTCGAAGCCAACAAGTCTGGTCTTGACTGGAGGCTAGAAATATGCAAACGTGAGAATCATAAACCACAAAGAAGCAAAAGGATGTCATTTTTAAAAATTATTATTTTTAAGGGTGCATTTCTGAGGACACCATATAAATGGATCATTTAGAGTTTGTAAGAGTTAGTGCTGTAATTGGGCTGTGTTGTCTCTTTTGTTAGATATGTAATGCTTGCAATTAGTTAATGTAACTTTTTGACAGCACAGAAGTGCCCTAGGTCCTTTTAGAGGTTTTTTTGTTTGTTTTTCAACCTCGAGTGAGACTGTTCTGTTCCTTTTTCTAGTATAGCCTAAAAGCTGGTGTTATTTAACAACCCAAAGTAGAAAAAAATAGCCTTAGGGTATTCCAGCATATTCTAGTCCTCGCCCTGTTATCTATAACCTTGGGTTGACATGAGATCCTTAAATGGAAATCTTTAAATAAATGCAAAGTACTGCATCAAAGGGTGTTGGGCTACTGTGCCAGCCGTGCTCTTGGTCACCCTGACCTTGGCTGCAACCACAGCTCCTTCCTCTTCAGAGCCAAACCTCTTCAGGCTGTTGCCAGCTGCATGAGTGCTCTGAGCAGAGGGACCACGAGCGTGTTCCTGCAGTCCCAGCCTACCCCTGTGAGCCCAACAAAGAGGAGATCCAATTTTTCGAGCCATCTTGCCACGGTAGCTCATTTCATCGGTGACAGCTGAACTCTGTAAGATGCCTAGGTGGGTTTTGTGAGGAAGAAGAGGAGTGAGTTACAGGGAAGGAGCACCCATCTTGCAAAGGCACATGAACCCCTGAGTGTGTACAAGGTCCTAGGCCTCCATGTCCAAGCCAGCTGAGCTTGGTTTTCATGCAGCCCTTTCAATATGCCTACAAATTCGAATAGTTTTGGTTTTTTAAGTGCAAAGCAGCAAAGCAACAGAGTTATTTTGGTTCAATACCACTTCCTTGTGAGGTCCTGTCTGTGAAAGCAAGGACAGCACATGGTGCTGCTGTGGCTCCTTCTGCACATCTTCTGCTGGGCTGGGCTCTTGCGGAAGGCAATCAGGATAAATCCTTGAATCATCAGACATAAATCATTCATCTGCTTTCAATCGAGACCTGCCCTGTACAGTGTGCAGGGTTACCTATTCCCAGCCCCAAAGCAAAGCTCTCCATCAGGCTCTAAGCTAAACGGGTAGTTCTTGCAGTGGTTGTCTCCACCTCACCATGCAGTTGATGTCTAGGCTGGCTTGACTGGCCTTCACGTGAAAATCTCCTTGTGTTCTATAGATGGATTCCAGCTGCTTTTCCCACTCCCACATGACGACAGTGCAGGCAAAAAAAATAAGTCATGTAGTGTGTGCTGTGCTCCTTCATGTTATTGAAAGAGATGGCTGTCCTGAACGAGGGTGGAAGTTCAGGAAGCTTTGTAAGATCCAAAGCTACCCTGAAAAACATTCTCTTCTGCCTTTATCTTCTTTCCGTTTGGAAAGCCACACATTTGCAGTGAGAGCTGGTGGGTCTACTCTCCCGTGGACCTTGTTGTTTCATGCAGACAGCTTTCACATTCATCCACCACTCTCATTTGATCTTGTTTGCCTCTTCCAAGTCACTCTTGGTGGCTGTACCTGGCACAACCTTTGTGAAAATGTCCCTGTGCTCCTTCCTCATTAGAGAGGTTTGTAAGCATCTCAGTGAATCTGTACCTAAATGTGTCTGATCCCATCACTGATTTAAAATATTACTCAGATGCCACAGCTTACACAGAAACAGGGACGTTATCCCTTCCACAGCTGCTTTGAAAATAAAAAGTGTTTCTGTTTTGTATTATCTATATTAGTAGTGTTGACATCAGGTTGTTCACGTTGCTTGGGGTGAAGCTGAAGAATGAAATTCTGTGGGTGCATCACTATGGAGGTCATGGTGAGAGCTTTAAAACTCCTTGCAATTATTTCTCCAGCTCACCCCCACGTTAATCTTTTACTTCCACTGTAGCCCTTGTCCTGGATGCCTGGGGTGGAAGCAGAGCTGGGTGAGAAGCCTCGGTGCTGGCGTTAAGTGAGGGAGACACCCTCAGCACCTGCACCTCTCCACCTGCCCCTGCCCTGCTCACAGGAGGAAAAGGGTTTTTGGTTTGCAGACTTGTAGCAGTTTGGGTAGTGAGAGAACACAGGGTGCTTATAGGAACCATCTCATGAAGTGGCCAAGAAAGGGGGTTTTTACCAGTAAATCAAAGGTTTCTCTGAGAAGCAGTTGCAGCTCAGAGCAGGTCAGCATGCAGACTGGGCATTCTGTGTCTGGGTGTCAGAGGAGACTGTCCTGTCTGGCTTGGCCCCTTCTAATCATCCTAGAGAGACCACTTAATGGGACCTAAGAAATATTGTCTCATTTACAAATTCTCTGATCTCAAAAGGCAATAACACCACGTGGGATTGCAGTTTTGTATGCCACAGAAAACACCAGCTACGATAAAATTGAATCTCATTATCTTGATGAAATTTTTAAAAAAACATTTCAAAGAATAAGTTTTTTATTTTTTAAAATAATGGCTTTGAATAAGAAATTTAGTATCCCAAACCTTGGGAGTTAGGAACCAGGACTGAGCACTAATTCAGGGATTTGGAAGAGAAGGATGTTGGCCAGCTTGCAGAGCAGAAGGGATAAAGCAGTATGATGCAGACACTAAAACCAGGAAAAACAACAGACAACATGCAGGTCTGTTAATAACTTCATTAGCATTCACATAAAGCATTAAATAAACAAATGCATTTACAATCCTGTAAGCCTGATATTATTAACCCTTAACATTTAACTTGTGTTTTCTGCAGAGGCAGATCATATCAAAAGCTATGATTTTGTAGCTGTGACACCCTTTCCTCCCTGCTTTTTTAACATGTTGAGAAACTGAGTCATAGGGAGGTTGGTCAGAGATGTGGAAGGCAGTTAGTGTTACAGCAAGGATCAAAACTAAGAAATAAAATCATTTGGTAGAAGGTAAAATTACTTCTTCCCTTATTTTGCTTAGATAACAGCTTCTTGATGCCCAGAATAAACCCTAACTGATAGAATCTCACTTGCAAGTTTTAAATGCTTGTTGGTAACAAGTTTTGAAGAAAAAATAAATTTAACTGCAGCATTGCTTTGGGGTTACTAATCTTTTGTAACAGGTTTTCAGTGGCTTGCAATAGATGATCTTTGGTTACTTGTGCTCTCCAACTGTACAACCTGTGTTCGTTCCTTCCCACAAGCTGAATAGTGTATTTTTTTCCTCCCCCAATACAGAATTTGGCCTGTAATGGTCAGTCACGGCTCTTTTCATGAAGAAGGTCCATTTATTTGTATTCTTTTACTCTGAGCCTGCCTAAGACAGTTCTGATAGCCAGCTCAGTGCTACAACACCCATTTCCTCGGTGCAGCGTACTGGCTGGCATTGGGCTGGCTGCACAGTTCCAGCTGCTGATAAACACTCTCACAGGTTTATATCCCACAGCACTCTGGGGACTGCTTTATAAACCAATTTGTTTTGTGAATTTTATCAGGAAGGATTATCTACCTGAGGATGTATACTAGAACTTAATAATGTACTTGGAGGGAAGGGGAGTTAAAAAAAAATACAGATTTACAAAGTGTAATACTTAATTGAAAATTAGTCCTGTACAGTTTTTAGATAAAACAAATGTATTGAATCATAGGAAGTTCTATAATCCTGAAGCATAAACATCTTTAAATAAGTTAGAGTTGAATTTTAATGTTTGTTGAAGCAAACTCCAAATCAACCTAGTGCCTTTGTTAAAAATGTATAACCAAGTTGTGTTTCTTAATGTCACTTTTTGTGAAGTTATGTGTTACGCCTGAATCAATATTCATCTTGTTGCTAAGAAAAACTGTCTTTTGTTAAGTGATGATATATTTTTCTTCTCAAAACAATTTCAAACAGGATGTATGAAGGTCTGAAAAAATTTATTTAAAAACAAAGTTATGGGGAAAGAGATCCAAATGATTTAGCTTGATGGATGCTGTACAAACTAATCAACATAAATAGGCTGGAAAAAAGTTTCAGATTGCTTACAGCAGTTGTAGTAACTCTTGTTGGAATTTGTCTCTCAGGTGAGTCTAACATCTCTTCACAGTACTTTTGTGAACTTGCAGGGTGCAAGGAGTATGCACTAGATAATGTTCTGAGAATCATCCCTATCACAGCATCTTTAATTTCATACTGTTCTATAAACTTTCACAGCTGCAAGACAACAGGAAAAAATATTTATTGCACCTGTACTTAAGTAACTTAATAAAAGAGCATTTAGAGCATTTTTAAATTTACTTTGCTGTATACAAGAGCAACGCCCATTCTATTGCCTGAAACCAGACCAGCTTGAGTGGGCAGGGCATCATATTTGGTCAGAAAAGACTTTATTTTTGCATTAACATAATGCTGCCTTTGAACTTCAGGGCTGTTGTGATGGCTGAATAGAAAGAGCTGTCTAATTTCTCTAAACCTTGTTTATTTTATATGTTTTTTGATAAACTTATTCAAGAAGTTAGCCTTGCAGTGGGATAATCATCCATGACTCCTTGGGATGGAAATTACAGGTTTGTTGTGCTGGCTGTATGGATGAAGCTTCAGTTTCAAAATAATCTTTTTATCTCATATATATTGTTTGAAAGTGAGCAACATACTGGGTGGCTCCCAAGATGTATCTAACTGAATTTCAGGAAGATCACAACAGTGATGACAAAAAAAACCCAAACCACCCAAAAAACCAACCAAAACTTGGGATGGGATCCTGCCTTCACTGAACTTAGTAGGCAAAAACCGTGGCTAGATCAATACAGCATTATGTTTTCTTCTAATTAATTAAGTGTATACATGCAGTTCTATTCTGAGCTATCACTCAAAAGGCTAAAAAAAGCAAATTATTTCCCCACTATATACAATATTCATCCCAAATTTGGTGGGACAAATCTCGTGACTGGAGTGCAGCTATCAATGGCTACAGGGTGTTCAGAAGAGTCACAGAATCACAGAATTGTAGTGGTTGGAAGGGACCTCAGAGATCATCGAGTCCAACCAACAAAAAAAAAAAAACAAAACAAAACAAAAAAAACCTAAAGAGGACAGAGAGAGATCTAACTTCCTACTGCAGCATGTTGAATGAATTTCAGAGGCTTCAATTCTGGAATCAAGACGGGAATATAGATATATTTTTTTCACTTCTTTAGAGTCAAAATGTCTCTCTCCTACATTCAGTGATGTAAAACTGAGGAGGGACTTAGAGGGGTTTTTTTAAAACCAATATATTGACATAGTATATGATGAAGTGAAAAATGAAACTACCAAACTAAATTCACAGCAAAAGTGAAAAGGATAGGTCTCTACAATTACTCATTATAAAAGTTACAGCTGAAATCCATTACAACATTCAAAATATGTAGTTGAAGTATTCAAACTACCTTAACTTTGCTAATCTACCAGAAGAATAAAAATATAACTCAATTGGATTTGTCTTAGAAAAAAATGTGTACTCAGAGAAAAATAAGCATTATGATGACTAAACATAATTCTGTGAAGTGTGTAGCTAAAAATTAATTTTCTTTAATTGCTTTAATTAATCTTGCTTCTTCAAATGCAAGAAAACATAAAATTTCATATATATTACATATAGTTTGAGGGAAATAAGAAATGGTAATATTCTCCTGTCTTAACTTGGGCCAAAGAGGAACAAGAGAGAAGCATGATATCTGGAGAAGTTAAGTTAACACAGGACATTTTAAGAGCATTACAGGATGTTTCATATATACAGTCAGTACAGGCGTTCATCAGCCCAACTGCAGCTTTATAAAAGTCAGAAACAGCCTTCACTGTTGTTAATTCAACTAAAAGGCATGTACATGTACAAGTTTTAGACATTCCTCCTAGGTTCGGTATGATTTTACCTCTGGAGCTATATCTTTCTTCCTCCCTTATTAGAGACACAGTCTAGAACACTTGGTTAGATCAAATATTTAAATATTTAATCTGGCTAAACAGGATGGAATCAACCACACCCCATGACCAAGCCAAGGGCTGTTTTCAGGACAGGACAGAAAATAACTATTTATCTCTGGAAAAGACATGAGATTTTAATCAATGGGAAAGAACGGTTCAAGAGTTCTGATAAACTATATTTTCTACATCCCCCATTTATATCCCTCTACTGAGTTCACTTCCAAATTAGGTAAACTGAGCATATTCTTACTCTAACTGATTACACTAAACTATCTTGATGAAGGGCTGGCAAAGAAAATATGCTGAACCTGTCTGTCTTTTTTTCCTGTGAGACGCTGGTTTGTGACTATCTTTTGTCATTATTCCCTTGTTTACATCTTCAAGTCTTAAGAGTGTTTTAAAAAGTTCAGATGAAATGCAATAATTCTTTCCTAAAGCTGGTGGTGAGAAGGAGCAAAATGTAAAGGTTTCAGACATAAATATACATAAAAGGGAACAAATGGGCAAGAAGTAATAAAGTTTTAAAGACCTAAGGCCCAAGCTTAAGTTTGCAAACTGTGTTTCACTTAGAAAGGGGGAATAACCTGAATTAAAAAGACAACAGAGAAAAAAGCCCTTATGAGTGCTAAAGTCTGTTTAGGATCTTGTAAAAAAAAAATTGTCCTTTGGACCTCCTCCAGTTTACCCATATTCCCACCCAAAATTGAACAGTTGCCCTTGACAACATGTACTTGTTCCAGAGGATATTACGTCTGTTTTTTGAAAGTTTTTCAGCTCAGGCATGAAGAAAAATGCTGTGTAAATAAAAAAAATATTGCAAACAAACATCCCAGCATTTCTGATTTGATTTTTCTCAGAGCCTTTTAATCTATCAAAAGATTAAAAGTTTTTTTTCATTTTTTTATTTTGTGAGAAGCATTATTAAAAATGTTCAGTTACTGGAATTTTCATTGGACAGTAAAGCTGTCTTTCAAACTGTCTCTTAATGACAAGGTGGAATACATCCTGTTAAAGTTAAAATAGCTTTATATTAAAAAATATCAAATGTTTGTTGAAGGTATCTTGTCTTTTAACATGTTAGTCCACAGCAGCATCAGTTTTGTAAATATGTGTATCCCTATGGAAATCAGTTGATCAGTAACAATTTATACCAAATAAGGATATTCTCAGCTCTTTGAATAATAATAAAATAATAAAAAATAATAAAAATTCTTTGCCGAATTAATTCTTTTCAGCTTTTATACAATGCTTAATTTCCTAATACATTATTCTCATATAAGTCTGTGATTAATTTGTACAAATATGATCAATAAATATGAGGGCTTTTTATACCTCTGTTACCTCTGACTTCACAATGCTTCATGTAATAGTTTAACCGGCTAAATGAGAAATAATCTTTTTTGTAACCACTTTGCAACTTTTACTATTCAAGTGCTTTGTTAGCAAGCACTTAAATATAATTGTACTGAAAATTAAACATATAAATGAAATTAAATAAAAATTTGCATTGGAAGTTCATTTGTTCTTTTTTTTTTTTTTTCACTGTTTAGCGGACATTGCTCAGAACAGAATGTGTATCTTGTAGATACAGTATATAAAGAATTCCATCTTATATCAGTCAAAAATTTGGCATTATCCGGGTTGAGGCTTCAAAACTTAAGTCTTTAACTGGACTGATGTGAAGACTTCAGATTCTTGTAGGAGTACAATATAACTGGTGTTTGAGGCATATAATACGTATACAAGAACTTTCAAAAGAGTATATTTAATGGCTGCATCACATATAACTTCTAAGGTGTGAAGTGCAAACATCTGTAGGTAATACATCTGATTCCTAATAGCCAGAGACATAATGAAATCATATTGTGATTAAAAATTGTATTTGCATGTTTCTGTAACCTCTATATCATAGTTAAAATACAGTTACAGCTGAGGGCCAACTCCACCACTGACCTTTTGTGACATTCTGCAGAGCTCACTGTCAGCACTACAAGCTGCAAACTAATGGAAACAAAAGCCAAAACAATTCCCAAACCCCAATCAGTTTCTAACCACATGTAAACTCAGCCATGTTATGTGATAAAATAATCCAGCATGTATTTTGCATCTGTAATTATTTCCCATCATTCCCAACACAACCTTTCCAACATGTGAACTAGTCATACCCATATTTAAGATTATGTTTCTTCCTTTTCACTTAGGCAATTTAATAGTCTCTCAGAACTATTTCCTCACTCAGGTTATATGTATAGCCATTAAAACAGCATTCCCTCATTTTCACACCGATGTAATACCAGCATAGGGCACAAATGCAGATTTGTGCAATCCGCTTAAGTCACACTTTACCAAATTAATCTAACATGGTAAATTAATAAGCCTTTTTCAGTTAGAATGAGCATGGTTGAAATATTTTTCAGTGTATCTACACTTGATATTTAACTTCCTAAGCACTGTAAAAACAACTATTCTGATTTGAAATTCATTGAACTATAGCTGTGTGAAAAATGTAGAGAAGATTTTTGCATTTGACCTTTTCTTAAACACATTCTGAATCCCTGAAAGAAAGGAAGATTGCAAAGAGCCAAATAGAGATGCACTGCAAAATATTTGAACTGAAATTTTTAAATTTCAAAGTGATCAATTACACAAGGTTCACTTTTTCTCTACAGAAGTCAATGATGTATGCTGCAGAAATGGGAGGAATTATAAGAGAAACACTGAAAGAGTAGCCAAGACACTCTTGTAGCATGCAGTAAGCAGTAAGAAAGAGTTTTGAACTTAATTTTGATTTCTGTGGTGATTCAACAGGCTGTACCTGGTATGAATGGCACTTTTAAATACATTGAATGATTCAGGTGAGCTGGCCTGAATTTCAGGGGAAGGGAGAAGTTCATGGAGAGCAAGGTTGGATTTATTAATAAACTAAATTTCTCTCAACTACGCTTTGATCACTGATTTAAACTGATGTTCTTAGAGTGAAGAAACATATGCTAAAGAAGAACTTATCACACAGGATATCTATAATTAAAGAAGATCTTCAATGAAAGCATTTCACAACACCTCCATTAAGCTTTGTCATACTGCAAGAAGAACATGAGCCTCTGTGTAAAGAAAAGTTAAACAATTGTCAGCTGAAAGCAGATGAGGGTTTTATTGAATACCTGTATTACTAATGCATGAAGAAGTACCGATGCAGAGCACAGCAGATACAAACATTGCTTTTAATCGTTCTACAATTTTTATTACCAGTGGACCTACTGAACAAAAAGAGGGGGATAGATTTCCTTTACTGGTAGCCATAGTCTTATTTCAGGAGAAATCACTGACCTAGGTCACTGAATTATCACTGATCCTAGTACCATGATCACCTCCACATGAAGAGACAGGTAGGATTACTCTTTTGAAGACAGCACAGATAGGGACATTCAAACCCCACTGTCTGAGATCACATTAAGGTTAAAGTGTGGATAACTGTTTCCAAATCTTCCCACTAGGAAGGAATAAAATTATTTGACAAGGCAGTTAAAGGGCAAAAAAATAACATGCATTTATATAACTTCTAAAGGAATGTATAATAAAAAAGAAAGAAATGCACATTACTTTCATTTCTCTGTGTTGCCAGTTACTAAAAGGCATTATTGCAATTTCTATACACCTATTGTTTAGGTTTGCGCTAAGGCCACAGTGATTGTATTTTTAATCATAGTCCAAATTTCCATATTACTGGAGAGAATTTTTTTGAAGTTTGTGTTCAGTATAGGCTAGTGAAGGGACACTGATTGTTGCTTTGATCAAGAGACCAATATCTGTTCCTGAATTTTTGAAGTTAAAAAACATAATTCTGCATTTTGAAATCCTGCTAAGGTACTTAGTTGTTTTCACCTGGTCATTTCCACTCACAATAATAGCTTTTTTACTTTATAAGTATACATGACTAGAGGTCTCCAGATATTTTAGTGAACAGTTATAAAATTATGTCAAAGGGGGCAAAATAATTCTTTCAGAAGTCCCTAAGTTTAAAACAATTAAGAAAAATCCCCTTATCAGCAGAAGTTTAAATTAAAAAAAATATATATTCCCTCTCCTTCTTTATACTTGAACCTGGAAAACTGAGGTCAGAATATAGGGAACAGGGAAAGATGAAGATATATTTATTTTTTCATGCATTCATCTCTCTGAGACAACAACAATTGCAAAGAGCAGGAAGTCTATTTCCATTTGTTGCTGGTTTTAATCTCTTCTATGGTTTCCTTATTGGCACTTTTTATCTGTCTGCTGCTGTTTCTTTTACAGGTTTTCTCAAGTGCCCTCATTTTCAAAGGGAAACCCACCTGGTTTCCATTTGATATCCTCAAGACCGGTGGTGTCAATAGAACTCATCTGTTCCCACCCATGCTTTTTTGTATTGACATACTAAGTATGGCAGAAATCAAGCATGTCTAAATTTTCAAGGTATAAATGGAAAAATCTTTTATTTTAAAAAATATTTGAGGTAAATATTGTGAAAAGTCAACATACAGCAAACCCACAGGTATGATAAGCATTTCAGGAATACATCCATTAGAAATGTATATTTCTCCTTGGTTTTCAAACACCATCAAAAAAAATCCATTCAAAAGGTCAATGATCAAGCATAATCAGAGGGAAGGAAACAGGTAAGACATAAAATGCATTCAAAACATGAAGGCAGCAAAAACCTGAAGGTTTTTTCTTCGCATATGGGGATTTTTGAAACGAGACACAGGTGCCACAAAACTTAAAAGGTGTCCTGAATCAATTCAGAAGTTTGCCAATTTGAGCTTGAGCCAAATGACTATCCAATGAAGAGTAACAGATGCACCTGATGACATACCATTCCAGTTCAAGGACGTAGCAGAAAAATCACTCTAGTTCTCCCCAGTGACAGACAAAACTATTGATTGAACATTTACAGCTCAAATGTTGTGGGGTGGTTTTTTTTCCCTCCTTTCTAGAATAACAACAGAATTTGTAGTGTATGAAGAGCTTGTGGGTTTGACTTCAATTCAAGGCCAAAGAAAGGGCTCTGACTTTCACCACTGTCTGCAGGAGCATTTACAAGCTCTGTATTTGGATTTGTGCAAACTTGTTGATCTTTCAGACTACCAAGCATTTTCAACAGCTGAAGCACAGAATAGAACAATATTTCCATTTGATTTCTGATGGAAAAGTTTATGGGTACCAAAATCCATCTGAGAAAAGGTTAACAGATAACTTGAATACAGTTATATCTTGTGCATTACTCACCGAGAACCTGAATCACTGATAATTGATTTACTGAACCCAATCACCAGAGTCGATTAATTTGGATTAATTTGAAAGCATGTACTATTTTTCAAGGCAGAAAAATAGAAAGACAAAAAGAGGAAAAAAAGTTCATTTTGCTCACTGAATAAAGGGAACACATTATTTTTGCTTATATTTAACTTAAAAATTTAAGAAAAAATGTTGTTTTGAAGAGACCCAAAAGCTTATTATTCTGAAATGGATTTTTTTTTTTTTTAAATTTTCAGGTCTTTATCCAAACATTAATTTGTATTTCCTACATTTAGGTAAACTTTAAAAGAAATAATGTATTTTAAACACTTTCTCTTTTTTAATATTTCTTTTTGTGGTAGAAAAGGGATCTACACATACATAAAGACTGAAAATGCTTTTCCTGCCCATAGTATTTTTTTTTCTCTCTTCCACTTCAATTTTCTCTAAAGGAAGGGAAAAATAAGGAGGAACTTCTCAAACTAGAGTGAATGCAGAACTTATATTCAAAGTCATCATTATTAAATTGTTATTTTTGTTTTCAGTTAGTAAGACTGCTATTAAAGCAAAGATTATGGGGTTTTTTTAAGTAAAAATAGTAAGACAGGCAAACATCTCTCAACCAGTTTCACTAAGACACAAGAAACTGAACAGAGAGAACATTGCACAGAGAAGCTGGCTTCTAACACAGGAACTGAGGAGACAAAAAAAGAGAAAACAGGCTGGAAAGAGTTGGACATGAGTGTGACTTCATTCCCTAGGACTGTAGCTGGAGTTTGTGTAAGACAGACAGGAGCACTGTGTCTACTACATCTGGGAGTAGTACACCACAATAGGATCACGTCTATAGATCGCGTGAAGAACTGGTGCATTTCAGACTAGCTCTAGACTGTTGCCAGGGACTAAACCCCCATCAGCAGCTGGAGTGCCTTTGGGGTGTTCACAGAGTAAATTTTACTAGTTTGTTTTATCTGAAACTGAACCAGGTTGTGTATTTCAAGACAACTATGAGATGTGACTCAACATATGTTAATTGGAGAGAACTGGGAAACTTTCTTCAAAACACTTTGCTGATTCAAACAAGAATGTTAATGTAGACTCAGGGAGCTCCTACTAAAGATGAGGAACTTAGATTAAGTAGATCTAAGTAGATCTAGTGATTCTTTCCTACCCAGAATACAGAAGTACTGTTACTGATTGCTGCTTCTGTATTTCTAGTACAACATTAAGCATATCCTTTACATTTTATTTTCACATCTCTTCCCAAAGAAGTTTGACTGTTACAGTTTGCCTTCAGAGATGAACAAACTTGCGGTTAGAGAGTTATGCAGTTCAGACAAGTGTGTAAATGGTAGTACTTCAAAAGGCAGATTAAAAGGCCTGCTTAATTTTTTTCAATGATTATTTTTTGTACCCCTCTGTGATCTCAAAGTATCAGTATGTAATACGACTTCAACTTGGACTTTTCCTACTCCCTAAAATATTATTATTTATGCATATTTTAAAGTCTGTCATGCTGCTGCTGAATTTTTTTCCACTTCTCTTCACTGCAATGTTGAAGAAAACCCACAATAAAAGTACTACATATAACAATGTTGTATGTGAAGGAATATAACAAATTTAGAATTCCCTTAAGATTCGATCCTTTCTTCAAACAAGTCAAACAACAGTGAAACCTATTTATTCAGGATGTTGAAGCTCCCTGTGCCCAGAATACACTTTCTGGTGAGCAGACACCATTTTATGGGGGTTCTTCTAAAATGGAAAGAAATCATAACGCATTATGGATAAAACCTGCATTTGAAATTACTGTTTACAGCTTTGGCACAGCATTTATAGAAATACGGAAATACAGTTGGAAATAGACAAATAAGTCAGTTATAAAAGGTTCAAAAGATATTGAAAGTGGGTAAAATTTCTTCTAAACTCCTGATTAAAATTACAGGTGAAAAAAAAAAAATTGTTTTTGTCCCTTTTTCTTCACTTCTTGTCAAATTATATTACACCATCAATTCTG
This sequence comes from Scolopax minor, assembly GCA_028566535.1. Classification (NCBI taxonomy): domain Eukaryota; kingdom Metazoa; phylum Chordata; class Aves; order Charadriiformes; family Scolopacidae; genus Scolopax; species Scolopax minor. The sequence goes on from JAOXNG010000012.1 coordinate 92,244,480, forward strand.
TCCTGGTTATTGTTTGCAATGTTGCTCAAGTTCTGTGGAAGAACAGGTTCACCTGTCCAGTTTAGATAGAATGAGGTTATTTAATGCACCAAAATAGCTAGAAAGCTAGAAAATATTAGGATATACTGGTTTATTTATGTTCTTGGGTTTTCTGTGGTTCATATTATTTTCTAGAAAAATATGTTGATGAGATTTCTTTCATTACTAATTTCTGAATTTAGGATTTGGATAAAGGTATTTTTATAAATAATCCTATGGTTTTGGTTTGTTTTTGTTTTGTAAGCTACAACTTATGTATATGCACTACAAAACCAATCTATTTTGAAAATTAATGAAAGAAAAGTATTTTTGCACATGAAAATGTTGTAAGTCACTCCACATTTTTTCTTGTAAGACTAACTAATGAAATCTAGGCTTCAAGAAGAAACCTTAATTTGGTATATGTGGACATTTTCATTTTTGTCTTTGTAACCTCAATACTTACATATATAGATTATTTAACTATTGTTGATAATGTGTTCTTATATGAAATATACACATATTTTAGACTTCATGTATTGTTGTTTTTTAGCTAAAATAAAGTTCAGTTGTTAGAGTAAATCAATCACATTTCTGTTTCCAGTACTTTTTGTGAGAAATCTATTAAATAATTTTCCCTTTTTAAAATAAAGACTGTAATGCACAGATGTTCTCTGTTGCTTCCTTCCTCTCTCTCTCTCCCTTCTTCTCTTTCCTCCATTGCATTTTATTTAATATTCCAAGGGAAAGGCAATGATTAACAACCATCATCTTGTCTGAGCTCACATTTTTCAAAAGCAGCAGGTCAAAAAAGCTGTTTTAACCTGGCTGAGATATATGAAATTCTGGTCCCAGGTGAGGATCTCCAGGCCACAGAGCCTGAGGGTGCACAGTATTTCTTAGGTGTACTTTGTGTGCCACAGATTTCTGTGACCCTTTCAAGATTACTTGATTTGTTTGTTAATTTTTGTTAATATTTGTTAATATTTTCTCCTTATGCTAACTTCCTCCATTTCCATTCCCACCTTAAAAAACAGTACCTTAACAGTCTGAATTTAAATAAAAATTAAATCAGACTATTATTAATACTTTTTATTTCTAATATTAAACAACCTTCTTAGAAATCTGAAAACAATATTTTACCTTCTCATTTATGCATTTTTCATCTCATTTTTGCAACATCTATTTCCAGAATCATTTTATGGGGAAACCAAAGATAACAGTGTGCCAGAATAAAACAGAGTAAAACAGAGACTAAGTTCAAAAATTTTTAAATACCTATTAGCTTCTACACAAAACCATTACGCTTTCTTATTGATTATTTCACAGCAGTAATAATATTAATAACACAAAAAGAATTCTAGCAGAGATAAAATATGCTTTAAAGTTCTTGTAATTTTCTTCCTTTGGCAAATATAAAGTCAGAGATGAAAAAAATAATATATTTATAATGCATGGCTATGAAAAAATATATCCTTGCCAATGTAGCACAAATATTAAATGTAATGATACATACACCAAGTAATTCTAAGCACGTATATAAGGAGCTGAATAAATCTAGACTTTTGTTTTCTTTTACTGAAATTACTTGATTACATATTGCATAAATGACTGTTCTTAACTATTTTGCATTGTTCAAGACCCTGGATGTGTATACTTCTTAGCACAAAATACTGGAGCACAAGGGTTACATTCCTGCTCCTCCGTAGAGGAACAGACAACCACCTTCAAGGCATTCAAATTTTAAGTCACCAAGAATCATTATTGCCTTTGAAGCAGGACCTTAAAAAACAGCTCTTATTTCTCCCTCAGTACACCCACACAAGTGCTCTGATACATTGCATTCACTATTTCAAAGATACACATATTTTCCACCATTACAATAGAAATAAAAAGGAAATGAAGATTCACATGTCATTACATGAATCTGATACCTCTGCAGATAAATATTTTCACTTCATTCTAGAAGCATCATAAGCTGAAATATAAAGTCCTCAGAGCTCTCCAACATAGTCTTAAATATATTTACATAGCATGCTTATCTCTTTTCCTAAAGTCATAAAAAGGTCAAAGAATATTCTGCATGAATAAAGGCTTCCTATAATGTCCATGTTTCATCTAGGATAGAGCTAATTTTCTGTCTAGTAGCTGCTGTGTTTTGGACTTAGTATGAATAGGATGTCAATAACATATATTGTTTTAGTTGTTGCTAAGTAATATTTACATTAGCTAAGGACTTTTTTGGCTTCCCATAGAAGCTGAGAGGGATCATAGGCAGGACAAGCAGGCCAAAGGAATATTCCATACCATAGACGTCATGGTGAGGATAGAAATTGGGATGTGCCAGGGGATAGGGATCTGCTCAGATGGAGTGGGCAATTGATCATTGATTGTTGGAGTGACTTGTGCTGTATCACTGTATTTTGTATATACTTGTACCATTCTTCTTCTTCTTCTTGCTATTATTGTTATTGGGTTCTTTTTCCTCTTACATTAATGTTCTATTAAACTGTATTTATCTCATCCCACCAGTTTTTTCCTTTCCCCTCCTTTTCCACTTCTCCCTCCCCTACTGGGAGGAGGGTGGGGATGTGAGCAAGTGGCTGTGTGGTCCTAGTTGCTGTCTGTGGTTTAGCCACTACATACAAATACTTTGAGTTTCATGATGAAATCAAGAAGATTCTTTGAGGAATGACAGATTGTGTTCACAAGATCCTCTGAAGATTGTAATTGCAACTAGGAAGTCTTTCCCGTTCTACTCTGAATAATCACTTGAGCTCTGCTGAGACACTTTGATGTGACATTGGCTCTGTCACCACAGTAAAGTCTTACGTGTCTCCTGGCACAGACTTTTTTTGGATGGAAAAATCTGAAAGCAATTTCCCATAAGAGTTTTCAATTCAAATTCTTTCCTAAATGCTTGTTGATTTTACTTGCTTAAAAAAACCTATATTATTCTCCCTTTCAGGCTCTTCAAGTGTTTTGTCTGTGTATAAGTAAATAAAGAAAAAATCTTACATTATTATGTAATATTCATAAACAGCATCAATGCCTGGGTATGTGCAAAAGTAATAATTCATAGTGCTACCTAAAATTATTTTACATTGAAATGCCACTCTCTGTCTAAAGTTATAACTCAATGGAAACACATGAATAGAGTTATGATCCCAAAGTCTCACCAGTTTCTCTGTTTAAATGTCTCTCTTTTTGGGTTTTTTCTTTGGGTCAATGCAGATATAACTGATGACTGAGAAGAATCAGGAGTTCCAGTAAATCTAGCCAGCTGTGATTGAGATTGATGGGCTTTAATAATATTCTCATCCATGAAAACTACTGATAATGCTCACACTAACTGCAGATTCCAGATAGAGTTCTACATGGTGATAAAGCAAAATATATCAAAAATGTTTATACCTTCATAAGAAACTTTATATCTGATGTGGGTTTAGTGATGAATATTTGTTGTTAACATAGAGATGGCCATGATCTCCAACCATTCCTATTCCCAGCAAGGAGCACCAACAAAATCAGAATTTCCAAAATGGAAGAAACAGTGAATGGACGCTGTCATAAAAGAAAATGCAATATACTTGTAGCAGTAGCTTTTTAAATTTTTCTTATTGTTAAGTGATCCTGCACCTAGGGAGTAATAACCTTATGCACCAGTACAGGCTAGGAGTTGACCTACTGGAAAGCAGCTCTGAAGAGAGGGACCTGGGAGTTGAACATGAGCCAGCAATGTGCCCTTGTTGACAAGAAGGCCAATAGTCTCCTGGGGTGCATCAGGAAGAGTGCGACCAGCAGATCAAAGGAGGTCATCCTCCCCCTCTACTCTGCCCTGGTGAGGGCACATCTGGAGTATTGTTTCCAGTTCTGGGCCTCCCAGTTCAAAAAATATAAGGAACTACTGGAAAGAGTCCAGCAAAGGGCTACAAAGATGAACTGGAGTACTTCTCTTATGAGGAAACGCTGAGAGACCTGGGGCTGTTTAGCCTGGAGAAGCGAAGACTGATTGGTGACCTCATCAATGCTTATAAATATCTAAAGGTAGGTGCCATAGAATGTGGTCTGACCCTTTTCAGTGGTGCCCAGACAGGACAAAGGGCAACAGGCACATGAAATTCTATCTGAACACGAGGGAAAACTACTTTACTTTGAGGGTGACAGAGCACTGGAATAGGCTGCCCAAAGAGATTGTAGAGTCTCCTTCTCTGGAGATATTCAAAACCTGCTCAGATGCAATCCTGTGCAGCCTGCTCTAGGTGAACCTGCTTTGGCAAGGGGATTGGACTAGATGATCTCTGAAGGTTCCTTCTAATTCTGTGATTCTGTGATTCTTTGATAGATAAATTTTGGTATTCTTTTATTTTTTGATGGTTGTAAGAACGTGTCTGTTTCTTTGTTGTTGGCTGTTGATTTTCAGGGGAAAAGGGCCATTGGCTTTTTTTAAATTAATTTCTTTATTTGTTGGATGAATACAGGGAGATATGCAATAAATATGTGACTACAGTAGTTACTTTTCACATTTCGGGGAAGATGTAGAATGAGAACTGAACAAAGCATGTTGTTGCTTGTTCAAAGCATTCATAACTGAATGTGAAATAACATTAGCAAAGATATCTTTTGGCATCACAGTTAATAGTTCAGGTTGTACTAATAAGACAATGTAATATATTGTCTTTGTACAATGTAAGTCCCTCAATGTGCAGCTTGTGGTAATTAGAATATAAACATGTAGAAACATGAATGGATTTCACCCTAGCCTGGTAGATCTAAAAGCAAAACAAGTTTTTATAAATGAATAGTAAAATTATCAACATAAAATTAAATTTTCATACTATTATGATGTTATTATGATGTATACAATGGCAGCATGCCTATCGATAAGCACTATAACTTTATCTGTCTCTGAATTGGACCATGAATTTCATATGCACTGATTTCTTGTGAAAAATACATCTTACAGTCTGCAAGGTTTTTTTTTTTTTATGTTATGCTTTAGATATAAGAAAGAAATTTTCTTCTGTCATCCCATCCACTTCACAAGGCAAAGATAAACCTATGCTAGGCTGTGTTACCATGTTTCCTAGTGGTATGCACTATTCACAGCATAAAGGATTATTTACAAATGGTCACAGGATTAATCATGAAACAGTCATGGTAGGATCACTTAAGTTTCTGCCACATACCTGCCTGACTGTACAAATGCATAAACTTAACTATCCTAACAGCAAGTTGAAATAGTGCTGTTAAAACATCACTGAAACTTAGATACAGCTGTTAAGATGTTGGGATGTGAATTATTTCTCTTGCTTAACTTGATCATCATTCACCAAGTGTATACCCTAAATTGTACAGCCTCCACCAATGATAAGAAAATAAATTTCTTGCTTCTGCCTTCAGTAGTATTTTTTTTTTTGTCAAAATACCTACTAAGTACTTTAAGTACATGCTACAACTCTTTGTATTCTCTATACAATAGAATACATTAATTTTTATTAATATTAATGTTAATTTCAACTGTGTTTTTCCAGAATTCCAAGTTTTGCTCTCTGAAATAAATCAAGCTAGAATAGAGAGTGAGTTTTTATGTCAGGACATAGGTAGTGTCTCCTTTTTAATAGGCTGTTTTCAAAATCCTAGTTGCCCTTGCCAGGAATCAGATATTTTAGCAGCATGAAAAAAACAAACCTAAAATGTAGTCATACAAGTTTCATAGCTATGTACACCATCTATTCTCTCTAGATAACTAATACCAAGTACTGGTAAATTAGTGTCTTTGAAGGGTTCCAGGGGAGAGAGGTTTCTACTCTTTTGCTCTTTAGTTGGACCATTTAAGCAGGTGCAGATAATGGATTCTAAGGTCACACAAGCTGAGAGGAAAGGAGTGTGCAATTTACACATTTTGCTCTAGTGATAGTATTGATTCTGTCCTATAAACCAACTTGTCCCCACATAAGACAAACAAAAAAAGTGTTTGAACTGAAATGCACCAACCTGTCCAAAGCATCTGTTTTCTGAAGGAAAAAAAAGAGAGAGGGAGAGAAAAAACAACCTGGAAAAGCAAGGAGGGACATGGCTTTCTTTTTGTTCTGATAATGGTCCTATCTGTGAAAATAAAGGGTGTGAAAATCATCAAAAGCATCCAAGAACTTTTGTAAGGTGGATAGAGAAATATGCTTTCATTCTGATAACCTTGAACTTTCAGAAAATCGATAGTGGGAAATATAAAAATAGTGACAGGACATTGGATGGATTTAAAAGTACAGAAACATATGTGTGAGAAAAATCTTCTGGATAAAGGTCTTATTTCTATTTCAGGTAGTGAGAGAAAGGCAAGCCTTATTCTCAGCCATATTAACATAAAATTTGTCAGCAAACTTACCTAAATTAAATAAACAAAGGTGATGTAAAACTCTGATTTCTGGAAAACAGCAAGAAGAATTAATAAAACACTTCTAAGTACATTAAAATAGGAATAAGATGAAAAGCAGCCTACACAGATTCATTAAGAACAAATCATGTCAAGCAATCTAATTCCTTTTATATGAAAAGATAACAGGACTTGTGGATGAGGGGAAGTATGTCACACATGCTGACTTTAGTAAGGCTTTTGACATTGTTCCACATGACACTTTTATAAGTAATACATGGAACTATAAACTTGATGATACTACTGTTTGGTGAGCATAACTGGTCTGAAACTACATGGAGAATAATTATCAGTGGCTCACTGTCAAAACTGGAGAGATTTATCAAATTGGGCTCTTCAGGAGACTGTCGTTAATTTAATATGATTCAATATTTTCGTTACAATGTCGGATGATATCACAGAGAATAAGCCTATTAAATATACAGGCGACACCAAAGTGCAACAGATGCAAAGACATTGGAGAACAGGATTAGAATTTGAAATGGTCCTGTCAAGCTGGAGAAAAAAAAGCCACATCTAAACCAGTAAGGTCAAATGTAAAACTCTATACTTAGGACAATAAACTCAATATGTCCATAATGAAATGCCTGGGTTAATAACAATATTGTCTCTGCCAGATGTATTTCTGTTTAATCAGGAAAACTGCCTTTGTCTAAGTACTGCTGCTCTTTCCCACTTCACTGTCTATCCAATGGGACCAATCTGGCTTGTCCCAAACATCCATCATTCATTTCCTTCTCTTGTCACAAAGTGTTGTGGAACAAGTTCCATGACCCAGATATTTTCTCATTTTTATTTTGCCTTATGTGCTATACTCCTTACCAAACAAGATTTACTATGAATACTCACAGACTATTCTCTTGTTACTACAGTCTTTGACTCTCTTCTCTGTTCAATATACTGGTATTCTCATTTTCCACCTCCTAGATCTCATCGTCTTCTAACAGATATATATAGCCCTTCTGCAAAGTATTTATTCTTCCTTTTCATCTTATCTTTTCCAAATTCTCTCCTGCTTGTCTCTAGTTTCTGCATTTGTCTTGAGGAGCATATACATCAATTAGTTGCACATCATGTAGATCTTTCTTGCTCTTGATCTTTCAATATAGTAACATTAGTCAAAGATCTATATGTTGGCTTTCAAAAGCAGAAAAAAAAAAAAAAAAGAGGAGGAAGCTCCAAACTCCAATCTCCTACCTAGAATTTTTCAACTGAAACACTGGGGTTTGCATTACGTAATTTGAATCTAGTGTTCACTTTGATAAGTAGATGGTTCCCTAAACAGAAGTCCAAACCCAAAGAGATTCATGTGGTCTTCAATATCCCAGAACAAGCATTCAGTTCTTCAGATGTTTGTTGAAGTCATACACATGGAGTGATTGTATGTTTTGATAGCAAGATCCAGAAGAAAGTAGAAAATTATTTTAAAGACCAATATCTCCTCAATTCTGAATAACCCACTTGCACAATCTGGATTTCCAGTCAGCCACTCATCTCCAACCCATCCTTTCCACTACGTGGAACATATCTTCTATTCAGTTATGCTGATTAAATTATTGTTCTAAGTCTCAGACTTAGCAAGAAAAATCTTATCCATTCATCACTTTTCCTTCAGCTAACCATCAGAGATCCACAGACCATTCTGCTCCCACTTAACCATGTCCCCAGAAACATTCAACTTAGTCATTAGTTTGTCAGGCTGAGTCTGGATATGGGTCTGCAGCAGCAAACAAGATGAATTAAAGATACACAGAAGCTGCAGTTAAGCACCAAGGATCTAAAACTGAAAAGCTGAAAATGGGCCATCAGTTTTATTTTGTAACCAAAAAATGTAAAAAAGCTTTAGGCAGATGCAAAAAGAACAGTCTTTCTGGACAAAACATGTACAAAGCCTTAAAGAAGTTGTGGAGGAACAGGAGAGAGTCCTAAGGGAAACAAGAGGAATGATCAGAGTGTTAGGAAACATGTAGGTTGATACATGTGAGTGAAGCTGTTCTTTCTAAAGAAATGAAGATTGAGGAAAAGAATTTTTATCTTCTTTTTTTGTGACTTTCTGTCAATATCAGCATCTGCTCATGATTAGATAGATCCACTCCAAAAGGCAAGTCTTTGTGCCTTTGTGTCTCTTTATAAGCCTTACTGCATTGCAATATCACTGTAGAATTTGAGCCCTATATAGAACAAATTTTGCATCATTAAATGCTTTTACCATTTCTTCTTCCAGATCATTCTAAACCTCTGTTATGTAGATTTCTAAAATTATACCCTTTCTCTTTTCATTGTATGTATTTTCTTTTCTGTCAGAAAAAAAAAAAAAAGAGAGAGAGAAAATCACCAATGTATCCTGCACTATTGATTATAAAAGTGAGAGGATAAATCTCACTTAACACTCTGGTAGGGGAATGATTATGCAACCTCCTCGATTAAATGGGAGCATTCACATTAAGAAGTCTATAAGCAATTTATCACAAAGTTAAGACAGTGCTAATGCTAGCAGAGGGCATGACAGTCCCTGAATATGATCTTATTCCCTACCTTTTATTTTTACACTGAAGGTAAATTTCATGTAAGAGTCAAATCACAAGGACCTAACCAAGTTAAGAAGTTAAATAAAATTGAAAATACAATACAAAAATATAAAAATACATAATATAGAATATTTTTTTCAAGTAAAGGCTGCATGATTACTGAATTTCATGACAAAATTTACAAGTACTGGTATTTTACAGGTCATAAATATGAAGAAGCGATTAAACTACATTTCTTCCATTAATATTTTTCCTTCATTGCAAACTAATAAAGAGTATACATATTTTGCCTGTCAGTAGTTTCTACTGGACAGTATAGATTCCTATTTATAATATTACCTATTATAATATCTATAATTGCCTGAGATTTTTAGTTCCAAAATAATTTATAAGGTTAATTCTTGATATTTTTATTATTTTTTCATCAGACACACATCTATCTAATTTGTATGTAAAGTTGCTAAAGGGAAAACCTCCCACATCAACATTTAGGAAAAGTATTCTCACTCAGATAACACAGCTGTAAAGACTGAAATCTAACTGAATACCTCAACTAGCATGAACATGTTCATTTAAATCAGATATGAATTAGTATCTGTGTGTTCCCTCTATAAAATCAAAAGTGAAGTAGGATTATTACATTGCATAGGTGGAAACAAATTTGTTAAACATGAGGAGTTTTTAATGTTGAGGATAAAAAAAATATAGGACTACAAAGCATGTTTGTGCCAGTTCTTAGTTAAATAAGATGCACTTCAGCTAGAGTCTATAATTCACTGTTTTGGATATATAACCTTTAATATTCTGTGAAATTGGTGGACATCAGCTACTAATCATGGTAAAATCTGTACTTGGGTCAATTTTGAAATTCTAATTTTTACTTCCTGATCTGATTTACTTCTGATTTACTTCAGAAATTTAGTTAGAACTAATGGTACAAACTATGTCTCTGCAAAGATGTATTATGCACACTAAAAAATGAAAAGCATTGACAAAACAGGTAAAAACATGTTTTAATGAGCATATCTTGAAAACTGGTAAATGGTGATAGATCTTGCCAAATACTGAAGGTTTTCAAGGAAGCTTTTTAAAAATGTAAAACGCAGCCATATGTGTTTTGTACAAATCTGGCTCTTACCATAAAAGACTTTCATAGTTAATGATGTTTGCTGCTAACAGACTGCTTTCATAATAAATATGACATATTCCTAAAGATAATAAATGTCATAATAAATATGACATATTTCTAAAGAAAGTAATGCATTTGAATGTTACTGGCTTCTCAGACTCAAATGGAACAAAAATAAAGCCACATGAGTATGAATCATAGACAACAGAAATAACCTTTCTATGGTGCAATCTACCTTGGATTCTCAAAATTACTATGAACAACATTAATTGATAATGTTGTATATGTTCTGCTATTTCTTTTTGTATTACTGTCCACAGAGAGTGAGTACCCCAAAGGCATTCTAGAATTTTGCTAGAAAAATTATAACAATGAAGGAAAAATTGTACACTGAGATGAAACACTTTTTTAGCTTGGGTTAAAAACATGCTTTAGAGCCAACGTACCTAGTGCCAACCTATTGTAGAGAGCAGGGACAGACCACACAAACTAGACTTATTTCAAATGAAAATAATTTGGAATATTCACTCCAAGAACACACCTAATATCCTCCAGCTGCCAGTAGACATCCAGTTCAGGAGGCAGTCTGAGCCAGTCTGAAGTAAACCTCCCCTCCCTAAAACATCTATATAACATGGACTCTGGGTTCTTAGCGCTACATACCACAGGTCTATTCCTGTTGGGGTGCACTGCTTGGTCATATAGTCCTAGAGTCATCTGTTGTAAGTGGTAAAACTGCTTTAGGCTATGGGATTTTGAAATCCAGCTACCAAGTTCAAGACACCGCGAGATCCTTGTTAGTGTAGCTTCCCTGTGTACCTGAAGATTTTGAGACTCATATTGCTGGTGACTGTTCCCAGAGATGTACATATACAGACTCATCAAGTCCTGATGTCATATGTTCATCTTATGTTCATGGTAAAGCATTTTAATCAGAAGAGAACTTAATCTCCAATAGCCATTTATTTGCTCAGTAGTATTATCTGTATGAGAAAAAACTTGGTTTGGGTTCTTGCTTCAAATCAGGCAGAGTGATGTTTTAAAAGTAGGTCTTCTAGCACCTAGATTTACCTTTTAGGAGACCCCACAAGCAATTTCTTCAGTATCAACTGTTATATTTGCTCTAGTCTGCTCAAAAGCACAGGCCAAAAAAGCATGAGGCAGCTCAGCTGCAAACGGAAACTGAGCATGGAAAAAATGTTGTTGCCTAATCCACCAGAATATGCTGATGAGGTTACTTCAAAAATAAAATGACCTACTTAGAATCTGTAAACAGATAAGTCATATGATTGTTTCAATGTTTGTATTATTTACAACATTCATTTTTTAACAACGGTTTTGTCTTTCTTGATTAGCTCTAATTAGGCAGACAGAAAAAAATATATTTTAAAAAGCAAACACTTGCCAGTGAAAGACAGGAAGAAAGGCAGCTGTGATTTACCCTGACTTTCTTAATGACGCAGCAAATCAGTTGTCCAAGTGAGAATGGAGACCATATTTTCTGAGCCATAAACCTGCAAATTTAATCAAAAAGTTATTTTTATTCTTCGTTTAAGTATAATTATCGTTGGCTGTATAAAAACACTACCAAAATAGTTTTGGAGTAATCAGTAACGAAGAAAAGAAACTTGTAGTTTGTTTCTGAATTAATAAAAGGAAAGGTTTAATATATATGCTTGGAAAATATCTAGCACAGTTAAACAAGATCCATGTGAAATATATCCAACAGTCAAAAAATGAAGGCAATTAGCAGCAATTATAGAGCTTCTTTCCCAAAACTATGTATTGTAAATCCTTTTAATCAGGGAAAGCACCAACAACATCAAGCCATTGTGTGTCTGAACAGGAAGCCTAGTATGTAAGAACACTTTGCTCTTAATTAACTTTTGGATACCACTTTCTGCAGATTACTATCGTCAGAGGTGCTGCATAGAGGAAACTATGTATTTTAGATTCCAATTAAAGGATTAATTGTATTTTTAAGTGCAATATGGTAATGAGAAGTAATGGTTGTTTGCTGGAGGTATACTGTACTTAATAGGTTGGTGGATTAAACAGTCCCTGCATTAAAAGGAATTATTGTATTTGTCATAAATACCTTTGAGGATAAATTTGCTTTCAACTGCTGGAAGAATTCTTTGATACAAAACATGAAGGATTACATGAAGGTGACAGGAGAAGTAGTCTGCATCTGTCAGGTGTGCTCCTGATCACAGGCCAAGAAAACTTATAAAGTAACCTGGGGCACATTACATTTTGAAACTGAGCCCTGTTATCAAAAATCAAAGAATCCTATGCAGTTGAATGTTTTGTATTTGGAAAGGAGAAGGAAAGAAGTAATGCATTTGGAATTTATTGTGTTTCTGTACTAGCTGCACTTTTTCTACTGGGCTCACTAACCCCTCAGTTAGAGGGCAACTGTGTTTATACCAATATCTGCTACTGTAATGTAAAAATGAAGCTGCAAAAGTTAAGTTCTCGTTTTTTAACACAAGCCCCAAGCCATGACTGCAAAGGGCAATTTAATGAGAAAAAAAATCAGAAAAAAAAAAAACTAACAGCAACAAAAACCTGAAGGACCTATCCAGAGTGAATACTTTTCATCTGCTGCTTCAAGACTGGGTAGTTTCATATGAATTATTTTTCATGGCAGCCTGCCCTGCTTCATCTCCCTAAGGAGCACAGCTGCTGCTGAACACATCAGCTGGAAACAAATACGCTTGCAATACAGTGATTCTGTATTATAACATAAATGCAACGAATATAAAAGACACACATATAAAGGATACAAGCATTAGAATTCATCAGCAGAAGCAGGATTTTTAAAATTGCTGAATTAACCAAAGTGTTGAGATCAGAAATATATCAATTCCTTAGCCATTAAATAATCAATGTCACTTTAGTGCTGCGTGGCTCATTACTTTTTTTCTACAGTATTTGTAATGGAACTGTAACTGTATACTCAGCTTAAAGCATGAAATTTGTTTTCAATGCATCTTTATTTTCTGCTAGCAGAATACATTAAAGAATACATTAAAAAACCTGCATACTCCTTTATTTTGTGTATACATGCTTATTTTGTTAGACCACTTCCATTTTTAAACAAGCACAAAGACACTAGTCATCCTTCTTTTAAATTTATATAGATATGCTTAATCATACACTTTTAAGAAACTGGATGTAGTTTCTTAAAACATAAAAGATCAAAAAACATTGATCTAAAACATATAGTTTAGATCAATGAACTTAAGATTAAAAAAAATGTTACCAGTGGCCTTTCAAAACATTATAATAGTGACATCTTTTTTCCTAAAGAATGCAAGACTACCATGCCTCTCGACCATATTACCATGGTATTACTGCATTTTTGTTGTTATTAAAAATATAATCAAACGGAAAATTTGCTTTTATAGAGGTAACTCTTAAAAAACCAACACAAATTGCAAGCATTCCCACCATTACCCCAAGATCCAAGACGGCAACTTTATTCCTGGATAGCAGTAAAGGCCTATTTCACATTTTCCTGGCTGATGACAGTGCTTTTGAAGGAAAGCTGTTAGCTCCAGGGCAAGCTTAACCACCGTCGCGTATGTGTAGGAAGTTGGAGGTTTGTCATTGCACTCATCAAACCAAACGGCTTTTCTCTCAGAGTACAGGCCAGCTGCCTGATTCACCAGTTCCTGAAGAGTCATCTCTACAGCATATCTTCAGTCCCCCTAAAAGATTAACAAACCAGACTGCATTGTCACCTCCTAACTTTTCATAGTTTAGTCAAATTATGCAAATACACAAAACACTACCAAGTAGAAAAAAAAAAAATACTTGGCAGAAAACACACAGCTTCAGCATAACATATGGAATCATAAAATCATTTGAGTTGAAAGGGACCCTAAAGATCATT
>JAOXNG010000012.1:92286419-92301291 GCA_028566535.1 Scolopax minor
TCTCATTTTCAGTAGGTTTTAACCTGCTTGCTGTTAACTTGCATTCCTTATGTTGTCTGCCATTTCCAACTGAACTGCTGGTGACCGGGCAATAAATAAATTAAATTGTAATATCTTTCCAAAATTAACAGACAGGTAAAGCTCAATTAACATTTTAATGTTTTAATAATTTTAGATTTGAGTAAATAAATTGAAAGAATTTTTTTTTTAAATTAACCTTTTTTTTCTTTTTCTCTCTTTTGTAGAGTATCTATGACAAGATCAGCTTCCTTGGATGTTTACATAATATTTAAAAATAATGATAAAACTTCTATTTTATGGAGTGTATGCAGGAAATTCTTTGTGCCTACTTAACATTCTGTATCTATTCTCTGGAAGTGATGAGGGGCTGTGATTGGTTAAATGATATTTTTGCATATCACATGATAAGAATCTCATAGCTGAGACACGTGTTACCATTTCTGTTTCCTGATTTACTGAGAGAAAAGCACATCTAGCAGAAATGCTAGCATGTCTGAGTTTATACCTTATGTAGTATGGCTATGAGAACATATAGCTGTGTTCTTGACTTCTCGCAAATGATTTTATGAGTATGTGTTGACCAGATACCAAACAGAAAGAAGCTTAGGAACTGGAATACCAAATTCATTTCTGCAGAGGTTGTGTCAGACTTACTGCTCAGTTTGTGCTGGGGAGAGGGGTTTGGGACAGGAGAAAAGTTTGAGGAGGTGTAACAAGGAGGGGTGAAAGTAAGGAGAGGAAAATGTAATTTTTTTTTCTGTCAAAAAGGCACCTCATCCTGGATGCAGTAATATCATAGGCTCCATGGTAAAAAGGAATCTCAGAGGAGAGAACCTTCCTTGTTTAAAGGGATGTGTATATAATAGGTCTCCGGGGCTGCTCTTTATTCAAATATTTTAGCTCTAAACTATTAGCAATAGGGGAAGAAGCAGCTCACGTTTATGTGGATTTCTCACACATCTTTTAACTAAATTACAATGTAATGTGATGCTGACACTTTCAGAGCAGCAGGACTGTCAAAGTGGTTTTCGTATTAAGCACAGGAGGCTAAGTAGCAGCAATATGCGTTGGATGTTACATTTCAGCTTCTGTTTCAACATCTGACTATAATAGTGTAGTCATATTGTCTATATATACCTGTATACTTGCTTGCTTGCAGCAGCCTTTGGAAAGCCGGGTGCCCAGGAAGTCTGTGGAACTCTTTTCCTGGGCATTTTCATAGCTAAAGTCCTGAGCAACAGGATCTGCCCTCACAGCTGACTCTGCTTTGAGCAGGAGGTCAACAGCAAGACCTCTCACAGTCCCTTCCCACCTCAGCTGTTCCATGATTCCAAGCTGTGAGAAGGATTGTAACCTTAACTTTGTACTTCAACTTCTGGCAAAAGCAATACGGCAGACAGAAGCAGTTGTAAGAGATACTCTTGCATTGATCTATTCCTTTCTGGAGCCCATATAACTAATATTGCAAACATATTTTAAACCATGTTTACACATAAAAATATGTTGATCTGGCAATATTTGATGAGCTGCACTGGCAAAAAGTTTCTGAACTATAAAAAGAATTAAAGTATGGACCATATCTCTATCGATCCAACTGCATAAAGAGGTGAATTGCATTCCTTGTAGCTACTTGCCCTCAGGGGCTCTTGAAATAAAAGTATTTTACTTGTCTTTTCCTCTTGTTTACATAAAGCTACGTTATTCCTGAAGTGTATATAAAAATTGGCATGTTAAAGATAATGTTTATGTTCACAATTTTGTGAGCTTATTTGACCTGCATAAACCCATTATCCGTGTACAGTTCTAGGAGATATTTTTGAAAAGATTTCAGCTAATTTAGCTGAATCTTGGAAACATTGTTAGTGAGCCCATGAAAGTCTCAATGCTTAGAGTGAGTGATAAACAATCTAAAGGTAAACAGATGAAAGAACTGTCTAATTGTCGAGAAGTTGTTTCATTCACTATCTAAATAGGGGAAATTTATTTTCAGACATACAAAGTACTATAAGGTTTCAAGTCTGGAGCAGGCCTAATCAGTACATCTGATAGAGTGAAAAAAGAAGTAATAATTTTCCTCCACAAGTAAACAACAGAGCTTCAGTTTGTCTGGAAAGAATCTAAATATATGTATTCAAAAGGACCAAGTATTTTGACTTGGTCCTGAGGATCAGCCTCAGGAAGAGACTGGCTAGTGATTTGAACAAAGCTTTTTGAATGCGTTTGTAAGGGTTCTGATTCCAGGGAGATATCATCATTATTTTGATGTTATCTAAAATTTCTGTTCTCAAATACACTTAATGCATATTATATCAATGTGAAATTAATATATCAAGTTTTTATTAATATATCAAGAAATCAAGTTCTGTTTGATGTGTAGAGACCAGGACAATAACTTTATTAGAGCTGAACCGAAAACAGAAATCTATTGGGGAAGTATTCATGAACGTTTTACTTAATTTAATATGGTACTTATTTATTTATAGAAATATTCTGATTTCCTAAAATAAGCTGAGTGGAAGTAGTGTTTTTGAAATTGTTTGTTATTTTGGAAAAAAATGCTAATCAACCTGTAGAGCAATCTTTACTGTATTCACAAGAGGAAGTTGACAGTCAATGCAGAACAAAATAGCAGTTAGGGGAAATAAAAAATATGGCAAAAGCAGAAGACATTAGTTGGGTATAAGACTCCCATTATTTTGGGAAGGTTTCCCAAGGTAATTAACAATAGAAATATTATACTTTTATTGAAGTAAGGTTCCCAGTGATGTTAAAGTATTTTTAACCCTTATGAGGTAAGACACTAGTTCAGGTGGTGTGCTTAGATCTCATACAATGTAACCACATTTTTTGTTTCCTGAGATTAGCTAGACTTTCACACTCCCTTACTTTGATTCTTGAATATCCTTCCTGGTCAATATCTTTTCTTTTTCAGTCTATAAATGGACCTTTTATTTCAAAGTCCTGTGCTGAGATGATCGCTTGTATATTGGAGTGCAGGCAGTTTGGCCTCTAATAACACTTAAGTCAGAAACAAACTAAGAGCTTACTAAGACATATTACATGAACCCCATCATCCCAAAACCTTATAGTTTGACAGTGAGGACTAAATGCCCCTCATAGATTATGGCTTTAAGGAGTTTTTATTTCTTTTCATTAGGAGGGCTAAACTCTCATTTTTTTGCTTCTATTCTGCACAGTATGAACTGCAAGTAAGAGGCTAAACCCAAACACTGGAGAAACATACCGTTATTGGTGTGGCTGTTTTTAGAGAGGCACTCTATATAAGACATCTACCTTTTTTGTGTAGAACTGAAGAAATAAACATTTTGTATTTTTCTTAATCATCACAGTAAGAGTAATTGCAAAAGTTGAAGGATGTAGAGAAAAAAAGAAGAAGAAATATTGAAAAGTAATTTTTCAAAGACAGTTATGCATGATTCATAAGCTAAGCTTTAAGGAAAAAAAAGAAAAAAAAAAGAATAAATTGTTAGCATACTCCAAAATCTCACATAGCAAACTTTCTTGGATAATATTGTTAACAATGCTGATCTCTCTTTTCCACTGGGTATGAAAACAGGCATGACCCACCCTGGGGTAATTTTAACTAAAGGGCACCACTTGAGAATTCGCTTAATAATCTCAGTCTCAAGTCCTTCAGCCAGCGCCAGTCACCTTGTAATGAGTATTCGCTTCACAATAATCTCCCTTTTCCCGAAAAATGGTATAAATAGAATTACAACACAATTGCCTCCTTTTATCTGATGAATGTGAAGCAGCAATATTGTGTTAGCGGGCCTTTTTGGAAGATATATTGGACTTTAATAAAATTTGATCAATGCATTTAAGTCAAATTGAATTATATGTAAGTGGATAGGGTTGACATATGTTTCAATATCTGCGAGTGATACATTATTCTCCAGTGAGCATAAAATTTAATGAAATATAAATACCCATTAATCCTCATGTTTCAACCAATCAGTCACCATTGCTCCTGCCTGCTGTTAGCAGAAGCAGGCCCAGAAAGTCATCTGTTTTATCTAAGCAGGAGCTCCAAACTGGAAAGACATCAGAAAGCATAGGGAAGTGAGAAGGCACAGAATAGGGAAAAACGTGCCAGTGCTTTTGTTCCATGCTTTCTAAAATGAAATAATGCAGTGCTAAATACTCTCTTTTAATTGAAACCTAAATAAGAAAGTACTGATCATTACATGTGAAATGAATTCTGTGAGGAAACCTGTTCAAAAGCCCTGTTTTTTAATAAAAGCCTGCTGCTTTCCTTCATTCCTTTTTTCATAGGTGACTCATTCTGGCATATGTTACATCTTTTGCAAAGTTAATGTGTAAGCAAAAGAAATGCAGAAGACCAAGAACACCTTGTCCTGGAATTATCTCTAGTACTAGCAATCTGGTCAACTTGAACTTTGAAAACTACTACAGAGAGCATGATAAAATATGTTGTAGTCTAATTTCTAAACAAACAACTCTGACAGTAAAATTCCACATTTCATAGAATATTTCCATTTATATAGTTGTAGTTCAAAATAGATTACTTTGACTCTGTGGGATTAAGATTTAAATAGAGTGGTGCTAAACTGTACCAACTCAGAATTGAAAATAAAAAAATAGGTCATGTGGACATAAGTCTGACTTTTCAGCTCACAGCTAATGGTAAGGAAGCACCAGTTCTGGAAATCCTTTTAATTTTCCTTCACTATGACTTTATTAGTAAAATCAGAAAACTGAAACAAACAAGCATACATACATAATTTTGAGGTAAGCACCAAAACAATCCTTCTTCAAAATATTTGTCTAATTAAATTAACAAAATTACATATACAATGAAATTCAGAATGACTAGTTTAATTTCAGGACTATATGTCTGTCTGTAGACCCAGTTACAAAGCCAGGCTGTATCCTCCTACATCACAAGAAAATATTCCTGTCTGCTTTCTTGTGCTTGTATACTTTACACAGAGCAACAGCCTTGTTAGTTCTACTAGGTCCCAATGAGGGTTCAATTCATCAACTGTTAAACTGGAAGGTCCGGGAGAGATCTGCAACTAGGTATCTTATAGCTGGTGGTTAAAGCACTTTCCTGGAATACCTGAGCCTCTGCCTCAAAGCAGATAAGGGAACCCAAATATGGTTGTTCTTCATGTCAAAGGGGTCACTAACTGGCTTACAACATATTGTTGAAACCACAGTCAGCAACCTGAGAAATGGAGTGTGACGCTCCTCCTCTCATCTGAGGGAAATGTACCACATAATGCAGGAGTAAGAGTATCTTTCATAGAGAGGAACAACATGTTGCGTATTCTGTTGAAAAAATTTTGTTGTATCATCATGATAGTAGATCATTTTGAGAGGAGTTGGAGATGTTCAAATTTTGGTACTTTCAGTAGAACATCCTAGAACATCCTGGTACTTACATGACTGATATTTTCAGTGACCCAATTTTAGAACTTAATTAAACCCATAAACTGAAGTACAAGAAATGTATAATAACAGTTTGCATCAAATTGCATGATTTGATATTTAGGGAAAAAAGACAAGTTTCTCTACAGCAGAGACCCAAAAGGAGTGATTAATTAAAGGAGTGTTTTTCTTGTCAAGTTTGGAGACCTTTCACTTCAGTTTTTTTATTTCACAGGATCCAGATATCAAGTGCCAAATTGAGGATGTACTTCTAAGACAGTTGTTTTCAGAAATATATAGACATACAACAAAGATTGAGGTTGACATTATTCAAGTGAATATGTTTAAAAATATAGCTAATATAGTTCTAGAATAGCTATAAGGATAGCTAAGGACAAGTCAGGTCTTTTGGAAGTCTCTCATCTCTTCCAGTACAAGATGGCTATGAGCTGAGGTCCACAGCTAGTAAGTTTTTCTAAACTCACTACTGGTTTTGCACGGCTTTGAGCATTGGGTGCTCCGTTCAACACAATACAACTTCAAACACAGCTTCAAACACAGCTATGGCACAAAGCAACCACCTGGCCATATTTGTCATTGCCCTTCTTTTCCCTTGCCCATGAAACTGCACCTGACTGCAAGGTGACTGAATTTTGAAGGTCTTGAACCCGTACTTTCTGATAAGCCTGTTTCTTTCAGGCTTCTGTATTTTTAGCTTTTTGACACATGTATCCATTGTCTCTCTTTTTTCTTTTTTTTTTTTTTTTTGAAGGGGTGTCGTGGTTTCACCTGAAATCACCACATCCACAACAACAGATGTCTCAATCCCCCTCCCCAAAAGAGGAGAGGAAGAGAGAAGGAGAGTCAAAAATTTAGAATTAACTAAACTACTTTAATGAAGAACTAATACTAAAATAAAAAAGAGGCCCCCCAATTCAAGAGGGACAGGGAACTACTGGATAGAGTCTAGCGAAGGGCAACAAAGATGATTAAGGGATTGGAGCACCTCCCTTACGAGGAAAGGTTCAAGGAGTTGGGACTCTTTAGCCTGGACAAGCGAAGGCTGAGAGGAGACCTTATTTATGTTTATAAGTATCTAAAGGGAGGGTTAAAGGATGTTGGAGCCGGACTCTATTCAGTGGTTCCCAGTGATAGGACAAGGGGCAACGGGCTCAAACTGGAACATAGGAAGTTCCATTCAAATATGAGGAAAAACTTCTTTATGGTAAGAGCCCTGGAACAGGCTGCCCAGGGAGGTTGTGGAGTCCCCTTCTCTGGAGATTTTCAAGACTCACTTGGATGCAGTCCTGAGTGATGTGCTCAAGGCAATCCTGCTTCAGCAGGGGAGTTGGACTAGATGATCTCTAGAGGTCCCTTCCAACTGTGACAATTCCATGATTCCATGATTCCATAATATATTGTTAAATATATGCACAGACAATGGTCATATTGTTCTGGTTTTGAGATACTGAAAGTAGAGAATTAGAACTCACCCTTTGCACTTATGTATAAGATTGCATCCATTATCTAACCTGCTTTGTAAACAGAAAAAGAAAAAAATTAAATTTGTTAAACAGTCATTTAAATGTGTATTAATGAAACAGTGACAAAGCCATCAAAAAGAAGCAGAGTAGTTTTAGAAGAATATTGTTGACCAATCTGCCAAGACATCAGAGGGAAAAGGAAAACTGCAGGTGTGAGGGAATGAGAACTTATGTAACCAGGAAGGAAAGGAGGAGAGAGAAAGTGGTAAGATCATACAATCTGAATATATATAACAAAATATTAAACTATCGAACCTGTGAGTGAAGTCCAAATAAATTGTCAATTTGAACCTCTCAGTGAAGTCTTTTTTCCCGTTTCGTCACAAGTGGTAAGATCATACAATATGAATATATACTTAACAGAATATTAAACTGTTAGAAACACTTTAAATGGAGGGCCTTGAATGCTGATTTATATATATAATTACTGAGCTTCCACAGAATTTTATTTATGTTAATTGAATTTGTATTGATTATTAAAAGACTGTTTATGTAAGGTGAGCAACTACATAAATGTTCTATTTCTATTACATACTTGTTAAACCTCAGTAAATACCTTTTTAGGAATGATTTGGTGTTTAATTAGCATACAATAGCTCTCCTCTTAAACTAAATTAAATCCCTATTTGAGGCACTTAATTTAAAGTGTTAACTGAACGTGCATACCTGCAAGGTGGTAATTTCAGATTTGTGGTAGCAGTCAAGGTCCAGTAATCCTGGAATGCAGAATGTTAGAAAGTCTGAACTCAGTTTTCAGCTAGGTGATTTTTAACCTAATTTGCCATGTCCCCACACACAAATGCATAACAAAAAGTGGTAATGCTGCTGTTACTTTTCATTCTTTAAATATTTTAAAAATATAATCACTAAAGGAACTGGTAACATAGCACAAAAATAGTTAAGCATTATTGGGTTTACTGTTGTCATAATTTTAATGTGTTTGTGATATTTAACCAAAACTAGTGTTAGATGAGGTTTCATTTACTGGTTGACAACCTTTTCATCTCAAGAAAATTAAAACTTCTTCAGGATGCCCAATGGGATTTTCCTCATATTTCTTCACAAAGATTCCTTCTTTACCTTACAGGATGCACAAAGTGCATCAGGTTTCTTTCAGTTTTGCAGACTACCAAATATTAGGAGTAGAAGTAAGAGGTAGAGAAGATCAGCATGATACCACTATGCACTTGAACTCAGAGCACATCAACCTATTTTTAACTTTATTATTAAAATTATTGTGTAAGCTTTGACCAATCCAGGTATTCCTGGATGCAGATCCAAAGCCAAAAAGAAAAGGATGAAGCCTCAAGGAGGTAGGGTTGAGAGAAACCCAAGACCATCCCACCGTGATATTGAAAATCGCTGGGTTTCTACACATGGCATCCTATGCAGCCAGCAGACTGCCTGCCAAAAGGGACAAAATCTGATAGAACATGCCTAGACCTACCCAGCAAGCAACCATGTCAGTAGGGAAAAATCCTTAGCCAGGATTGCAAGACATGGCCCTGTACTCCCTGGATCCCTGTCCTGCAGGAAAAGGTTTGTTGTACAGCCAAAGAAGCAAGTGACAGTGGCGCTATGATACCCTGAGCAGCTCCTCCCAGGCCTGCATTATTTTCACAGAGAAGTGTAGCTTTTTGGAAGTTTTGTTTTCCTTCTAATGCAGAAGAAGAAGAAGAAGAAGACATTGAGATTTTTAGAAGACAGAACTTTCATTTTCCAGTTAAGTTCCATTCCTATATGACAAAAATATGCTTTATTTTGTTGAACAAATACCTTAGATAGTCAGTCAAGAAACAAATACACAAGACAACTGTCTAGAGTTTCCATATAACATAAATTCAATCTCTTATGTGTAATCATTCAGCCTTTTTAACCTGAACCTCCTCCTTCTTTGCCATTCCTGCACCCATAGCTGGCTCGGGGAGGCAGAATGCCTGGCAGGAGCCCACCAGAGCAGGTACTAATGAGCACCAAGTGCTCCCAGGTCCTCCAAGCTCACTAAGTTGCTCATACAACAGGCACCTAAGGTGCTGGGGATTTTCCACCATCCCTAAAGCCACAAGAGCTGTAGGGATGCCCTTGGTCAGGCTCCTAAATGCAGTTATGTCCCTTTCTATTGCAAAGCACGATTAGATGCATTTTCACTTTGAGCTGCTTGACTCATGCAGTTCTGAAGCCTAAAGCCCAAGTGATACTTTCCCTCACCCTGGTAATCCACCCCCAGGTAATCCACTTGAGCACTAGGGCACAGACCAAACCGCTCAAGTGCTGATGGCCTTCTGGCCATCATGAATTTACATGAGCAATGCCTTCTGGCATCTGTAACAAAAAGAGGAAAATCTCTTTTTGCTATTACTTTTCAAGCACCATGAAAGCAAGATCATGTCCTTGACTGATGGTACACTGATGAACTGCATCTGGGCAAGAATATTTCAGAAGATTAAAGAGGGTGAAGACTGCTTGACTTTCGTGTTTCCTAGGGTGAGGCATAACTCCTAATATACTGGGGAGAAGCTTTGGCAGAGGCCAAAAGGGAGGGAATTCTGCATTTTGAAAGATTTAAATGTATGTTGAATGAACATCTGCTTCTTTTAAAACATTCCAAATATTTATTTTTTTTTAACAATGGTTCAGTTTTACTCTGATTTGAGATATGATATTAGCCAAGGTTGTTCTGTTGAGGAAAAAAATAATAATCGTGTGAGTTTTCAAAATTCCAGCACTGTGAGAGCCTGAACAAGGCAGCAAAAGGTAAAACATTACTTTATGAATTTTGTTTCAAGTTGCAATGACATAAGTAACATATTTTCTAAAGCAACAAAAGAAACGTGTTTAATTATTGAACCTTAGCCTGTGACTATCATATTTTTTTAGGTGTTTGAAATTCTAAAATATTACCTGCTTGATTTTGGAAAACTCACAAGATTTCTCTTATGCACTTAACAAATCTTCCTGGATGATGTTTTGTAAAGTACACAAAGAGATCTAAATTTAGGATTTGTTTATAAAATAGTTCTGGGATCTGACTCCTCCAAAATAATTTGCTCAGCTACTTAGTTAATAAATAAATAAATAAATAAATGAATAAAATTATCCAAGCATTTTACTACATATGATTAACAAAAGGAGCTTAAATAAGTTTCAAACCGTTACATGCTTTGTCCAACCATAGGTATCTTTATTTGCCACATTACAGTTTGCTTTTTGTTTGAGGCAGCTATATAAAAATATTAAAAATAAATTAGTTATTTACTCATCATTTATGTACATTTTTTTTAATAAGCAGAAATTATTTGGATTGGAAAGTAATTCTTATAGTTGAACAGATTAAACAAAATTTTTCTTTTAAAATGGAGACTAGCACTTGCTCTTTAATCATCAGTCTGTATTTTCATAAAGATGGATGTTATATCTGCAGTGTTGCTGAGATTGGCAGGTCTGAGTACCACCAGTACATACCTTCTCTTCCTGATTTGGGATAAAATGGAGAACATAGTGAAGGAGAAGTTAAGGTTACTGTGGGGAGTGGACAAGGATAGAGATGTGTCTGTAGGCTTCGTTAGATCTTTCATCTACGTTGTCCTCTTTACACATGTCAGCTGTCTGAACGTGCAAAAGTTATTAGAAAAAAGGAAGAAAACTCTTTACAATTAATTCTTTGTCTGTACAGTATAGAAATGAAAGAGAAACTTAAAAGAACTGTCCATTTTTTTGTCCTACAATTCCTGGAACTTTGTTACAGCTTCCACTTAGAAACGAAGAAAACAGAGTTTATGTAGTGAGAAGCAATATTAGGCGTAAGATTAGAATTCTTTTTTTTTTTTTCCTTCTATTTTTCTTTTTAAATCTTGGCCAGTGTTAAATCCAGTGGAAAGCTTTTCTTTTATCCTGACAGATTACTCAGAACTGCAAAGACTGGAACAAATGAACATTGTTAGTCCACAGGGAAAAAACAGATTTGACCTGGCCAACAGTTCGATTCTTATGAGTTGTGAAAACTTCCACTTTTTACTTACATATAAGTTTATGGTGGTAATAAATGCCTGTAATCTTAATAAGAAACCATAGCAAAATTTTCAAGGCGTGACATGCAAATCTCCTTCTTACAGAACTACCTACAGCTAGAAAGCTTGGTTAGCTGCTGCAGTGATACAAGGGTGGATGACTATGTTGTTTAGCTCAGTGCTGCAGGGGAGCCAAAGCTGCATAGGCTGAGATCTTAGGAGGAAGAGGAGATATGGCAGTATGGACCAGAGTAATCGCCCATGGATAAGAAGCACTGAGGTAGTCAAGTACTGCAGTGTGATGGTGGTACTTAAGGAGCAAAAGCAGGGCATGGGGGACAGAGTGAGAGGACAGCCATCAGAAGATGATTTGAAATTTGCTCCACCTTTCATGTGAATTTTCTTGTTGTGTCTTAAAGTAAAAGGAAATAAGCCATCTTCTAAGCCATTTTATCTAGTAATTTCCCGCAACTTTTGCTCCTCTCCTCCAAACGGTACCATCTTTTAATACAATCTAAAAAGCTATTAGAAGAAAAAAATATCTTTATAAAGACATTGCAGTTTATAGCAACAGGACTAAGGACTGATAAGAAAACAGAGGACTCAGTAACTCTATTTTGTTAACACTTTAGCTCATTTACTATTTTTCCCTTTGATATGTTTAGTGAAAGGCCCAAGAAACTTTTAAGAGTCTATATTTACAATGAAAAAGAGGTAGGTTAGTTCTGGAACTTTGACACTCCCACAATCCACAGTTCACTTAAATCTTTGGTATAATGCAATCATGTTAACAACTTTAACCTTCTGAACCAATTTGTTTTACCCAAACTAACAAACTTAATTATTAAACCTAACAAACAAATGGTTGCATTTGTGAGAGGGAATCAGGAAGGGAAAAGCACATATTTCAGTGTCTCTAACGGGGTTCAGTGCTTGCCAAGAAGGTGCTCTGTAAGGAGAAGACCTGAACAAAGGTGTCACCAGATTTTAACTTTAGAGACATTTTACAAATACCTTAAAATATTAAGGTTATTGTATATTTATTATATTACTAAATATACAGCATATATTTAATACATTAAATTATATTAATAGTATATTAATAAATATACAGTGACCTCTACATATATTAATAAAGACATCGGTGAATAAACAAACTAAAGACACACAAGTAGGTTTTTAAAATAGGGTCATCTTGCTTTTTTTTTTTTATTATTCCTGAGTGAAATAGTTATCATTCCATTTTGCAGTTTATTCTGAAGTCTGGAAACATTTATATAACTATATGTTGTTAACACTGATGTGTTGATTATAAAATAAATTGATTACAAATTTATTACAATTAATTACAAAATACTTCACCTTTTATTATCACTCTGGGACAGATACAAAACAAGACAAAAGCCTTGATGAAGGTTACATGGTCTCATTTTACACTTACAACATTTAAAAGGAAAAATGTCTATTCTCGTGACTATAGATAAAATCTCATCTCAATTACAACCAAAACATCATTATCAGCACAAGATATTCAAGTTAATCTGCTTTTTCCACCATAACCTATCTATCTGACACTGTATGTTTAATGCTGTTTGCCAGTTTGCCCCTGAAACGTAACTCAGTGATATAACAGTGTTCCTTGAATGATGGAATGAAACAGATAGTTGAATTCTGGTCTGCTGAGTGAAAGGAAGAAAAAAGTTTCATACAGCATGTTTTAGTTTGGTCTCAAATCAATCAAACTGAATCTTCAATGACACAGGTAAATATATTTCTTTCCTTCAAAAATTGCCACAAATTTAAGATTTAATCAGAAACTTGAAAGCGAAATTTATGCAATATATTAACAGAACTGTAAAAATCATACTGCCTGTCTCAAGAAAAATGAACAAGCCTTTTATGTTCAAGTTTTGTAAATTAATCAGGTCACTGTGGACCTAATTAATCTATAATATCGCTAAAAAAGATGACAGAGAAATTGGGCATTTTACTTCCACAAATCAAATTCAAAATAACTAGCAATAAAGGTTATGACGATAAAGCCAACTCCAATTCATAAAACAGGCAAATTACCCATTAGCTTATGTAACCTCACATCTAAGAAATGTTTTTAGGATAAAAGTAAACATTTATAGAATTCAATGTGTATTCTCAAGCCAAGTATTCTCAAACAAAATAGGTTCAGCAAAATGTCTTCATATTGTCAGATCCTTTGATAGCCTTCTTTTATTCACAGATAGCTGTGGATCGACTGCGTAAAACTGTCTAGACAGCTTTAATTCTGGAGATATGTTTATATTATTGTATTCTGAATCAGATAACAAACCTTTGGTTTATATTCTGTTATATTCTCTCACTTTTCTCTTAGCTTCCCATTGAGCATAGAGAACTTGTGAATTTATGAAATGCCATTAAGTACCTTGCATTTAATCCACCACAGCAGAAATCAGATGCTTAAATTAGCTACCTTCCCTGGATCTCGGTTTCTTCCTTTCCTTCTACCATGAAAACTGCCCAAACATTTGATCAGTTTCTGCAGACATTTATGAAGAATAAGATTGTGGAATTTTTTCCAATATAATCCAGGAAAGTTATATATAATATAACTTGTTTCACATTGTATTTCTGCCTTGAAATGTTTATGAAAATCCTGGCTTTTTTTTCCTTTTTTTTTCCTGTGTTAGTGAATCCAGTTGAGAGTAGCCTACCATTTTCCATTGTAAAGTGCTCTTCTGTTGCTTTAAGGTGTCAAACTCTAGTTATTTGGATTGTATTTTCTATGGCAGGTACCTCACTTCAGGTACTTTTTTAGAAAAGCTCAACTCTTTCAACAAAAATGCTGAACAGCACTGTTCTGCTGATATAAGAAAATGACAATATTCATTTCATTGAGAGACATTCAGCATATTATAGCTTAGTTTTAGATCTGCACCCATTAGGTAGAGCACCACTTTTTGTGTTAAGGCTATCCTCAGAAATCCACTTCAATTCAGCCAAATTGAGTTTTAGGCAAGACAATGAATTGTACATTGTAGGCATTGTAGGCAAGACAATGTACATCCTTTCTTCAAACTGGAGAAGACCCTGAGCATGCCCCACCCAAGATCTATAGCATCTCTGGGGTTTCCCTGCATACAAAGCTGGACAAGTTGGTGAATGAAGCAACAAAACAAACAGAGTCTGGCAGAAAGGCAGAAATCAACTTGCCACTTGAGTAAGCAGGGCCAGACTAGAGTGATTTGTAGCCATTAAAAAAGCAGTAGCTTTTAAGGAGGAATTTAAATGAGGAGAAAATTGTGGGTGTTAGTGCATAGCACCAATGTGCTTGAAGGAAAAATGGATAAGAAGGTGATCAAGGCACTTGGTACCGGGAAAATTACCACTGAGGAGACTACTTCAGTAAGTGCTCTTGGTCATGAACAAAGGATTGCAAAATTTAGCCTGAAGTTTGTAAACACACACCAAATAGAAATTACCAGCATAATCCTTGCCAAAAGCAACATGAGGAAGATAAAAATATTAATTTAAATGTTGTAATAAAACAATTAATTAATGATGATATTAAAAGATAAATGTTAAAATATAAGATAGTATAATATTTTCTTAATTACATACTAAGTGTAGTCATTACTCAATTTAAAAAGGACTATAATGCATAATGCTCTATTACAATGGGACTGTTTTTAAAGTTATTACTCAACTTCATTAAGTGAAGAAGAATTAAGTCTTATAAAAGTCATGTATATAAAGAATGTATATAAAGAAATCTTAAAGATAACATTATTGACATATGATGTATCTATTGCAATCCAGTTCCAGGGGGCTATCAAACAGTGACAGCCAATATTGGCTACAACCCTACTATATAAAAACATTCATTAAAAG
>JAOXNG010000012.1:92316513-92330884 GCA_028566535.1 Scolopax minor
TATATATTCATTTATGTTGTAAGACTGATGACAAAAATCTCACTAAAATGACTGTAAAATTTTGCTTGACTGTAGTGCTTTCTTTGGTAAACAGCACAGTGAAAAACATTTGCTGTCATGCTTTAGGGCTTTTTTTTCTCACATTTTTGGGGAAATTGGGCAGATACCTGAAGCATTACTGTTCAAACCCAATAAAAGAAAAAAAAATTGTCAACATGTAAAATAGAGTGGAAACCTATGGGAGACAAGAGGCCAGGTGGTACTCATTGTCATTACAGGGTGGTGGGCAGACTATAATCAGCAAAGAGAGGAGAGGCATAAGGAATTTCACACAACTCCATGTATCCAATGTTTATTAGAAATAATTATAAATATCTCAGAATATCCTTGCGATATTTTGTTTTGTTTGGTGTCAGTTTCCTATAGAAAAACAAAAAACAACAAACAAACAAAACAAAAAATCACACTCATGAAAACTCATTCACTCTACAAATTATAACTATTTTGAATCATCTGCCAAACACAAGCATTGTGTTATATCTTATATCCTATATCTTATAGGGAATAACCTGTATGAAAATACAGTAATGCTGGTGTAGCAGCACTGCTAGTGCCACTATACACAGAACAAAAAAGATACAGTATGTGATGTTGTTTTGCTACATAGGATTTAAAGAACATGAGTTTGGGATGAATGCACCACTCATCAAACACGAAGCAAGGAAGGCACTAAGCAGATCATGTCATGACTTATGAAGGACAAACTTTCCTATTTGCTTTTCTTTATAAATAAAGAAAAAGCAATATTTCATGCATCTTTAACTCATATGCAGACCCTTTCTCCACTAAAAGCAAAGCCATTCTGTGCAAAATATAGATTTATACTTTGAATAGGAATATTTTAAATGTAAAATAGTCATTTGTACTAGAATCCTATTATACAGTGAATCATGCCCAATCTAGAAAATTTTTAGATATATGCATTTTAACACTATCTTCTGCCATTCTTGTTCACTTGCACCCCTGAATCTTATGTTGTAAGATTAACATAACATGGAATTTAAGCAAGAAGTCTCAGTTATCTTAAAAATATATTCTATTTTTATAAAATTTCTCTTTTTATTAAAAATGGAATTATTCTTAAAAAATTGTTTCATATAAATTTGTAGTCAATTAAATCTTTCGTCCCAGGCTTCTTTATTATACTAACTTTTCCTTAAAAGACGCATGATAAAGACTGACAAAAATGGTGAAAGCTCTGTCTTCCAAAAGGCATTATCAGTGTCACCAGCTGTGCATCATCCAAATGAAATGGATTTCCAAAGATCTACCAGATGCAGTGAAGCAGGAGGATATTGTTCTGCTAGCTGCTGTAAAAAATACAGTTCCTAGGTTCAGGGAATGTATCTTTCCTGCTAGGACTTTCCTCTATGACCATGCAGACAAAGCTACACCTTTTCTCTCCTGAAGCTTTTCCAGGGTCACCTTTGTTGCTCGAGGAATCTGCTTATTCTTTCCACCTTGTCTGCCTCCTCCTCCAGCTGAAAACATTTTTGTCATTAAAGGCAATAGTATTTGCTAACAGAACCAGGTGGTTTCTCATGTATAGTGTCTATTTTTTGCGGTCATTACCCCAACAATTATTTGGACCAAGATGGACTTATAGCAAGGACAGAAAAGAGAAAATACTTGTTCAGACACACGTTCACGCACCATTCCCTGATGTGATGCAGCAGAGGACCACCAGCAGGCCACGGGCCTTTGCTTGGTTCTGTAGCAGCACAATTCCAACTAAATAGACTTGTCAGCAAAAAGTCTCCAGGGTCACTGAAGTCACCAAATCACGTAGCGCAGTCTCAGTCTGCTTTCAGGGGTTCGTGGATGATGAAGTCTACCTCTGTTGACATCACAGACATTGCTTACTCAGACACAGAAATGATTGTCCATAAATGATGTCTAACCAGCCCTGCTTATTCCTCTTTCATGAACCCATAAAATTACAGGTGGAAGGTGCTTTTTTCTTGACAGGAGGAGTCTGTTTCTGAGTTAGTGCTCTCAAGAGCACTGAAAAGAAGAATGCCAGTAGCCCAAGGAGAGCTGGTAAACAGCAGTAAAAGGTAAAAAACAGAGCTGACTTTTAGGCTGGTGCTAGACCAGCCTAATGTCTCCTTTCCATTCCCAGGTTTTTACCTTTGCTGACAGACTATGCAAATGTTTCACAATATTGCTTCTCAAGCTGTTACAGGTACAAACTATCTGGATATTTAGATACTATGGTATCTAATAGGATGTTATCAATCTTTTATAGTTAGACAATACATAAATTATAAACAAATATGTCCTTTGGTCTAGTGGAACAGCACAATGATCAAAGACACACAATAGAAATGTATTTGCTTCTACAGTAAGCTTTATTCCCTCAGCGTTCAGTCTGTAGTGATGGACAGGCAGTGAGCTGTCAGTTTTTGTTCTGTCTGTCACACTACACTTACCTCCTGTTGTTTTAAGTAATCAATATGGGGGCTGAAATCACCTACCACTACCTCTGCTACCTACTATTTTGTCCACTCATAAATTATGAATCCCTGCACAACATCAAGTCTACAATTTCGATTGCATTTGCTAATCATTGATCAATAATTCAAAAGCCTCTTCTTCTTCAAGGGTCCCTAGTTTCCTGGAACATATGGCATAAGGCTGACAGTGTTCACAAAACTACTCCCTTATCGCAAAAGGGAGCCAGGGAAAACAAGTTGTTTAAAGTTGTTTCTTTTTTTTTTTTTTTCTCTTTTTTTCCAAAGGACTGACTTTGTGCTTTTATTATTATTTCCTCAGATTGCTGCAGTTAATGACTGCATAAGTACAGTTGCTCTTGTATGCAGTAGCTTCCAGCATCATTTTCAGCTTCATACCTTGAGAAGACATGCCACTTATCAACCAATCTGAATAGTTCAGTTTTACAATGATAATGACTGCTATGCTTACTTTTACTGTAGTGGACTATATTTTCCTTTTCCAGAAGTCCTATTTTTCATATTTATGGTATGCTGTTTATTTCCTATAAAAGATCATGAAAATGAGATAAAAATAATCTTTATTATGTGTTCCTGTAAATACATAAACATGAACACAATGAGCAATAGACTCTTTCACAAGTGAATCTGAAGTCCTTAGCCATTATGAGAAAGTCACAGAATGCTTGCTGCAGTGTTTCATTCTCTAAGATCATTTTATTAGCTATTTTACTGTTAGAGTAGGACCATGAATAATAAATATTGTCATACAGAATAGTTCTGATTACTTCTCCATGGAAACCTTTTAAATGGCCAGGTCCTGAAAGCACCTATGTACAAAAATTCATTTAATGAATAATCTTGGCAGCTTAAAGAAGATACAAATTCAGGAATGCAATGACTATTTTCATGACTAACCTAAAGAAGCCCTTATAATTCTCAAACTTTTTTTGGTTCTTTTTTCTATGAGTTTAATTTTAGAAGAGACCAGAAATGGCTATGTTGTATAAAAGTGTCCTTTAATAAAATAGACTTTTTTTACTTTATTATATTTCATGGTTTAAGAAGTTAAATATAAATATGTAATTAAATCAGTATGATAATGTCATCTGACACTTTTTTGAAAAGTTGTATTGGATTATCTATAATACTGTATTTATCCATAGCAGCAAGTCCCAGGCTGCATTTTTTTAGTTGCTTCACGTAACAGCCAAGCAACTAAAAAAATGCAGCCTGGGACTTGCATTTTTAAATACTTGCTTAAAAAATTATAAACTCGTAATAAAGCTACTAATTCATTAGGTTTTTCTAGAAGACAAACAGTGTATGGTTAGTTTGAGATTAACTGATGTATTTCTATGGTTTGTACTTCCTTACATCAGTTCTTTCAGGTAGAATATAACTTTGAACAGCAGCCACATATATAGTTAGTATTAGACTATCCATCAGTTTTATTCTGATTGTGTTAGATGTTTACAGGACATTTGAAAACATTGCAAGGTTGTTTACAACAAACATCAATCATTTAAAAATTGTGCCTGGTAGAGCTTGTATTAAAACAGTATTAACAGTAGCCCTTCCTGTTAAAAGAAATAAAAACTCTACTTTCACCAAAATTTAATCCTAATTTCAAATGTTGTAATGAGCTTTTGAGACTAATATTTCTGACATTCAGGTTTAGGAGTTTGTTTTTTTTTTTTAATTTTCACATTATTTAAATGTCCAAATCATGGTACTTCACTGAATTTTCATATGCAAAGAGGATCAGAATAAGGATCAGTTCTATCTATAACATTTATATATCTTAATCAAGATACATAGAAATTATATCACATCATTTTACTTGATGCATCTCACTAAGTTAAAAATTTAAATTCAAAGCAGCTTCTAGATAGCAGTATGTTTTTATTTCTGGTTTTGGTATCTTTTGGCCTGTATAAAAAATAGTAAGAAAGAATTTCTGCCCTACATAGTATACATATGCAGTTTTATCATGAATGAGGCCATGAGTTTAACAGTCAGAGGAACACAGGGGAAGAGCACCAGAATGATAATGAAGTGATGCAAGTGCAAAGTGTAAGACTTTTCCTAATCCAGTAACTTTGAAAGTGAATGTGTGTCTTGACTAGATCAAATGATTGGAGGGAAAAGAATGCTTAACAGACATCTTGTTATAGTGCATGTATATCAAATAATCACTTTAGACAATGGAAATAAAGCTGATTTTGAGAATAATTCTCAAAATAAACAGAGATCTATGAGTTTTCTCTTTGTCCTTGTCAGTTAGGATTTTGATATTTTAGAAGAAATAGTTTTTTATAGATATTTATAGATATTTTAATATCTATATTTTTCATAGTGAAACTAAATTATGTTGAAATAAAGCTATTCAATAAGAACCCAAATCAGAAGATGTCAACAATATTTGGACAAAGACATTTCCAACATTTCCAGCAAAAAAATTTTATGAAAATAGAGAATTAGTAACACTCAAGTTATGAATCTGACCTTATATGTATAAATTGTAAAATCTCTTATGAATAACTCTACTTTAAAGTGCAAACTTTAGTCTCTGCCATATTTGACCTTCTACAGGCCCACTTTTTAGCAGTTGTTCCTCTTCTAACTCCTTTATTTGGATCAATCATGCCAAAATCAGTTTTTTACAAAACCCATTTTGTATTTCTGGCAATAACTTCTGTCATTTTCTAACATATTTTAGAGGAACTTTGGTACTGGTGGTGGAATGGGCCTGCCACAGAGTGGAAGATCAGCCAGCATATAGCAAAGATACTGCTGCTTGACAGAATTAAGTATAAAAACCTGTTCTTGTTCTGTCCTTTTGTTCCTTAACACAAGGAAAAGTTTTTTCACTGTGAAGGGGACTGAGCAATGGCACAGATTGCCCAGAGAGGTTGCAATATCTCCATCCTTAGAGATATTCAAAAGCTGCCTGAACACAGTCCTTGGCAACTGGCTATAGTTGGCCCTGCTTGAGCAGGTGGATTGGACCAAATGACCTCCAGCTGTTCCATGATTCAAATCTGCTCTCTTTCTCTCTCCTCAAAGATTCTAAGTGTTATTATTGGAGCTATCAGAGCTGTTTTAGAAACAAATTTCTGATATCTTTTCTGATAACAGTGAACATTTCTAAGAAATTCTGATTTGTCCAGATCTGTGATGTTGAATACCAAAAGCTGCAACTGATTTTTGGACAGTATGTGCATCATCTAGTAAAGTCATATTTTTTTTTAATTATAAGCTGCCATTTCCTGGGGTGATTACAAGACATGTTGCAGTGAAATAACATTTCTGATGTAACTGCTGCCAGAGATCATACTGATCGATAACAAGTGGGATAATTTCCCTAGTTGAAATTCACTTAAAACTGAAGCATTCTGATTTTTTTAGTCTCTTTCTTTTTCGTTTGTCTTATGGAGGAAAATGTTGTAACAGCTATCACATGGAAGTACGTACAGGAAAGTTAGGCATGAAATGTAAGTTGAAATTGCATTACAGAAAGAAGAGTCTCATGTACTAATTTAAGCCAGTGTTCAATTGATGGGAGCTAATGAACTACAAAAGCTCTGACATCTTTTGCAGCAGACAACCCAGTGTAAACTAATCAACATTAAGTCAATATAATCTAACCTTCGTTGTTCATTGATCTTTTTTACAGGCTACACACTGCCTGGCCATGTGAATGGGTCAGAAATATATATCAGGAAGGGGACAAAGCTGTTTCCACAAAGGAAGATTAAATTAAAACTGGCCAACATGAAAGGAAAATGAAAATTACCTGCTGCATCTCTTCATTCTGCTTTATAAAATGACTATATTTTTCATCAAGGCCTGGTAAAAAGACCCTGACCAGTTCATCCATGCCTGTCTAACTTACATGCAGTCCAGCTGGAGCGATGTAATGTAATCACTAAAAACTTGAAATGAGCAAAGGCTGAGTTTCCTCTTAAAAGGAGCTTCAAACCAAGACTACAAGTTCCGTACTTCTCTCACTAAGTTTGAGAGGGGCTTATGAAGATTTTATTTTAATCTATAATCTTCCAACTGTTTTGAACCAGCATTGGAGAGATCCAGCATTTCTCACAGAAGCACTGCCTTTTCTTGTATCTGCAGATATGCATGGGAGGACCTTACTAGACAGATAAAGATGTTGAACCCCTTTTAAAACCATTAAGACCTTTGTAAAAGAGTATAATAACCATATTTTCTCCTATGTGTGTAACAGACAGAAAACTGTGGAGGTTTCATTGTGGACATGGGAACTAGACATTTCACCTGGTGGTATGTATTTATTTTACTAAGGGAAAAAAATTCCTTGGGCAATGAATTGATGCCAGGTTACCCAGAGCCTAGATCAAATGTCTCTTAATGTTTGTAGAAATAAAAATAAAATACTGTTTTAAAATACAAAACAACATTTGGAATCATTGGTAAAGATAATGTTTATTAAATTTTGCTATTGAATAGGCTATTTTTGTACTTACAGACATATCTTGCAAAAATTTTAAAATGTAAAAGTAATGAGTTACTCACAAAGCTTTTCTATCGTTCTCTCTACTACTACAACTTTCTCCTGTCACATTTGAACTTTCTGTCTGGAAAGATCAAAGGAGCCTAAAGAAGCTAGGGACCTGTCC
Organism: Scolopax minor; assembly: GCA_028566535.1. Taxonomy (NCBI): domain Eukaryota; kingdom Metazoa; phylum Chordata; class Aves; order Charadriiformes; family Scolopacidae; genus Scolopax; species Scolopax minor. The sequence goes on from JAOXNG010000012.1 coordinate 92,323,685, forward strand.
TAAGTGGAGTTTGACAACCAATACCCTGATGACTATTCCAGCTCTCAGCAAAAAGATTCTTGAAACTGAAAGACTTACCAAGATGTATCCTCACTTTTCTCACAGGGCTTTTCTCACTGCAACTAATGGGACAGCTTGCATGAGAGTTCTGCTTGGCCTGCAAAGAAGGAAAATTTCATATTGCTGTGCTAGTGACTAAATAAAAAGACTTATGATGTTTATTTGGATAAGTGGTTTAGTAGCCCTCATAAATAAACAGAAACAGTAGATTTCAGTGTATTCCACCTTTTGATTTTTTAAAAGTATATTAGGGCATTCACAATACTTTCTAGGTCCCTTCAAGATCAAATTATGCTAGAATTTATATTAAAAATTTAACTTTTATTGTAGAATGTGAAATTGTATCCCTGCTTGCTATGACAAAATTGGGAGGGGATAGCTGAAGAGAAGAGGGACCACATTAAGGAAATCTCCCAAATGTCCACAATAAACAATGTCATTGGGCCTTGAAACTACAAGAACACAAGGAGAAAAAGACATGGTGTAACTTCAATCCCATCTTTTTTAGTTTATTCAAATGAAGGACCCTCAAACGGTTTAGTTAGGAATTAAGTTAATTGGGTTTGGTGTAAGGTTGGTGTACTTCCTGCTGGAAACTTTCCCATATTTCCTCAGTATAAGTAGCGGCTGGACTCCGATGTCACCCTGTTAGCCCAGACTTTAATTAGTTCTGGCATTCGCCTCATAATGATAAATGCTGAGATGATGAATGGAAATGCAAATGAGTGTGAAGTGGCTCAGCCATCAGAGCTGAATATCATTAATACCTTCCTACTGTTAAATCGATCAATGTCATCCCAGGATCCCTCTGTTCAGCGGGTGCAGATGGCTGTCCGCCAGAATGCCTTCCATTATATTGGCAGTGAAAACTTTGTGGGTTTTTCCTCCCCATATGCTTTTATTCATCTTTTGCTGAATATTTGTTTGGCAACTAGAACTCTAATATATTTCCAGCTGAGATGATAACTATTTAGGGTCAATAAGTGAGTAGCTAATTTAGAGCAAAATATATATGAATATGGATCTCTTCTCACATCAGGAGAGGAGTATGAAGTGCAGATTCAATAAATTGGAGAGGACAAGAATTTTTCACTATGCAAAATTTCATATGGAAACAAGGAAAGATAAAAATATAGGATTCAAAGATATTTACTCATTTCTGAGGTATGAAACAGCTTTGTATTTTACAAGTTTCTGGGTCTGGCAGCATGTCCACAGAACTAAGTTTTGTAAGAATTAAATGGTTGGCTAATGTTCAACACGAATTTTAATATCTAAAACATGTTTGGGGAATATGAAGTATAAACCTTGAAAACATTGGGAATAATTCTTTCATCAGTTAGGTTGCATTTTTGTGCAGTGAGTTTGGAGATCATCCACAGTGATATGCATTAACCTAGTGGGTAATTCTTCATAGGGAAGCTTCCCAATCTATGCAGACACATAGTGTCTGGAAGTAGAAGTTCCTCATAGCTTGAGGAAGTGTTTCTGCATACCTAAATTTACTCTGCCACTTCCTTCTCTGCTTAGCACAGAGGGAGCACAGGGATTAGCTTCTCCATACAGTTCAGGACTTTCTAACAACGTTATACAGTAATGAGTCAAGTGCTTTATTATGTTAAATCAGGAAGTGTGTTTCATCCACAGAAAGTGCAAATAGCCACCTTTTATGAAGGTGTCAAGAGGCTACTGAGAGTCTAAATTCATGGCAAGTATGGGGAGTATAGGCAAGTATTCAGCCTAGAGTCTATTCTCTTATAACTTATGTTTAGCCATATGTGATAACAGCCAAACCATATCATTTTCACACTGTGATCTATGTAATCAAATCTCCAATTGTCTGTGAATCTACTCATCCGTGGCTTTGGAAAGACTGAGAAAAAACATGTGTGTGATGTGTACAGCCTATACACTCTAAGGTCAAGGTGAAAAGTGTATTGGTCCTTCTCCCACTCTTCTTCTCATAATTAACATAGAGTATCTTTCATTTCCCTTCATAAACCTCTCATTCCATCCTCTCAGTACATTGGAAACTCTCCAGTGGATTGAGAACTTACTGGAAATGGTCCAAGCATAAATCACTCATTATCAGGTTCTATTCTTTATAAAAATGAAACTGTTTCTTTTTTTTCTAAGTGTCTATATTCCAAAAGGTATTTTCTATAAACCACATTCACATTTACGCACTGAATTTATTTAATAATGAATTTATTCTCTGAACTTAAGTTAAATGTTTTCTTGTATTAGTCTAATGAAGATTGAACAATAAAATTGGACAAAATATTTTCTTACTTTGAAGTCTATTAGGCCTTTGGCATCTATGCTAGAGTAGCACCAGCCAATTTCAATAATATTGGGAAAACATGGAAATAAATTAGACATTTTAATTGTGAGATTATATCACTTTGATAGGGTAGCTAGGAAAAAATAAAAAAAAAAATTGTAATAAAACAATAATTTGAACAAAATATATCACACAGACTTACTATTTTTGCTAGGTTTTAATGTTTAAAAATACTATAATAGTACCTCATGCAACAAAGCTGCTACACTGACTTATGAAATTAGTATGACCTTTAACAATCCTCTTGCTTATAGTCAACATTTTCATGAAGTCTGAGATAGAAAGTTAAAAATACTGTTCACTTTGATTTGAAAAAGAATAAAACCATTCTGTGGAAAAGAGTGCTAATATTTCATACACATGCAATATACAACCACAAGCAGATTCCAGGAGTTATGGCAATCAAAAGCTAGAGAGTCAGATACACTTCTTTTAGTAGCACAGACGTATATTTTTATGTCATTCATTTCTTACTTATGCTGCTACCAAAATCATTTTATAATAGTGATTCCCTTCTCTTTTTTAAATTAATTCTATTCTTGTTACATATTAATTTTCTATAATAACAGATGTGTATATAGAACTTTAAAGAATAGTGAAAGGAAAAAAAGGGGTAGGGGGAGGATTCTGCCCAAAGGAGACTCAATGTGAGGTGAAATTAAAAGACGTCTAAAGCACAGAGATTAATGTGGGAAGTCTGAGACAGAGATTTCATTAGAAGGTCGTCAGCAAATGCTATGTCAGTAACATGCCTTCAGAAGGGTTTTAGATTCCAAGGCACCCTCGAAGAACCACAGTCACATACCATCCTCCAGGCTCCTGGTTTTACCTATCCAAAAGCACTTACCAAATGTTCCTTATAGTAACTTTTCATATGGTTTGGGCTGAAGTTGGTCGACACACAGCACAACACCTGTGCTGGCTGCTATTGCTTTGCCCCTTTCCTCACACTGATCTCCTCACAAGCACCACTTGCCATTTCATGTCTCACGCAATGAAAATCTATGATTACTCAGAGCTTGTTGTTTTGAACATACTTTCTTGGTCTGTTTTTTGGATTCTCCATTGTAACTGAGAGCTCATCTTGAAATGTATCTTTCAGACCCAATTAGATATATTTTCAATTATCTCTTCCTGTGTTATTGGACAACTACTAATGGATTTCCATAATCATATTATACTATTTAATATGTATGTCTTCATTATCCCTCTTTATATGTAGTAACCAATTTTTACAGTCAAAACAGCTGGAGAGTTTGCCATTAGCCTCAATGCAAACCAAGTTATTTTCTGCAGTTTTCTGTCTAATTACCATCCATACTGCAAGGACACTGTGTTGGTTGCACCTGTTGATTTGTCTTTTATACTCAGTGGAGGTATGTGCAAAAGGATAATGCATAAAGACAGAAGATCATGTTGCTGAGAAAAGATGTGTCTATTATACATCAAGCTGATAGCTGAAATCCTAGTCTGCACTTTATAACTTTTCATTATAAAAAGGCTACTTTCAGTTATTTGCAGCTTTAAGAATCTGAGCCATTGGATGCTTGTCTACAGTTATACATGCGTGCATGTACATGCTGTATATGCATGTGTGTGCTTTTGGATGCATGCACATGGGTAAAGCTTCACATATATAAAGTCAGAAAAATGGTGTTTTCTGTCTATACCTAGAGAGCCATCAGGGTCTAAGAGCCTGATCAAAGAGAAAGACTGGGAAGGGATGAATGAAAACAAAGTACTGAAAGCAGGATTTTAGGCTGCACCAAAGGACAGTGAAGTAAAGTAAAAGGCTTGCTGAAGTAAAAGTTAGAGACAGAAGAGCTCTGTCTGGCCAGGGTAAAGGAGGAAGAATCAGGGCTCCCAGGGCCTCAGCCACATCTTGAAGGTCAAAAACAGTTCTGTGAAACCCCTCAGCAAACTCTGAGCCTCATTTACCTCTGAGAATGTCTCTATGGAAAGGACATACTGCTACTGCTGTCACAGTCAGTGGTCATGTGAGATACGATAGAGATTTCTTTAGTGGTCTAAAAGGTTTCAGTTCAGCTAACTATAGGCATAAGATTTAAGTCTTAATTGATTGTGAAGATCTAGGAATTATGTCCGAAATATGCGAAACCTCAAAGAGCCAGGCAAATGCAGAATCTATGCAAAGTTAAGGTTTCCATTCATGAGCAACCTTACCTGAACCCCACTTTGTGTGATACATAGTCAGGCAATCAGAGAAGATTACAGGAAGTTCTGTAGTTAAAGCAGCCTTGGAGAACTAGGTTAAATCTTGCTTCTTGTCATACCAGTCCTTAATGAGGCTGGTCTAGTCATTGCAACCAAACTTTTTGTAGGTGGTTACTAATTATATACTGTTCATTTTATGGGCCTCAGATTTGCAAAAATGCTGGGTACTCACATTTACATTGGTAAGAGCTGTGCTCTGAGTTAGTAGGGAGCTGGAGAACAGCAAGCACATACATAGAAACCAGGCCATATACAAACAGGCAAACAAAAACCAGATGGGTGTAGCCCAGGTGGAGCATCAAGCTGCTGAAGCTGCCATCAACATAAAAAGGGATGATTTTTTCACAGCTCCCTGCTCTTGTGTTCTGCTGACCATTCTGAATATCCACTTTGAAGCTCCACTAACTGGAAAAGAGCTACAAACCTCAGACTGCAGAGACTAGAGCAAACCTCAAATTCATGCCCCTACATCAATGGTTGGGTGACCTTCTAACATGTCTCTGAGAATGAAGAGTCAGCCTACACTTCTAACATTAATGTTTCTATACTTCAGCTTTTCCTGTTCAAGAAAAACAAGCCAAAACCCAACACATAGCTACACTGCTTTATTCTGCATTGCTTTTTCAATACTGTTTGCTACATACTTTTGTATTATTGTGATGAACAGGATGCACCATCACAAAATTACCATTTCTTTCATGTGGGCAAGGTTTAGACAACACTCAGTAAACATGTCATGAGCCTTCATAAGTACCAAAAGTGAAAACAAACACTGAGGAGCTGCTGCTTTGGGTAACATCCATCCATCCTGTGAGTTGAATCACAGAAAATCAGAATGGGATCACATAATTAAAGACTACATCACACCCTGCAAAACAGACAACACATCCCCAGATTTTTAATATTTGAAAGCTTGACAATGAACTTAGTGTTCTTTTAATTGTGCCTATCTGTACATTATGGAGGCTGGAAGGAAGAGACAGTTGATAATATGAAAGAAGATGAAATGTTCAGACAAAAAAGCTACTCTACAGGGATCAATTTGTTAATGTCAAATTTACAGATTTATACTAGTATAAATCCAGCATGGGCTGCACTGAGATCAAAATACACTTAATTTACAGAGGTGTCATTTACAGAGTTTCAGTTTTGTCCTTAATCTTGCATTTCTTTTAGTCATTGTAATTTTACAGAAGTGTGTCACAATTCAGAGGGAAGTTTTCAGGAATAGAACATCATGCACTGGAATGGTGTTTGCATATGTGCTGGGAGATTTTAAATACATACAAAGAATTAATTAATCTGAAACTGACTGAAAATTCTGACAGCATAATTAATAGACAATTGTGAAGGAAGCCTGAAGGAAAGCAAGACAAGGAAAAGGATGGGTTAATGCAATATTTCACAGGCATAGAAAGTGAAGGCAGTTGAATTAGCAAGAAATAAAAAAAAAAACTAATCATAAACAAAGCAAGAAATTCCTATTGCATTCTCACGGTTACAGATAGATGTCTAAGCTGACTGTTTTCCTGAATCAACTTTATTCAACACCTGTAAGCATGTGATTAATTTAACCAGAGTACACAGTGTACTTTTCTTTCAGTCAAAAAAAAAAAAGTTGACCTCTGGTATTGTGAAAGAAAGACAATCAGCTAACCTAATAGGCCCTTTATTTGCTAATCAAACCTCTCATTAACAATTAATTGGATCAAAAGTTCACTGGCCATTATTGCTGTGTCAGTTCGACTCTGAGGGCCTCAGAGGATGAAACTAAATGAGCTGGTCAGGTTATAAATAATTTCCAGTGGCTACTCCTCTTACCTCAGGCTGTTCAGGTAGAGGTCAATGTCCTGCCTACTGCAAGCAGAAAAGACTGTTGCTGTGACAAGCAAGAGTCATTCTTGCTTTTCTAAGACACTCATTTAGGCTTAGTAATTTAAACCTTTGTAAAAAGCCACAGTATAAAAAGCAGCTCTGTACTGCAGTGTTTCTGCATGTATTTGCTTATCATGACTGAATCAAAGAAACATTTCAGATTGCTTAAAGCCTTTCAAAAATGAAAGAAGCCAGGAGTTGCTTTAATCAGGAAATCTGCTTCTTAAAGAAACCCTGCAGAGACACCTTTATAGCAATATAATTATTTGTTTCTCTTCTTAACCTAATACAGGTAGTGACTGACAGAGTTCAAATACTGCTCATCAAATAACATGAAAGGGCCTGTCATGAATGACTGAGGATACAAATGAGAATAAAGTGAATAGGGTTTGGTCCAAAATATGTGCAATGGCATTTACAGCTGGTTTCTCTTTCTTCATTTCAAAAAAAAAAAAAAAAAAAAAGAAAAAAGAAAAAATCATCTTTCTGGCTTCCCTTTGGACAAAAAGTGACAAGCAGGTATGTCTATTGCAACATACACATATTGTAAGTGAATTTTAGGAAGGAGGGCAATGGGGAAACTGGGCAGCCAAGTCTCAAAAATCTATGACCTCCAATACAATGACAAGATGTTCATTAAAAGGGCAAAGTGGAGAAGGAGGTAACATCCATCCAGAGCCATTCCA
>JAOXNG010000012.1:92353221-92364227 GCA_028566535.1 Scolopax minor
TCCCACTAAAACTTTTGTTACACTAAACCAAATCAGTGAAACAGCTGAATTGGTATAATTCAACGTCCTTATCACATCAGATTTCCACGTTAATATGGAAACAAGAGATATATCTGCCCTTTTTCAGAGATTATATTTTGATTACATATTATGAGTCTGCTTTGTACATGGATAGCAATGATGTGTAAAATCTTGTACAGTCTAATGAATGACATGGTTAAAGATGCTCTTGCAGCACTGATTGCTGTGTATGTTTTACTTCTCAGTAGTATTATTTTTCAAACTGCATATAAAGGAAACTCCTCATCTTAGGAATTAACTTTTTCTCTAGTTTCCATCCCAGCTAGACACTTAAATGTCCTAATTATCTAAGGCTCACCTTAGATAATGCACTTTGTGGAGTGAAGCATTATAGGTGCAGACTTGCAGAACAAGAGTCTGTGCTGAAGACATGCCCTACATATCATATCCCTACATGTCATGTCCCATTTTGGGGTCATTTCTTCAGATAAACTCTATGACTATTGAATGACTCAATGAGTATTAGTGGTTATAGCTTGTGAGGTACATTCCTGAGTGCACCTTCTGGTTCAATTTGATCCAATTTTAGTCCTTGTGCTTTGAGATATGTCCCAAAGCATGGTAAATGATTATGATGTCAAGATTCACTTCAGATCTACAGTAAAACTTTAATTTGACATAACGTCACCAAAAACCTTATGGAAAAGCAAAGATAGGTGTAAAACACCTGTCCATAAAAAAGACGTGTATACTTTTCTCATCATATCAAAAGTAAGCTAAGATAATTTTTGCAGAAAATAAAGAATAAAAGATTGTTTATATATGAAAAACAAAATACATATAAAATATATATTATTCAAATACTTGTAATGATCACATGATTGACTAGTTATTACTGAAGGTCTGAGATATGAGTCTGTGGTCTTCAAAAGTTCTTTGTAGGTTTCAAATAAGTACCTGTTCCTTAAACAGAAAGAAAAATTGAGTTAATTTGAAGACATTACATTAAGTATTCTAAGCTTAGACATATATATATATATATATATTTACTCCCAGAAAAACAACCAGATGCTAGGAAAATTCAGCCAACTGAATCCTTACCTTACTCCTGCTCAGTATTGTTAGCAGTCTACACTAATAAAAAAATATGCTGTTAATGGAATATTTAAACCTGGCAATGATGACCAGTTAAACTCTAGCTTTATGTGTTAAGTAAATCTTGCAGTTCACCTATGACCTCTGCTGAAGAACTAATATATGAAAAATCACAACTTCTCCTGTCTAAACAAGCCCTAAAAATGGTTAGGGTGTGCGTGCACATGTTTCCCCTCCCTGCTGAGCACAAGGTCTCAAATGGCTTCCATAAGTTTTTTTACACCCTGTGCTAGTAGTGAGACAGTTAGCAATGTAACAAGGAAAATATTGCTAAAAATATGTAACATCCTAGTAAATGAGAAATATCATTCTGAAGATTCTAAGATGTTGCGATATTTTCAGAATCCCCACTAGTCCTCTGTTTCTGATGATACATTTTGAATCATAGAATAATAGAGCTACAGAAACCTTGGTGAGGAGGGGCCTCTGTAAGTCCCCAGCACTATCTCCCACTTGAAATGTGACTAATAACCAGCAACAGAGGTCAGCCATAACTTTGTACAGCTAAGTCTTGAAAACTTCTTAGGAGAGCATCTCTACAGTTGCTTGGCATGCCATGCCCCAATGCTGCAGTATTGTCCCAGTCCATAAGGACTGCCATTTTTTCCTTGCCCCCTCCATACCATCCCAATAGCGTCCTTGGGTGGTGTGATGCTATCTCTGCCAGTGCTCTGCAGGGCTTGCTCTGACTGCTTTTGCTTATCTGTACAATATCTTCAGTTATATTGATTACACCTTAGTCCTCTGCCTCCCTCTCTTTATCATTCCTGATATTGCATTGCCTACTGCATTGTGGCTTTCCTAAAGCAAGTGTTCAGTCTCCTACCTAAAAGGTGGTGAGGAAAACCCATTTAATTTCCACCACCTTTTATCAGATCATGAGCTTTTATGCAGGTGGATCTACTACAGCAAATACTGAATCATAGACAGGGTTCTGAGAGTGTGCATTAGAGACTTTAAATAATTGAGTACTTCTACAGATTAAGGAGAGCTCCTCAAGCAATTAATTACTATCAGTATTAAAAAAAAATGGACTTCTAACTTCAATTTGTCTAGTTTTAACTTCTAATGATTGTGACTTGTTTCACATTTTTCACACAGGTTAAAGAATTGAAAATCTTTCTTGCACGCATGTCCCAACGTTACCTCCCATGTATATCTTTAGAAAAACACAATAGATTGAGTTTTTACTACTCCCTTCATTGAAGGCAATATTCTCAGGTCTCAAGTAATTCTCCGTGTATAGGGGTGGTCCTTTGCAATGAAACTACATTTTCTAACATTCCTCTTGTTATCCTCTTGTGAAGGCAAAAAGTTAGTGATGGCCGACATGCCTATGGCTAGTCTCAACACCCAAAGGGCTTTTGATTAACAAAAAGGCTTTGTAAGTACCTTAAAGAAAAGTTTATAAGACACATTCCTGTTAGGAATACAAAGGTGGCTCCTCCTTACTTCAGCAGTACAGACATGTTTTCTACTAGGTGACTGGCAGAGGGATTTAAGCAGAGCTATCCAAGTTATTGGTTTTTGGCCTGAATGGTGTACTGGTAAGTTTTGGAAGAGTCTTGAGAGAGGCTTGGCTACAGAACATTTAGGAATCATAGAGGCTTTTTTGGCTTTACATCTATGAATTACAAAAGCACATACCATCAACTGTGAAAGACATTCCATTTCTGTGATATAAATGAAATAGCAAGAAGGAAAAAAATACAACTTCTTCCTTTCCCACAAAAACTATGAGGCTTGATGCCAAAAGGCTATAAGGATTTTATTGCTTAAATAATAAATGGCTGCAGGGAACTGGACTCTGCAACATGTTTATTCTGATGCAAAGCCAACAACTTTTTTCTGAAAAGCTAGGAGAAACTCGTCTTTTTCCTGACGAAGAGTTAACTGCCCTCTACTTACATTGGTTATAAAATGGTAATTTACACAAGGCCATGAGAAAGCTGAAGAGCAGAGCCCTGTGGGTTTCCACATCACACCAATGAGGACAATCCCATCTCTTCCCTAAACCAACCAGCCTCCTCGCTAAGTGTCACTTAGGCTTGATTTGTTCCAACACAGGCATGAGGCTTGTAGGTTTCTTCCTGACTGCAGCCTTGCTAACATGTCTGCAATCTCAAGAAAGTGTTTGCATTTCCATCTTTAATATCAAAGTATGAGGCTTAAAAAAAAAAAAATTTAAATGAAAACTTAAACATCATCCAAGATTATGTAGGTAGAGTCTTGGGTATAAGTTTTTGCCTTAATCTAGCTAAACTCCACAGTAAAACAAAATACTTCATAAAGAATTATGCCAATCAAGCAGTTACCACTGGCAACTTCTGCAGGCTGTCTGCTCATATTTTAAGCAGCCAAACAGTCTCACCCACAAAAACCCATTCTATATGTCAGGTCACTTTAGTTTCTCAATCCAGTGGACTTCAGTGTAGATGGAATTTGGCACAGTGCCCTTACCTATTTTTTTAATCCCATGGGAAGGAAAATCTGATCCAGGAGAAAGCAGGCATAGAGGGATCCTATTACTGATTCACTTTTCTGAATAGAATTCCAATTAACCTGGCTGGCAATATTCACAATTAAGCACACACTCTTTCAAGTCAGATTGTGTTTGACTGCTTCTGGCTTTGGATGTTAGTCACAATCAACTTTTAACTGCTGTTTGGGCAGGAAATGTCTTCCAGCTCACAAGGTAGTCATCAAACTGGGTGACCTGGAGATATCTAGACAAAAGTTATAGGTCAGACATTTCCCTTATCCTGCACTGTTACCTATACATCTATACATCTGTATCCTGGACTATAGGATACAGATAGATAGACATGGATAATAGAACTGTAGCCTGTAGGCCAAGGGAAGTTATATTTCCTCTTTACTCATCAATAATAAAAATGTTGATTGAATGAAGCAGTTACAGTATGGGGACCACCAAGATGGTCAGAGGCTGCTCTTTGAGAGACTGAGGCAATAGGGTTAGTTCAGTTTGGGAAAGAGTCAACTTTGAGGGGATCTAATACTGAATTCAGCACCTAAAAGGGGATTTTTGAGGAGATAAATCGCGGCTTTTCTCAGTGGTGTATGGTGGGAGGATGAGAGCCAAAAGCATAAGCTGAAACAGGAGAGGTTCAGTCAAGCAAATGGTGTGCAAGCCTAATCCTTGAGTATTTCAGGGTTTTCAAGACCAGATAAAGCACTGAGAAACCCAATCTGACCTCATGGCTCTTTTGAGCAGGAGAGTGGACTAGAGCCCTCCTGAGGTACCTTCCCACCTGCATTATCCTGTGAATCTACCATCCTGCGCTGTGACTCGTATGTAGCTTTTCACAGCTTCATCTTAATATTTTTCATCTGGACATAAATGGAATAATTATACATGAAACAGTAGTCTGATCCATAATGGTTACAACTACATTGTTCACTGAGGGTTTCTTCACAGGCTAAATTTGGTTTCTGAAAAAAAGTATCAATTGTTAAAGTTGGAAGATGCTATACTCTGTTTAATATTCAGATTTAATTCCAGCTTTGACCAACTTTTCTATTATCAGACATAACTGAATTCCTGGTTAATATGTCAAGAATTGCATAGAAAAGCCAAACATCACAACACATGGTGAGTATGTTTTTGTGACCATTTGTAATGTGATAGTTTGTGGGTCACTCCACAATAAATGGGCATCTGGAATGGCCATTAGGGTTTGTCAAAAGTATTACACATCTTCAAATGGTTGTGGGGATGGGTGTGTTAGAACTTAGCCTCAGTAATAAGATCCATCCATAATTGGCAGAAACTGTAACAATACCCCAGCTGTGCCAAACCAAGAGTGAGGATCCGCCACAGTGCCAAAAGGCAACAAGCTTGATGAGGATCTGATCTCATAGGTGGAAGCCCTGAATCAGGCAGGATGTGAAGGAAACTGAGTAGCCTTAGCAGAATAAAGAAAGTCTTTCCACAGGTAGAAACTAAGATACATGACAGAGAAAGTAGAAATATGTCGTCAGTTTTCAACATAGAGAAAAGTAATTTGAGTTCAAAAGGGTCAGTACTGGGACATATATATGCTGATTAATCTATTCAGAGTTGGCCTACAGTAGAGGGTAAGCCCTGAAGTGACTGGAGGTTTGCTGATTCCTGCTGTCTCATGGGAAGCAGGTGGCACTAGCCCTTCTCCTGTTGGTCACTGCCAGAAGACAGGAATCTGGGACTAATCCTCTGATCTTACCCAGTAAGTTTCTTTTGATATAGCATGTAAAGATCCAAACTGTAGAAGATAAAAATAATTTTAAACTCAGGCAGACCCAGACAAGAAGAGCAGTAAAATGGAAAAGATGGTCAGGCATATATGCTTCTGTACAGTAATATTTTAATTCATGTTTCTTTGTAGTATTAGCAACCTTTCTTGTTCAACTATGCAAAATGGTTTCTGCTGGCAGTAAGTCCAAAATAACACAATTCAAGAACACAACAACTATTTAATAAAACTAATTAAAAAAAAAAGTCCTCAAAGAACTTGCAATGTAAGTCAAACCACAGCAAGCTAAAATAAACAGAGATGCAGAAGATAGTTGCTTACTGTGAAGACTAGATAGGTGTCTCTATCTTCTGCTAAGCTTGGGACAGCAAAGGGAGAAGAGGTAGAGGTGGTAGCAGTAGCAAAGAAGGCTGTAAGTAGCATGCTAAGGGGTGAAAAGTACTATCAAACTGCTGTTGAAACATAGGATAAGAATTTTTTTATGCCTTGTTATGTCATTTCCTTGAATGTCTTAAGTGAAGCCATCCAAATCTCCCTTAGAGCAATATTGCATGCTTATAGTGCTGGGTTTTAACAGTAAGGTCAGCAAGAAGGTGTGAATTTTTCAGACTCTGAACAAACAGCTATAGCAGGAGAGCTCTTAGTGCAAACCTGACCCTAGAGATTTCACAGGCAGTGGACAGGATTTTTTGTCTCAGCAGCCACTCTAGCTTGATTATTATTTTTTACACATGTGGGAGAAAATAAGTGACCAGCTCAATACATGCTATTGATGTTAAATAACAGCAATGAAAAAGCAATACCTCATTTGTTAATATGATATCTTTTGTATACCTGTCACAATACTGGGAAACAGAGGGGCTTAATCTTTGATATTACATATTTACAAGCCTTGTAGATCAAACTCAAATGGTATTTCAACTGTACTTTACCTAGAGCAAGAAATGTCTAGGCAGATAGCCCAGAGCATATTTAGAGCTGCCCTGCAGTCAGTGAGACACATGAAGTGAGTATACAATGTCAAAGTACTGTAAAAATAAGTCAGCTAGAATGTAATTGGCTTGGATCATAGGTCTACAGGGCTAAGGCACCAAAGCCATTGGTAAATTACACAGCCATTTTTACTTATTTCCTGTTTCTTCAACTCTGAAGTGATAATTCTGTTGAAGATGATAAAGGCTGTTGAGGAGATTTTATTTAATACAGATGGACATGTTAATGCAGAGTGATCTACCCATCCCTCCAATTAGCCTACTAGGTGCAGCTTGATATAAAGCAGAGACTGGAGCCCTGAGGACATAAAGCAAGACAGGGAGAGCAACATAGCTCAGCATGTTTTCAGGAAATCCAATTATTTGTCTGAAGCTTTGAATTCAAAAGTGGATTCAGAAAGTCCTAAAGCAATTATGATTTGCACTGAAAGAGACTGGCTAAAGCCAGCAGCTAAACGTTTGTATTGTTTTTGGCTTGTGTGTTCCATTTATACAGTAAGACCCTTTAGCACAATCACTTCAGCATGTAACTGAAATGAGTTTAGTTTTCAATAGAATTCTTCTTTCAAATAAGTTGATAAGAAACACTCCAGTTTTCTTATTTTTAGTACAGACTGAAGGCCTTAGAAACAACTCTGTATTTCAAAAATTATTTTAAAACTTTTATGATCAGTGTTGTGTTAAATGTTTTGCACAAGATGATAATGCTGAAACATTTGCCTGGCTGTGTACCTTTCAGTTCGTCTACTGTCTCTCTTTACATATTAACATGTATGTGCTGTGCCATCATGATCCAAGGCAGGAAACAATCAGACAAGATATGTAAACATAATATTTTTGCTTGATTTTTTTTGCTAGTTATTTTGGTGAAAAAAAAGCCAAAATACTTATAATGGTATTCTCTGTGTATCTTAATATTGTTATCACCATGAAGTGGTCTGTGTTTCTGAAATTTTGCCTAATAATTTGGATACTTAAACATGCATATTTATGTATCTTATATACATAGTCCATATATATTACAACTTTAAGCCACTTTATTAATGATAGCAAAAGACAACTGAAATAATTCTAAAGGAACTGAGATATGTAAAATTATCTTTTGAGATTTGAGACATTTATCTCCTGAATAGACACTGACCTTGAACATATTTAAGTCAAATTACTTTATTCACATTTTATGTGTGCATGAATTTATTTTTTACTTTATTTTTACTTATATTATTTTAAAAATATATATTTTTATTATTATATAAAAATATATATTTTACTTTACATTTTGGTAATGAACACTATGTCTGTTATTTGTTTTCAAAAGTCAGCAAATAGCAAATGAAGTGCTGAGAGGTATGTATATCACTAGGAAATTTATTTATATATATTTAAATATATATATTTAATGCATATATCCCTAAAAAGTCAGTTGTATGATAATTTATTTCCATTTCAGAGCCTCTTTAGAGATTATAGCAGAAGAACAGTGTGCGTTTTTAATCACATTCTTCTAATTTTAAATAGTTCATGTGGTTCCTCTTGAAGATAAAAATCTATTTTATAAAACCACCCTCCTGAGCTATAGCTGCTAGATACAAAGTTTTCTTTTTTAAATAGCAATAAAAATACCTCATAAGAAAAGCTGGCCCAAAACTGGGATTCCAAGTTCACTTGAAGTTTCTTTTTAATTTAGTTTTGATCTGACCTGTGGTGGCTGTTTCCAATGTCCGTAGCCCAGGCAGACTCTGCAGGAATCCAAGCAGGGTTCTCTTTGAACTCTGCATTGAGTTTGCTAAAACCTCATTGAACCCAAGATGTTTTAAATGAAAGACTTCAGACTGGACGAAGTAGCATTTTTTGACAAAACTTTGTTTCCTTTGATAATTTCTGAACACTTCTATTTACAACATGCTTTGATTGGACACAGACTGTTATGATGAAATGACAGACATTTCATAATTATTCCCCTCCAAAGCCTTTTGGATGCCAGTTTCATCATAATTCACAAATGGGTCAGTCTCCTTCTCTTTGACTCACTTAATAAGAACCAATGTCTACCCAAGTAATCAGCTCAACATATTTTAATAGACCTCTAAAACAAAAAGACAAGGATAACCTTGTGACCAATATCCATGCTTAGATATTAGAAAAACTGAATTTTTGTTGCAAATACTGTGTCATCATTTTCATCCTGCCACATAAAACCTGTGAGAATGTCTATATTAGCTTCCGTGATGTGTCCTGAGGCTGCTTTCTGCATTAGATTTCCAGTCCCTTTTTCTAGCATTCTATGAATTTCCTTGTCTTTTCTGATTATTACTTGGGCCTGTTGTTCATTGATATGAGGTTTGGTTTGTGTCAATTGAACATCTGACAAATAACCATTACAATATGCCAGGATGGTTACCCAGCCCTGTCCCAAATTGTTTTGATCGTTACAGGGAAAAAGCAATGCTGTCAATCCTCTGCCTTGTATGTGAGTAGCTAACAACCAGTGAAACAGAAATTGTGTTGGAAAGTGCTCCAGGCACACCACCCCTTTCATTTAGCATCTCTGGGCAGCTGACCAGACTGGCTGAAGGGTGGGATGATCCTGCTGTTAGTTAATTGTGCATACATAAAAGTTAGAATCAGACTGTCAAGCTGCATAACTGCAATTAAGAACTCAGTCTCCATATTTAGCAGCACTTATGTAGGTTTTCTGATTTATTAAACAGTCTTGCTAGTTACTTTACTTTCTGAAGTGTTTGCAGGACACAAACATATATGTCAACAGTTGTACTTTCATACGTATATACCTCTATAGATGTACACAAGCATAAGTGTAAATATTTGTACATAAAGGATACATAAAGTTTTTGTGATGTTTATAAAGTTTATAGAAAAACAATAATTCTAACAGATGTGGGGTGCTTCTACAACTATTTTAATCTCTGAGAAAGTCTTTACCCGCTCTGCATTTTATCCTATAAGTTGTGCCAGTCAGTTCTTACAATAAATCTCTTTGTCTTGCTCTGCTGGGTACCTACAGAAAATAGAGTCTAAACCTCCCTTCTTAGGGAGATGACACATCCTTAACTCAAGCAGAATTCATGTATAGAAAAAAAGGCTCCTTTCAGTTCTTATGTATAATCCTGGTATCAGAAGCAAGGTCAATGTTTTTTATTATCATTCTCAGTTTAAAAAATGCACATTTTCAAGAGAGTAAGAAAAAAGCACAGATTTCAAAAATAATAATAATAAATAATAAATGTACAGAATACACACATGGAATATGAAATACACAATACAGAATGCATTATGTTAGCTTAGCTTGTACCAAAAGATGGGTTTCATTCATAAAATATATCTTGCTTTGCTTCCGTCCTTTTCAACTTTAAATATGTTCATACACACACATACATATGTTTTTCACTCAACATTTTTTAAAAAAAAATTAAAAAGACAAAATATTCCGCAAATATTTGCACATCATAAAAATAATTAATATCTGCTTTAAAAATTAAATGTTCTTAGCCCTTCGGAAGAGTAAAGTATTGATTGTCAGAGTGTGACATCAGAGGAGCAGAAGAGTCACTGGTGTAGTAATTAATCTTCCCCAGTAGGAACGGTGAGTAAACCTTGTTTGGGAGAAAACTGTGATCAATATCCCTATTTTGATTGCATTTTTTATAAGGATGGCCCTTAATAATATTCAGCATGGTGAAATTGCTGCTCTGTCTTCTGAAAAGAAGATGCAAACAGTGAATATAGTGCAGCAATCTGTACCAGTTGTAGCTTAATCCACTGGTGGAATTTACGACAGAGTTAACCTATGAAGTCCTCAGTGGTTTGGTTTGGGCCATCCAAGTGCCTCTCTGTGTACATTACATTACACTAAATATGTTCTTTGAAAGCATTTGAGGTAGAATTGTCTTTGGAAAACAAGACAAAGAAGCATTACTAGAGTGTTCTACATTAATACTCTTCCTGATCTGCAGGTTTGCTTCATTACCTATTAAGCTTTGTATGATAGCCTTTATACACCTCTGGAGTACAATTCAAAGCTAATTCTTTTTTTTTTTTTAACTGTTAAGAGTAAGAAAGCTTTTAAGGTTTATGGTACAATGGTGCTTCAGCAACACTAGTTTCTGATGGAAAATAATATATCAATACAGTTATTAAGCAATAAAGGCAGGAGAGGCACTTTTAGAAATCAGACAGTACTTCAGCCTTTTAGGAATTAGAATAAACTTTAACTTGAATACATTTTATTGCTCTTTTTATTGTTCTTAATGTTAAGTGAACACTTCTGGTAATATTATAATAAAATTATCTACGAATTATTGTGACTACATCTCTTGTGGAAGTTTTGTCCAAATGAGAAAGGTGTTGGACTGAGTCTTGTGTGACTATATGGAAAGACCCAGGGAACAATAGGCTAGTCAGTCTCACCTCTGTGCCTGGCAAGATTATGGAGCAAATCCTCCTGGAATCTCTGCTAAGGCACATGGAAAATAAGGAGGTGCCTGGATACAGCCAACATGGCTTCACCAAGGGCAAATTGTGCCTGACAAATTTGGTGGCCTTTTATGATACTGCCACACACTTG
>JAOXNG010000012.1:92407629-92418304 GCA_028566535.1 Scolopax minor
GTCCATTGCTTGCAATAAAACATTTGAAATGTGACAAATGTGTTTGCATTGACAGCAGCATTTAAACAGTCCTGAGCTCCATAAGCCTTGTATTTATTAATACAGGAAGATACAGAATTAAATATGGGCTGTGGGGAAAAAGTGGCATGGAATAGTGTAAAACACACTACTGCTATCATGTTGGGTCTTTTTAAGTGATGGAGGTGGACAGGAAGAAAAGCATCTCTATAGTAATAATATATATTTTACAATACATTATCTATGGGCATACACAAGAAAACTTACACAACTGCATTGACTCCTCTGCAATAACGCTCCCACATGCTTCGAAACCTTGGCTGCCCACCAATGTCCCATACCTGGAAAAGGTAAGAACACCCCAAATGCAAAACAGTGCTAACAGAACAGAACAAAAAAAGCTCTTACATGCAGCATGCAGGTTGTATTAACAACACCTAAATATAGGCAGCTTTTTAAGTGACCTTCCTCAAAAGACTGGTCTTCTCAACCCCTTCCAGTCAATGGAGGAAGATAGGCACATTCACAGAGCAAGTCAGACCTGTGACCTAAACAGCTCTGAGCGTCCATTTGGAGAACTCTACCCTTTCCCACTAACTGCAAGAAGTCTTACTCAGATACCAAAGTGGATTCTGCAAATGCACAACCGAAAACTCACAACGAATAGCATCATTGTATGAAAATAGTTACAAAGTTGCATATTTTATGGAGCTAGGGAGACCCGCGTTAAAAATGCATCAAGCCTTCAGCAGGATAAAGACAGATATTAAGTAAATAAAGAGTTGGTCAGAGAGCAGATTGAGCCTTTGTAAAGGATGATATACTCTAGGGAGCTCCAATACCTCCACAGTTCTCCCATTTGTTCATCAAATGTGTTTTAAAGGACACATGGATTAACTGATCAGAACCAGAAGGAAAACAGTAGTGCAGGGTAGGCCTGAAGTGATTAATCAGGGAATCTTAAAGAAAGGAAGCTCAAATTCTGCTTGGGATTTTATAAAGCTCCAATCCTGCAAATACTTACGCATGCTATTAGTGTCCAGCAATCCCACTGAACTCCTTATCATCAAAGGCCAGCATATTATTCTTCTGTACAGGAATTACTTATTCTGCTTTGCTTGCAAAAATTCATTATTTTTGGTGGATGACAATAATCTTGTTTCGTAACTGTCTCCAAGATCAAGGATCTTGGAAAGGATCTAAATCATGCAGGCAACGGCTACATTATGATGTAGCTGTTGCAGCTACATTTTAAGACAACTGTGTTACAAGTGACACATCTATTAAAATAATGATGAACACTGAAAAATAAAAGAAATGGATTTGTTCCTATGTCAAAGACAAGAAGTAATTATTTCTTATTTTAATCAGATTCAGCTATCAAAACAATGGGTACTATACACCAGATCTAGGAGGCATATCCATTACAGAACATACTAAATATGGAAGTAACGTACACAGAAGCAAATATTCTTAATAGCTGTTTTCATATTTATATTTTATAAGTCCAAGCATATTAAAACTGCTACAGCAACAAAGACCTGCACAAAAGAGCAACACTTAGTAGACCCTTGAAGTAATAAGGCCTTCTACTAATGTGGCTATATTTTTAATTTCACCGTCTATACATCACATTAATGTAACAATTTATCTATCATTTTCAACACCTTATGTTCATATTTTAGAAAGAAGTATTTCACAATTCACTATTAAAACAATTCCCTGATTGATATCTTACTCTTCCTTCTGGCATAACATTAGTATATCAGCTAAATGTAGATTGCCTCTGAACCCCTTCATAAGATCAAGAATTTTACATATTAAAGAGAGTCGAGTGAACTTCTGACCATGAACTGAATATCATTTATCTGACTGACATTTGAAGAGCTTTTTCAAAGTTCTTAATAAAATAAACTTTTATTTTAAAAGCTTGAAAGAGATGAGTACACAGTTCAGTATTATCGTTAGATAACAAACTTCACACCAACACTAATTATTCCAATAATTCATTGGGACCTTGAAACTATCAGTAACCATCTGGTGCACATCTGTGCATCTGGAAAAAAAAAAAAACCAAATTATTTTCTTGGTAGATCAGAGAAGAAAGAAGGGGAAAGAGGACAGGGAAGGCCAGTAGCAAGATCAGATTTCTGAAGATTGACAGCAATTATTCCTGGTAGTCAGAAAAATCTACAAGATGAAATAGCCTGGACTAATCACAAAATAAATAATACAAGATAAAGAAATATTGGTTTTGTCCCTTTTTGATGATATACTGTATCTATACTATATTAAATAGCACTGCAGAACAAGTCCTGTTCTCATTAGGAGAGTCACCTTGAAACAACGGAAAGGTAAGTCATTTCCAGTCAGTTTCCCTAATAAGGCTTACAGCTATTCCTCAAAGTACAACATGAAGGACAGAAGATAGACTAGTGCTTGGGAACCCAGTTTACATCAATATATTAAGTTATAACTATCTGAAATAGATAAAGAAAATTAATGCATGAAATAGATAAAAATAAATCCTCACCTCTTTGCCTATGAAACTGACATGGTGCTAGTAGTAACTTTCTAATACTCTTTATTATATTGAATAGACAAGGACTGAGTTAACTACTCTCTGCCCCAAACCATTTCCACAGAACTGTGAGAATCCAAGAGACACTCAGGAAGGAAAAGGGAGAGGTCTTAGAGGAATTAAAAAGTTTTCTTGCATGAGCCTTGTATGCTTTGTACATCACCTATTTTTGTATCCCAGTATTTAATACACAGGTAAACAGTATATTTTGGATGTGAACTGGGAGAAGCAGGAGACTCTAACAGCAGAATATACAGCTAGCTATAAAAAGAAGTTTATTTTGTCTGGGTGTGTTTAAAGAGACTGGACTTGAAATTGTTCTCATGTCAATGGGAATAACATTTTCACAGTATTTACGAGATACTTCTATTTCTAGAAAACCAGCTGATTTTAAGCATCAGAAAATGCCCGCAGAATGATGAAACAAAAAAGAGAAAAAGTTTCTTTGACACCCAGTACCATTGCCTCACAAGAGATTAAAATCTCAAAGAGCTGTTTAGGCTCAATCTCAAAGGCATACACCTTATTTCTACCATACTTTATAAATCACAAATTTATTTGTTCCTGTCTACTCCTATAGAGTATTAATTCTCATCATGCTTGTACAACCACACTTCCATAAACTAATAAAATGTTTCAATTTGTAAACTAGATTAAACGCCGTACTTTGGAATCATCATTTACCATAGGGCTTGTACTTACCTGCTAAATCAAATTATTCTAAAACAGAAATCTCTCTTGTCTCTTGTTCAAGTTCTTCATGTGGATCTAAGGATCCTTAAGAGTGATGTGTTCAAGGAGCAATTTTTTTTTCTTTTGCACAGAGGGGTGTCGTGACAGTTGAGCAAAATTCAACTGGGGAATAGGTTCAAAGGTTTTTCGAAAGCTTTCAGTTACAGAAAGATTCATTGACAATCTAGTTGTGTTTCTCTTAATTAGCTTACATTGTGGAAAGGCTTGATGGTTAGTGAAAAAGTTGCAGGAAAAGATTTTCCAGATGCATTTTCTATATGTTAGTTTTACATGGCTTTTTTTTCAGACATGCTGGATAGGATATTCCTAGTGTACAGAGGTCATAGATTAATATGGGGTTGGAAGGAACCTATGGAGATCACCTAGTCCAACTTCCCCACCAGAGCAGGTCTACCTATAGCAGGTTGCAGTGTGTACAATGACACATTTGTATCACAATATCAAGACACGGCTTCAGTACCTACAAACTCATGGTAGTCAGTGAAGCCCAGACAGCTATTCAACCCACCAGATGTAACATCTTCTTTAGGATGAAAGAATTGTGCTTGTGGCTTGGTGGTATCACCTAGAGCTCCGCTGACCCTTATTAAAGGAGCTTAACCCTCATTGCAACTTTTAGCTGGTTATATTCAGGTATCTTAATTTGCAAGCTGAACCCAACACTACAAATAGCTGAACTCAGAAACATATCTTTCAGCTTGGCAGTATTCAGAAAATATCAGCCATAAAACCTAACCTGAACAAACAGGCGAGGAAATTCTAAACGCAGAATAATATTTCGGCAGAGTAAGGTATCATCAGCAACATCCAACACCACGTTATGCACAGACAAGTCCATGCATACTGAGATGTGACTAAGGAGGTTATGTGTATGCAGCAAACAGCCATAGCACTCACACACAACTCAATGTGTACTGGCAGGGAGTAACTGGAAAGGATGGGATTAATTTCCCTCAACTTCAGCCACCTAAAATGTAGGCATCTAATCTTTGTAATTTAACACTTCAATGAATTAGACATAAATGACTTGGTCAAGATCACAGAGGAAGCCAATGCCAGTAGCTGAAATGCTGTCTTCTCATTCTTGGTCTAGTGCTTTATCTGACATTGAATTTACTTACTAAAAACAACAACATAGAGATTACTTACACCAATACATCTATGCAGAAAAGTGGTGTATCACATTAGATTTATATACACAAGGAAGACTGCAACCATCCTTGTACTATATCACTAATATAAGCAATCATGTATGATGACTTCTTGAAGGGAAAATAATTTCCACTAAATTCCCCATGAACCCTGCTGAGAATCACAATTATTTGTGAGTTCCTGATGAGAATTCTGGACTGCAGAAACTGAAGTTAAATCACCAAACTACTTTCATGAAACAACTGAAGTATTCTTCCTGTTCCCCATACCCACCAGATTTCTGTGTTCTGGATCTTCAGATTTACTACTGTTAGCCTGCCAACGTTCCAGTAGCCAGAATAAACACAAATGTATGAAAACCTTCCACCTGAAATGCTCCATGTCATATAGAGCTAGCAGTGTGAGAAAATCTGGTTTTTGTTTTAGCCAATTCCAAAAAAACCCATGGCTTCCTCAGATGATTCAATAAAAAAGTACTAAAGAAGGAAAGGAGGAATAGGAGATAAATTTTGTCAATCATACCTAAAATGTAATCCTTTTCAAGGCATGGCATGGGTGTATTTGGGGGAAACCTAAACTAAATGAATGATGTTTTGCTTTTACTGCTTTAAAAGCCCAGTGAACTTGTCTCTATCTTCTCACTTAGTTTATGAGAAATCTGGGTTTGGGTTCAGCTTTCCCAGCAGGATTTCTTGAGAAAATGTTTAAAATAACAAGTTCAAAGCTTTTCCACAGTGGCTGAGTGCAATGCACTTTTCTTTGCAATCTTTTGGAGCTTTTCTCTTTTCTATGTCACAATTAAATAGTGACTGAAGCAGAAAAAGACTTCCCAGTACAGGATTTGAACACAGAGTACCATTTTTCATTCCATCAAATAAATAAAGCTAAAGATGTAGTAACTCCCTCCTTAGAGGGATGTTCTGAACATCACACCTGATATGTCATGAGTCTTTCTCTTCTCTCACTCACCAAACACTGTCCCATATATATCCACCTGTTCATCCATGCAAAATGGAAGAATTGCAGGGGAAAAATCTATGAATTCGGTGTATTTTCTGTGGCCTGACTGTCAGGGTACTCTCTGGCCACATACAGATTTGAGTTTCACATAGAAGGGGGCTTTGTGGACTTTTCACAAAATGCCAGCTATTGTTAAGCTGAATCAGAAATTTCTGACTCAAGCACAGCACTGAGAGTCCAGGCTTCCCTCTCTAAAGTCCTAAGGCTCAGCTACTGCAAAACTCATTCTTGAGGCACCTTGTTGAATCTAGCTCTGGATAAGTATTTATCATCCATCAGTAGTTGAAATTTGCAAATATGGTTCATCACTGAACAAGTGACGAACATTTTGACTAGCAAATGACAATCATATTACAACTTAGCATAACACTATTTTGTCCTTTGGAGTATGAAAGGACCCACTTCTCTTTTAATATGCATGTATTGAAAACCTCAGATGGGCATATTTCTTAGTGAAGAATTAAGTGCAATTGCACAGTGTGTCAGAGCAACAAAGAGTAAAGAAAAATTCTTAAGTAATTACTCTGATTGTTCTCCTTATACTTGCCTAAGTCCAATCTCTTCTACCAAAAAAAACCTGTGATAAAACCTTGTTCATTAGTCTTCAGACTATTTGGCACAGAAAAGTTTTACTAGAAATGTTTGGGTTTAGAAGCCTTGTCTTTAGTCTTACCTGGGAGTTGCTCTGTGTGTTATTACTCACAAATACATGCCCAAGAACAGCATTTAATTTTAGCATGTAATAAGAAAATAAACCTCCTGTTTACTTTTGTTCACCACTAATTAGATATAATACTTTCCTCAACATTTTGCAAATCATAATTACATAAAATTAAGGAAATTGAGAGAATGTTCATAAGGAAGGCAAACACACAATTCAGTGAGAGTAGTTTCTCTGTCAGGTAAATAAATTTCATACATCTACACACCCAAACCAAATTCTCTCAAAATCAATGGAAAGGCTCCCATGGGCCTCAGTGGCTTCTGGATCAGCCCCAGCCTATTCCCATTAAAGTCAGCTCAGGACTTGAACTAGATCATGATGTAACTGAATTAATTAGCATTAAATTACGAGAAACTACTCTCCATTACTACAAATTACTTGTAGAATATCCAAGCTTTATTAATTATTTCAGCAGTGCTGGATGAGATTTTCTTTCCATGAATATTACTAATTACAACTTTAGGACCAAGTCTGGGCTTTCAGATTCCCATTGACATTTTACAGTAACAGGTATGCAAAGCCATAGGTGCCACCTCATTACAGTAGTTACCACCAGCTTGAGTTGGGCAGAATGAAATCTATCATCATGACTCTTCTCCTGGACTGTGCACCTAGTTGTGTTGGACTGTCACAAGGATCCTATTCCTTAGGAATTTTGCACAGCCTGAAAGTCTTCTGATGTGGACTTTTAGGCTTTTTTTATTTGGTGCTCTGATTTAGTATATATGAGACCTTCAAGCTGGGAATCTGATGTTAGGTCTGTACTTCTTCCTCAAGCCCAGCTGTCTACATTTGGAAATGTATTTGAACACACTTTTCTGGAATGGAATGTCAAGAAAATACATAATCAAGAGGGCATCATAGATAACGAGCTACAAAAACCTGTTTGTCACCCTCTTCCCACAATAACGAAGAGCCTTCTACAGCTGCTAATTAGAAAATTAGAACACCACAAATGGATTATATTTTACTGGCAGCATAGCGTCTTTCCCCCAGTGTTTTAAAGTACTTTTTGAATTGTTTGCTGTCAGCAAAACAAGTGTGCTACCTGCGATCCTATAGACAACAAAGCCCGGCAGCAGGATTTCAGTCAGGTGATGTCACCCAGGTAAAATTGTACTGACAAGCTTTTAATTAAAGTTTTCCCACACATCTTACTGCTGGTCCCCAGGAGCTATTATTCATTATGTGCCGACTGTCAGCCAATTGTGAGTCGGGAGGGAAGTGTTTTATTTTCAAAGCCCTTGCTGACAGCTAGAGAACACTTTGTTATACAATCTGTTTACTTTTTTCACACACACAGTCTTGCTAAAGGGGAAATGGTCATGCAGTAGTGTTTACAGTTTATGGCAATAATTAAATGCATCTGGCAGAGCAGTAGCTGAAAGGAGGTCGGTGTGGGTGTGGGTGAAAAGCCATAAAATTCCTCCTATAAACAGTTACTCTCACCTTGCAGAGCCCCTAGCATTTTAAGACAAGGTTTCTTTGGGAAAGGGCAGGTCCAAACAGGTGCACAGATTCTGAAATGGGAATATTTGGACCTAGCCACGTGGTACCTGATGCTAAAAAACACTGTCCAGGAATCAGGGTAACACTCTGTTCTCGTCTGGGACTAGAACAGTTTGAAGTGGTTATAAAACAGCTGCTTGTCCTTTGCATTGTTAAATCCCAAAGTACTTACCTCTGTAAGAAGAAATGTACAGTGAGAAACAACTTGCCACCAGATGAAAGCAGAAGGTGGTGTGGTGTCCTGTTTCAGCAAAGGGCCAGTATTTGATGCTTAATACTTACAGAGAAACAGTCTTCTCAAAATTTTTAATGACTTGCAATAAAATATTTTTTATCAATTGACAGGCGATAATAAATATTTATTTACAATTAGGAACAACTTTTAAATCATGGCAAAAAGTTGTAAACAATAGTCACCTTAAGTATTTAATACTTGTATTTATTCAGAATAACAGAAAGTCAACAAGTATTCTTAAAATGTTATTAGGTGAATTAAAACTGGTGCAATATTCACATACAGAGGTAAAAAATAAATTGTATGCCATTTGCTGCCAGGCCATTAGTAATTCTGTGGAAATCACTTGCACTAAAAAGAAAAGAGATTGGAAAATAAATTAATCGATGGATATTTAGATACCATCTTTTACTGGATATTTAGATACCATCTTTTACTGATATATAATATAAATTACTATGGAAATTATGGAAGGGATACACGTTTCCGTATTTAATGAATGAAAATCTTTCACTGCTTCTAGGTGTTTTTAAATAACTACATTCTTAGGAAATCCCTTTCTTAGATGGAAAATGTTAAGGAAATCAAGGAATTATTTAAATCAAATTATTTTAATCAAAGATTATTTAAAATGGGCTGTTTTTGCAATTGTTGAGCACTAAGCAGCGGGCCTTAGTTGTCTATAGACAGGGATGGGAGGCAGCAGCTGTAGGCAATGCAGTATGCCTGCCTTAAAAAAAACCTTTTCTGTTTAGATATCATAAAGTCTTTAGCACACCAGCATATGAACAGACCAATGCAGGTTTCATTAATGGAGAGAAAAACATTAAAAATTCTAATTGCAAATTTCACTTATAGTTGTCAATTTATAGATTGTGCTTTCCCACTATTACTGTGGGGTTCTTTTTCTTCTCTAATGAAAGATTTATCTTGTTATTTTTTAGTTTTACTGACTGGTAAGAGCAAGATCATATATATTTTATACTTTTTTGGCTGTAACAGACAGCAAATAAATCCTAAGATACTACACAGTTACATTCAAATTAACATATTTGTGATCATACCATCTTCATCTTCCCAAGCTTAACAAAACCAACATACTATGAATAATGTAAGCAGTTTGTGTTAATCTTTACTTTAAGATCAGTGTTATAAGGGAGTATTATTACTTTAGGATCAGCATTATAAACACTAACAGCAAGATTCACCAGAGATTTCAGAAATGAAAGTACAGAGATTAGGTAAATAGCCTGAGATTTATGAGGCAGAAAAAGTGAGGAAGCTCTTGCTTCAAAGTTCAAAGCTGCCCATGCATTTTAGTCAACAACTGTGGCATTCAAAATGCATGGAGCAATAAGCAAAATTCTAGGCTCCTTGCTGATAAGGGCAAGAGGACTCATCAGCCAGTCATGACCATTTCACTCTTCTCTCCAGCATGCTTTCTACCCCAGAGATGTTGGGGAAGCTGCAAGGCAAAAGAGCCAAATATCTTCAGACAGAGCGGGTACTTGACTCCAGCAGGAATTATTCCTTCAGGTGCAGTGCTCTGCTAATGTGATTGCACATCTTCCTGCTGGAGCTAGTCCACATCTAGCTGATCTGAAGCGATAGCAAGCAACTGCCTGCAACTGCCTTCCCAGTTCCCTCCCTCATAATGCACCTGCCCTTGTGATCCTGGGCTCAGGACTCTCATCTGACAAACGCAAGGGACAAGGAGTACCACTAGTTCAACTGTCATCAATTTTCACATGCAAAAATAAGCTGTTGGTCAAAACAAACCTGTAAAAGGTGAGGTGGGGAGATGCTCACAAACTGATATATTTGGAAGTTAACAGGAAGTTGCAGATAATTCATTCTATGACAAATGGGATTTTTCAAACAAATCTGATAGGGATTCTTTAGAAAAATTCAGGTCTGTCTGCAAGGGTTTGATTGTATTGCATGTACACACGTGGCTGGACGTTTAACAGGCACTGGACTGTAGGTAAGGCAAAACAACACAAGGCAACACTGCCTGACACCCAGTACACACATGTACTGGTGAACTGATGTTGAAGACTGTACCACAGCCTCTTCATCACTACTGGTATGTCGCTCAGTTAAAGCAGAAAGGACTACTGGTGCTATAATCATGCTGAGTAACATATGAGAGAGATAATACCAATGGAGAAATTACTAAATTGCATATATACAAGTTCAAATGGGCACTGTAAATCTAACTAATCTATTTTTAGCAGTGTTCTGAAAGCATCTATTTTTTGTCCAACACAATATTATCATCAAAGGTCTGAAAAGAAGCTCAAATAGGAAGGTAGCACAAAAGAAATGGACTCGAGGAAATTATAAAGACTGGTCGGTTATGCAACTCATTGCATTTCATGTTAAGGAATGTAATAGCCATTTGCTCTTGAAACACAATTACTGGGGTTTAATAAATATTGGGGTTTAATTAAGCTGGGGTTTAATAATAACCAGATAAGTATGAGCTGCCCTTCTTGCAGGATACATGATAATTTAAAGATCCTTTTATGCCCTGGCCTCCGAGTTTTCTGCAATCACCCATTACTTCATTACTTCCCATATTTACTGCTTCTTCCAAATCTTTGGGATTTGAATTCTTAGATATCCTTTAGGGCACTGAGCAAAATGCTATTTCTTTTCATTCTCCCTTTTACTTGAAGAA
>JAOXNG010000012.1:92424668-92440426 GCA_028566535.1 Scolopax minor
AAATTTAAGCCACTGCCTACATAGGCATGATGACAAACATTTGAAAACCAGAATATTTTATATTTTTTTTTAGTAATCATATTTAATATTATGGGTAAAGTACCAAGTTTTCC
This sequence comes from Scolopax minor, assembly GCA_028566535.1. Taxonomy (NCBI): domain Eukaryota; kingdom Metazoa; phylum Chordata; class Aves; order Charadriiformes; family Scolopacidae; genus Scolopax; species Scolopax minor. The sequence continues at coordinate 92,424,782 of JAOXNG010000012.1, forward strand.
TCTGGAGAAACATGGAGACAATTCATTTATCTTTTCAGTGCTTATTAGCATTTTAAAATTAGTCAGAATCCAACAATAGAATGTAGAAAAATGAAGATAAAGATATCTTCCATGAATGTCAGATTTTCAAAGAAACTATTTAGCCATAATATAAAAAGGATTCTAGAAGGGATAAATACTGTACAACTGTGCTGGAAAGAGAGGATAGAAAGAGCTGGTCAGTTCTTTTGCCAGAAGGGGGTTTTTCAGTAGAGTGATCTGCTTTATGGTTCATGTCCCTGGAAAGGGTAAACAAGTGTCCAATCTTCTGATGGATATGGTAAAGCAAGGGCCAACTCTTAGGAATATCAAAAGGATCTCGTGTGATTCAGGGTCTCAGCAATAAAACAACATAAGAAATTTAGTTTTGATAAAACTGGACTGATGGCTGGACTGATGGTAAAATAAGTCCTACCTTTCCATATAAAGGGATGGTCCCTGAGCTATCAATGAAGTATGAGATCTTGGAGTTATGATGGAAAATTCCATTAAAAGATCAACTTGATACACTCTGACAGTCAAAAAGACAAATCAACCTTTAGGAATTAGAAGGAAAAATGTATATTATTATGCCACTCAGTCAACAGATGGCCCACATTTTGCAGAGCACAAGTTCTCATACACTCATGTCCAGGAAGAGATCACTGAATCGGGAAAAGTTGAGAGGAGGACAAGAACAGCCAAGAGTATGGATCAATAAGAAAGCATTTCAGTTTCTTCAGTTTGGAAAATTAACAACTGCAGCATGGTATGATAAAATCGTCTTTAGGATACAATGGTTAGGTGGGGGTGCCCAATTCACTGTGACTTGCACTGTAATAACTGAGGTGTTTAATGTTGCTAGAAAGAGGAAGGTGCAAAGCAAAGAAAATAAGGTGATCTTTCCTAAAGCAATGTAGTTATAGTGGGATGCCCGGATGCAAAAAGATGAAATATTGAAAGCTTATATATATTCAGCGGGAGTCTAGGTAAGGCCTGTTAGAGAAATACAATTATGCTATAAAAACCATAGGAATCACAGCTGGGTTAGGAACTCTCGGATCACCTTTTATTTTAGAAAATGTTGTTTTCTTTTACAAGAACACAAAATAATAAACTCCTTTAAGAGCATTTTTTCTCTTTCATTTCTGTAATTCTATATTTTTTCTCTTTTTCCTTCAAATTTCATGAAGATACAGATAAGATTGTATACTTTCATGATTCCTTTACCCATCAGCAATTTCTCTGATCTTACAAAAGGTCTAGAAAGTTCCACGGTGAAAAAGAGAAGAAAAACAAATAGACATTTGAAAAGAAATATTTACAGGTTTTTCATTTTTTATATTTGTTATCAAAAAAGGATAATATTAGAGAAATAAAAATGTACCACTTTCCAAAGAAACACAATAAAAATGTGAATTCTAAATAAAGTAAGAACATATTAATTTCAAATTTCCCATAAAAATGTTCAAGTGTAATAAAAGTAATTTTTTTCTCATTAAAGTTATTTTTCAATTAAGACTAATTTTCTTGCAGGATACACTTGTATTTGATGTATTAATGTTGGAATTAAAATACCGGGATAACTGAGCATTTTTCCATCTTTCTATACATTATTTACATACAGTTTATATATTTTTGCCTATTTTTTAACATATTTTTACCTATTTTTCAAGAACTAAAACAGTTGGACCCTCTCAAATTGGTAAGGTTTATATAGCCTTATATACATACATTCTACAAATAAACATCTTTTGCAAATTTCATAATAAATTGATATTTAAATTTAAAATCATCTATTTTTGTAACATCATTTGAGAAACATCAAAAAAAGGCAATCTTGCAGTAATTTAAAAATGACACCATGCCCAAATTCTAGTGAGGGTCTCTTGGGCCATGGAGACATAAGGGGGGAACAATAAGGGAAATAGTTTGATGCCTGCACTGCTTTCCAAGAACCATGCTCAAAATATAAGCAAGTAGATCACAAATGCAAAACTTTAACTCATTATGACCTTTTGCATTACGGAGTTGCATTTTTCTTTTTATCATCAGTCCCACTGAACTCAGGCTAAACTAAAAACGCCTGGTTTTCATCCAGGTATATATTTCTTCAAGGAAAAACTAGTAAACAACATGTTTTATTCAAATTGAGGATGATATGTTTAGTTGAGTATTGTAAAACATACTTTTAACATTTAAGACCTGACTGTCTCGCATTATCATAAGGCAGTATAATGCTAAATAAGACCAAGTAGAGAGTAAAGACTGAATAAAGACTCAGAACAGTTCTCCATGGTGAAGGGCACCTACACCTTGCCACCTTCAGAGCATTCTCTAAGAGCAAACCGTCTGCAAGGAGATCATCATCACTGACTGGTTTTCTATCTGGCACTTTTCAGTGAACAGTCATATTGATGTATTTGATCTATGAGTTGTGCTGAGATTGACTATTTGATGGAATACTCATAGCAACCATTTTTCTGTTTGTTATTAAAGTTTAGTGACAGGTCAGATACACCACATGGTCTTGTTTCTATACTCTAATTAGATCATCTAATCTTGCCAGATTCTTTCTACCTTCATCAAAATCAAACTGAGTTTTATTTCTTTAATAAATTAATCCTGACTGCACTTCTCTAATTATAGTGAATAATTACAGGAACAAGACTTAGCTCAAAGTGATGTTTACGCAGTACTAATATATAAGATACATCAAAATCAAACTGCTAATTGAAATTTTTGAAAAATATTTGTGAATATTTTTGTTAAATTTTCAGTGAATACCAGCATGGATGACTGTCATCAATAAATAATAGACATCTGAACACTGAGGATGGAGGAGGTATTTGGGAGTTAGCATGCAGAAGACATTTAACCAAGTTTTTACAAAACTGATCTTGCAACAATCATGGAATCAGTTAGGTTGGAAAAGTCCTTTAAGATCATCAAGTTCAACTGCAATCTACAGCTACATGTCCTTTAAATACCTCCAGGAATGGTGACTCTACCACTTCCCTGGTCAGCCCGTTCCAATGCTTGACAAACCTTTTGGTGAAGAATTATTCCTAATATCCAATTTAAACCTCCTCTGGTGCAACTTGAAATGGTTTCTTCTTGTTCCATCAACTGTTACTTGAGAGAAGAGAACAACTCCCAACTTGCTACAACCTCCTTCCAGGTAGTTGTAGAGAATTCTCCCCTGAGCCTCCTTTTCTGCAGACTATGAGGGAATGCACTTAAGCTCCAGGAGTCTTGGGAAACAGATCATTCAGACTAGGTGTTCTTAAAAAGAAATGTGTGAACTAAGGTAAAATTATTTATAATTCAGACTAACTATGGTTAAAGTCTGAATCCACAACAATCTGCAGTGTGTGTTTGAAAACTACATAGCAAATGGATATCAAGGTGGTTACTGGGTCTTGGGCAAAGGCTTAGAAGCACGTTCTCCAAATAAATGCAAGTACCCCTGGACAAAGATCCTTTACAAAACCAGTGTTCAGCTTGTGACCAGTTGCTTTTTCTCTAAGGATCATCACTTAGAGCTGCTAGGAGGTCCAGATGCAGCTGCATGGACTTCTTTGAAACCAGATAGTCTTCAAACAGTTTCCCCCTCTGTATAAGAGTTTGCAAGAATACATCATGTTTTCCCTCATTTGACATTGCTATGAGTTACTTAGTGAAATACGAAAAAGCAGTAGCAAATTCCCATGCTAGGTGTCAGCAGTATAAATAAGGTCCTTCCACTTTTGTACTTCCACAACTTAGTTAGTTATGCCCATTTAAATGGAACACTTCAGTTTTAAAGTATAAGTAAACACTAATGGACTGCTGCAAGGAATATGCATATTAGAAATCCTCACTTGGTACACAAATGTACCAATGGACAGACCGAACCACAGTCAAATCACACACGACTCTGCCAAAAACTCTGTTGGGAAAGCTAAGTCTTTGGTGTGACTCAAAGACTAGGCAAAGCTAGAAAGCCTATCCAATGTAAAGAGCCATGGACAGAGACTGCTTTTCCACTGCATTCCCTTTATAGACTATGTCAGTCAAACCCAGAGCCTTACACTGCACCTTGCAGCAGGAGTGTGGCCAAGTTGATGGTGGAACACCACTCTCTCAACCACATTTAATTCATGATTCAAAGCCATCAGCACAAAGCACTGCACAAAATCCTGTGCAGATTGTATCTCGGTGTGACAAAGGGATGGATTATTGTAGCAGGATCCGTATCTGAGAGAGGCAGTTGCAATCTTCTGAAAAAACACAAAGGACAAAAAGAAATCTGTGGAAATCAAATTAGCCTGTATTTTTGACCTGTGGAGGCATGGGCCTTTTCTACATAACAAAACACACTCTAACTTAGTGGGAAATGTATTTATTTTAATTATGGTATTTGTAAATTTTCCGCAGGATTACCATAAAAGTAATGAGGTTGTGTTATTACAAGATATCTATCGTAACACTCTGCTATTAAACCATTTTACTACTTTTGTTTAGATTACAAAGCAGCAAGTAGTGGAAAATAGTTAAAATTACAGTTCCCCTCTAGATGAAATACTGTGCAAAGGGTACAGTAGCCTTTATTCCAGAAGCCTTATTACCCACAAGTATGATGTATAACAAATCACCAACAGGAATGATCACTTGGAACAGAGCAAGTTACTATTTTATCAATCTTTTCTTTAAAGACACAAAGTAGTGTATTAGAGTCACATTTTATGGATGTGTGCTGACTAAATTCCTGTTTAAAATGTTGTATTTTTCTTTGACCTTAGTATTTGATGAGCACGTACAGTTCAGTTACTTGTAAAAACAAAATACCAGAAAACAATCCAAGAAGAAAATCTCTGTCAAACTCAGATTCATATGATTATTTTATCTTGTACCTATGAAGGATGTAAGTTGACTTTTACTTATTTTAAAGAAAAATACCAAGAACTAAGACAAAAAGAAAACAAGAAGATTAAGTTGAAAGTCATACATTAACTAGATCCTAACTGTGAAAGACTCTAAGTTTAATAGTGAAAAGTATAGATTTTACTCATGAACCAAATATTTCACGTGTGTGAGAACAAAAACCTAATGTGGAGGTCAGGAACTGGGAGGTTTCTTGCCCTGGTTTACAAATCATGAATTATACATAAAACTTATGCAAGCATCAGGGGTCTTTAATACCAAAGCTTGATACTGAAAATAATGGTGTCTAAACCTAAACATATTTTCTCTTTGAAAATGTACATTTGGCTCTTCATTTATACTTTAATATCAGACCTTGAACCTTCCACCAGTTTGTAAGATTCTGACAGGACTCTAAAATTATCTTCACAACCAGAAGCTTTAGAAGCCTTGTGGAAAAACTTCAAGCACTTGTATAAAACCAAAAGATCTTATAAATTCAGGATATATATTTACATATTTTGTATTTGTTCTATTTAAACATAAATGACAGTTGCATTTAGAAAAATGACAACTTTTTAGAAAAATGACAACCAACTTTTTAGAACAGGTAAAATTCAAAATGCCAAGGTAAGATAAGGTAGAATTAAAGATCCTTATAAACCTCTACCTACGTGCACATCAGTTGCTGCCCTCCAGACTCAACTCCAGTACATTGCCTTTGTTAATCTGCAGAAATGTTGCTCTGACTCCTTCAGTATCTTTTCTTTATGCCTCCTGCAAGGCCCTGCTTCAAGTGTTCTCTGCTCATCTCAGTAGTGGACAAACTCCTTGCTGTCCTCCAAATGCTTGGCTGGTGAGTCTGTCCAGCTCGTGGCTCTCCACAGAAAAGGCAGCCCCCAACCAATTCCTTCTGGAGGAAACATGACACAGTAGCATCCACAAATAAAGCAAATACCATCAGTCACAGTGAGCCAGAAAAAAAGAAAAAAAAAAAAGAAAGAAACAACATCTACTCTTCTGGTATATTTCCCAAATGGTAAGAAATATGCATTACTTCATTTCCCAAATGGCAAGACATGCACGTTACTTAATTTAACTCACAATGTTTTGTCTGAATTTGACATTGTCCTCCTTCTTTGCCAAAAAGAAAGCTACCCCATCTGAAGAATAGCAAATCCGTTCTTAGCTAAAACAAAGCACTTAAGTAACGACAATATATACACACATTTATTTTTTAAAAAAAGCATAAATGAAATGCCATGCTTTTTCTGAAAAGAGTCCCTTTGGCCATACCAGTTGTTAAACCCATTCTTTTCTGCCTCTTAATTTTAAAAATTATGGTTCCACTTAGACAGAACAGCATCAGACTGTCATCCAGGTCATTAAAGATGAAATATTAATCTAGAATTTCAATGCAGTTTTAGAATTCATAAGAAATATTTTTGAAATAAAGTAGATCTTAAAAATCTAACTTCTGACTGGATATCTGTCAGGTCTGTTAAAAATCAGAATCAGTATTAGCTTACACTGAAAGAAATCAAATAACTAGAGGTGATAATAGGCTAGACTTATTCATTACATTAAGCATAGGTGTCCTTGAATTTTTATTAAATTCCATTTAAATGTCATCAAACAAAGATGAAGGTAGTAGTATATGATTAATTGTTTTGTTTAAATAGTAAGTTTTATTTTCTTACTGTGTGGTAGGGCCATATGAATTTTTCTGCATGTCACTCGGAGATATGACATCCTGTATAATTTTCATGGAAAGGTTTTACTTAATATATAGTTCACTTTATATTTTCAAAGGTATTAAGGAAATCTCAGAAATTGATTTGTATATAACTCCAGTTCTTTCTCTGCTACACTTACCTTGCTGCTCTGCTACTCGATTGCATCATTATATATTGTACTTAATATATAGAAAATCAGAAGTGAAAAACTAATACTTTGGAGTAATTCATTAACTTCTTTCTACTGAAAAAAAACAACAAAAACCCTACAGCTGAGATCCCAAGAGACTAATTTCAAAATAATCAAACTCCCATCTGTTGAAAATTCACTCAAATCAACCTACCAACATCCCAAAATTAAAATGAATGTAGTAGCAGGCCTTATATCTTCATGCCTAATTTAGTGTTTATTAGTCAGGAAAATATTTTGCATGGTTATTAAATTTTCCACTAATCAAAACAAGAATGCCATCCCTTCAGACGTATTGTTATAGATATCTCTATAAGTACACACATCTTCCTATCACAAGGTAGTAGCCCTTTTTAAACTTAGATGCCAAAAGTTAGGCTGCTAAATCCACAATAAGAAACCTACTGCTTTGTGGCTACACCTGCAAATCACACTGCAATCAGTACAAACTCACCTTCTTCATTAAAAAGTTTTTATCTTATCCATGTGCTTGTGTTTGGATTTAGAAGTCTTTCTTTAGGAGACATGGTTTGATCACTTTGGGTTATTATTTTTGTTTGATCCTTCTTAATCATGAGAACATGATTTCTGCAATATGGAACAGTGGTCAACATGCTTTAAACTTCCTACTGTAGATTCAGATTACAGTTTGAACATCTGCAGGGAATGCTGAAAAATTGTAACAGAAAATGGAAAGATGTTGTTTGTTTTTTTCCCTTCTTCAGTCATAAAAGACTAGACTATTGCAGAATCGGGCAATTCTGAAATCAGTCTTCTTTAGAAAGCAGTCATTTTCTTCCTCAAAGGTTGTTGTATGGTGTTGCATGCTCTAACACTGTACTTGCATATCGTTAGTATCTGTATCTCCTGTGCAAATATTTCTCATGGGGATAAATTCTGACAACATAACTTCTTGTCTTTTAAATGGCTAAATTGGCATTTTTTGATGAAAAAAGACACAGAAGGAATGTCTCTTTTTTTGTAATTATCATTCTTAATTTGAGATTTCTTTTCTTCATGTGGCTTACAGTACTGAGACTTCTATCAGTGTTTTGCAATCCAAAAACACTGAGGCTTCAAAAAAGACCCTGGAACTCCTGTTGGGATATTATAATTACTTATTCCAAATCTTCAGTTAGATTCTTCATAACATGGCATTATCTTGTCAATCGTTTAAAACAAATGAGACCAAATCAAATGGCTTGTGTTTATTTGTCACTAAGGCACTCTTGAATATTTTTCTGATAAGACAATGCATGTGAAGAGTTATTATACCAGCTGTTCTTTGACATAGCCATAGTCCAAATTCTGTGGAATGCAAGTAGTTCTTGCCTTTTTACAAACTTGCGCTAGTGGGGAAATAAAAAACCCAAAGACTTAAGCATACAAACCACAACCCATTTCTTCCTCCAGATTCACTGATCCAATTCTATTAGATACACAGATGTGAAGCTGAATTTGCATGGTGCTGTTAATTAGTAAATTAGTTACAATTAGTAAACATATCATGAAAAGTTGGCATCAAAGAGATTATAAAATAGAGGTTTTGCACTGCAAAGTCTTTGGTGTTACAGTGAATGTATGGAACTGAGCTCCTAATTTTAGGGAAAAAAATCAAACTGGTATCTATCACTTATTGCCCCACTGTTACACCAGGACATGATCTAATTTACCTTGTTACAGAGATATTTTATGCACAGTACTTAAAGATTTCCTTTGGGAGAATATTTGTGAGAGGCTCCTCCAGCTCATCTAGAACTGAAGCTCCCTTTCATTTCACTTAGACATATTTGAGTGTAACTTCTTGCTTATGCAGTGCTTTTGATGTTGTGATGTACTTTCATTTGCTCCTTTGTTAAGGCCCATGATGACAGGTATCTTTCTTTTGTTTTTAACCTCATAACCTTTTTAACCTTGTGTTTATTGTCCATTTATAGCACCTACCTCTCTTTGACTTCATTCTCCCTTTCTTCACTCTTCCTTCTGCCTTTATTTTTCTATTTAGACTGCATGCCATTCAGACCTTCCCTGATTGTCTCTTACTTTGGTTTTGTAAATCACTGCTTATGAAATAGAATGTTATTCTCCATTGTCCTTGATGTATTTAATTGAGAAAATGTTATTTTATTCCCATGAGTCAGGGCCTCACTTTTGAGCTGCAGAACTGCAGAGTTACCAGGCAGAGTACACAAGAACACTGGTATTCTCATCATTACACAACAGTGGCTCGCATCAGCCAAGACCTTCAGATCTTCTTAATGCACAAATATGCTACTTCAACAACAAAGAGGGGAAAAAAATCAGACTAATCATAAATTTGGGAAAAACTGAAATGATGTGTCAATCAACATGGAGCCTGCTGTCCATTCCACTAAACACAGTGAGACTGAGCTGTTTGCTGCTTGTGAGTTCACTCCCATTCAAATTATTTCGAATGACTGTGCCCATGCTGGTGAAGAGGTAGTTTCCTGCATTCATAGAAACAGAGGAGTTTTCTGCCAGGTTTACTAAGCAAATATGGAATGAGTGTCAGATCAGACTACAACGCAGACTAAAATTGTACAAGACTGTTGTGCTGAACAGACGCAAGGTTTTGACATAGTATAAAAAGCACATCTGCCAGCTGGAGAAGTTCCACCAGAGGCACCTATGTGTCTTTCTCTGAGTCAGATGCTATGCTAAGCTGACCAGTGATGAATTCCTGCAGCGTATCCACATGGAAGGCCCAGGTGTAATGGGCTGGACATATGGCTTGGATCAATGATGTACATATGTTCAAGTACCTCCTATGCAGGGAACTGGAGTGTGGAAAGAGGAAGCAATGGTGATCCAAGAAAGCACTTCTAGGACACCCTAAAGGCAGGATTGATTGAGTGCAACCTTCCGGCCAAATCTTTTGAGTTCTTTGCCAGAAAGAGACAGCAATGGAGCATCAAGGTGAGGGAAGGCATAGGCCTCTTTGAACAAAAACAGATGCCGTTGGGCAGGAAAAGCATGTGGGGAAAAAAAAAAAAAAAGACTGTGTCAGCAACAGCAGCAGCAATAGATCATTCCATGCAGATAGTGAGTGGCATAGTGACAAGCATGGTAAAAAGTAGTTATCCTGCACAGGCTTCTACAAACTTTCTTTGCTTTCCTTGCACCCACTGAGTTTTACTCAACTATCAGCTGAAAAATTTACCACCTTCCTTCACTTTTGGGTAGAAACTGTGATTCCACAGTTTTACACATATAAATAATAACTGGGGTGGGTTGTTTTGGGTTTCTTTGTTTGCTTTCATTTTGTTATTGAAGCAAAATTCAAAGGAATATTAAAATAAAGTCAGAAAAGCAAAATTTTATTTATTTTACTAAGTTAATCATGATAATGCAAACATTTTATCTTCATGTTTCTTTTTTTCTTCTTACATTTTGCTAATGTTGTCGAGAATTCTGATCCCTCTCTTTTATTCTGGTAGCCTTCTTGTTGTAAAATATGACATCTGCCAGCTTTTAAGCAGCCTGAGTATACCAACTAGCTGCTGATTTAATGACATCCATACCTTCTGCCCTTGTTCCAGGTGGGAGTCTTATCAGAAGTCACAGAGTGAATGAGAAGGGAAGCTGACCTACCTCAGAGACCCCTGCAGTTCAGGACAGAAGTAGCCTGGAGAGGGTTACATAGTTTGTTCATGCTGGCAATTTCTGAGGACATGGCTAGGACACAGCTCTATTATAACAATTCACATGCCTTAAGTGCTTCCTCGTGCATCCGTGTAACTGCACACACCTAAGTCCTCAGGCCCTTAGCTAAGGCTCTAGGGACACAGTTTGTCCCACTATTGATTGTGAAAGGAGCTCAGGGTGATTTTCTCAGACTGAGATGTTTGCCAGTAAGATATCAAACACTGAACAAATAAAATCTGTGGGGATCTGAACTTTTTAAAGTGGAGTTTCCTGGACTTCCACAGTCCTGCTATGCGACCAAAAGCTTGGCAGGACACAATCCTTACTAAGAGGTCGTAAATTTATCAATGAGTTACTGGAAGTTGCAGAGGTACCACTTACCTTCTCAGTCAGCATTTTAGAAAATAAGGAGTGGAGTCTCTCTCCATCTGTTCTTGTAAGGACTGGCTTACCTGATGATTCTTACCTGTGCTCTGCATGGCAGATCTTCATTTGCTGTTGGCTTTTACAGGCCTGACACAGCACTCAGCTGACCCCCCTGCACAAGATAAAAGACTCTTTTCTCTCTTTTTTTTATCTGCTTACTGGCCATGATGAGGCCCAGTCTGAGATGTCTAACCATCCCCCCCAATTGTACAGAAAAATCCTACATCAAACTGAAGGCTGCTGAACACTCTTCAATTCCTTCAAGGACCTAATGGCAAAACTAGCTTTTTTCACAATCATTAGCATTCACATCAGATAAGAAGTTTCCTTCAGAGAAGTTGAAAGATCCAAAAAGGAAAGATATATTCAAAACTTGTGCATTTTTATCTTTCCTGTTGGGAAAGTAAGGCAGTGTTCAGTTCTGACATAGAATAGCTAGTCTTCAGCAAATTGCAGGTGACAGTTTTGCAGTTTTCTGGCTCATCTATGCAGTCAGCAAGTCTCCTAGTTCTATATCCCTACACCATCTGATCCTTGTAAGCCCATATATCTCTTCAGGGCATGAAAGCCCATTGAGATGAAGCTACTGATTAAATGAACAGCAGCAACAGGAAAAACTACAGCATTACAATGGGATTTGAAGGAGAAAAGAAACATTGAGCAAATACCGTTTCACTTCCCTGTGATGCTCATCTTTACTGCAAACAGGTAAGTATAAGCTCAGTAAACACGACAGAGAAATGTCTATGTAGTAATGTCAGACTACCACCTACCTCCTTTTCTTCTCTTTGTTATTCCTCCTTACAAATTTGTATGAAAGCAACATGCTACAATTTCTGTCCCCATCATAGTAAAGAGAAAAACTAAACATAATTTGAAGTTTATTTGAGTAATAGAAAATCTTTCTCAAAAACTGTACAGCCAAATCAAAGCAACCTCAAGTATTACATACAGAAAGCTAAAAAGCAGATGAGACAACCTAGTTCACAAAGTGCATCAGGAGGAAATCAGTACATTACTTCTAAGAGCCTTTCTTAAAGCTGTAACCGGTCATACTTACCAAGTTGGGGGTAAGTGTGGGTAGTAAGTTGGGTAAAGCATCCTTTTTCAAAGACAATATCTAAGTTTTTATGCCTAACTTAAAAGCACATGCTGAAGACCTCTTGTGGGCTAGTGTTTAGAGGAGCAAGCCAATCAGAAATACAGAAACTGAGGTGGAGTTTAGGCCAAATTTAAGTCCAAAATCAGTATCCAAAACCTTTTCTTTGGATGCTGCCTTGCCTTGAAGGCAACGTGAGCTTTACTGTGCTCAGATTTGCTCCAGTTTGACCTGGTATGAGGAGCTGGGCACCTTGCTTACCAAAGTGGTGGGAATCCCAGATGAGGCTTGGCTTCCATGAGAAATTCCATCTAGTAAGTGGTTGGTATTTCTTGCCCCTTGAATGAGTCCCTACTGGCTGAGCTCCCTGACTCAGATCACAACCTGCAGAGTATGCCCAAGAAGTGCTAATAAAACGAAGCTACTGACAACATCATGAGAAGCTGTTCCTGGGTTTTAAAACCTGGGGGCAAGGAAAAATTAATGCACTTTATTCCATTAATTAACCTATGTAGTGGGAATAGGGTATACAGTTCTGTACATCCCACTCCCTTGGCTCAAGGATTTAGGACACTGAACTGGAGCAGGAGCTAAAGACGACAGAACAAAATTTGAAAAAATTTGCTCTGCAGCTGTTAGACTGTTGGTCAGGTGATTTCCTTTATGGAAAACACTGTGTCCTGCTCATTGCTCCAAAGAAAATCAGCAGCAGCCTTATACTGGAGAAAGGACACACAACTCTGTCGTGTACAAGTGGGCACAGATGCCTGGACTAGGCTGCTGGTGTCTCAGGGAGGGGCAGGATTCCACACAGCCCTGCTCTGTGTTTCCTGGGCTGGTGGACGTGGTTTGATCCCATCCTGACATACTTAATCTTCCCCGTGGGCTGTACAGAATGCTAAATTCTGTTTCCAGGGACAAGCACATCTTTCTCCAGAGTTCTCCTGAATTATGACCAAATTGGATAACAGCCATTTTTGCAGCACCCAATAGACAGACCCAGCTGTATAAATAAGCACAATTTAGCTGAAGTCCGTATAACTTCACTGATTTACGTCTGCTTAGGTTCTGGCCTTACAATATTGATTTATGATTTGATATCTTAGCACTTACTTTCACAGGCAACAGGCCTGACAGTTCATACAATCAAATGGATATTTTTTTAAGCCACTCTTCGGTTGTAATCAAAATTTCTTTTTACCTTCAGTGCATAAAAATTACTACCAGCTTTAAAAACACCATACTGTAACCACCTTGATCTTTAACAAAGAGTTCTCAATTTTCCAGAATTTTGTATTTGAACCAGAACAGGAAACAGTTTTCCAGGAATGGAATAAGTAACCAATCTGTGAATTGTATATACAACTAGTTATGTTAATTATATCTCCATCTTCAATCCATCTGACTACTGTAATTTAAAATTACTTTGAAAAAAAAAAAAGGAAGAGAAAGCACAGTTGACAAAACAAAGAATTAGTCTGAGATGATTACTAAAGAATCTGGAAATTTTCACATGTACAACATGAATCTAAACATGTCAGAATTTAAGCCCAAAAGTCACAGAACCCACTTTGGATTCAGATTCTAATCTAGGAATAAAATGATGGAAGTATAATTATGTGGCAGAATTATGCTGAATACAACTGAGAGTTACCAAGGATTGAATTGCTTGTCTTTCTCCACCTTGTCCTCAGCCAAGTGGCAGGAAACAGCTGGCTAGAATTTTTGAGTGCCTTTAATGAAGTGAATACTTAGTTGTTAGGATTTGGTGATTAAATGAAATAAGACTAATATTCCTGAGTGGGTTTGCTGAAAGATGATTGTCCTAAAAGGAAAGCAACTCTCTACGTGACATTTAGCTAGGGAGTAAACTTATTCAAAAGTTCAATTTGTGGAGAAAATTCTTAAGGTGTTCTTTTTTTTATTGTTATTATTATTATGAGGCTCCTTAAAGACAGTAAACCAAGGCGCAAATTAACTGATTTATTTTGGATGTCTCACCTCAACCAAATACATACAAGTGGCTAAACTAAATAAATAAGCTAAGTGAATTTATTCTGCTGTCAGGAGCCACTTAATGTTCTTCTGTAATGAATGTAAAGCTCAGAAGGTTATTCCAGGGTTGTTGTAGGTTAAATAAAGTTCTTCCAAACAAAATCTGGAAGCTGTATTTTGTAGAATTCTCGGTATATAGGAAACTCATCCTGATGTTGGAAGTTTAGGTATAACAACAGGCATCAAAAAGTGACTAAAAATATGATGTTGGACATTTTGCATCTGTTTATGTTTTACTAGAGGAGACGTAAGAAATTCCAGATTCACTTTCATCATGTTTGGTACTTGCAGTTGATCTATATTCCAGATTTGCTTAACAAGAAATATTAACTTTCTGGGAATTCACCCTCCTTCTTAGCTACAGTTATAATCAATTCATAATGTAATTCATGAAGTAAATACTATTTGGGCAAATGATCAAACTAGACTTACCATATTTTTGGAAAAGGGAAAAAAAAAGAAAAAAAAAAAAGAAAGAAGGGGAAAAAAACAACCCACAAACAAACAAATGAGCAACAACCAAAAAAAACAGGGTAAACTGTGTTCAACGAAAACATGAAAAGTGTTGTCAAGTCACTCTGATGTCAAGTCACATAGTTCTAATGGGAATTTAATTCTATCAAAAAATATACTGAATAATCACATTTGTGTTCAGGTTATTGTTTGAAGGCACTCATAAAACTATTTAACAAACAATGTCAAAAAATAATAGCATACATAAATATCTTCACCTATCATTGGCAAGCCAAATGGGTTAATTTGTTTGAGTATACTGTCCATTCTGAATAGTTTAAATGCTCAAGGCATTAGCCACTTCTAGAGTGAAGAAAGGGTTCAAAAAGTCACTGCATGAATTTTTCTTATTAAATATTTTAAACATGAAAAAATACCTCCACTTACAACTTCATTCACATCTCAGTCATATAAAAGGGAGATTTTTCTGACAATTTTAGTGAACTTTTTTGAGGTCTACAAACCAACACAACCCACTTGACTTCAGTCAGTTGACAGAAATCTAAATAAGTGTCACATTTAGCTACTGCCCATTATGCCCCCGGGTTTGGTAGGGGTTTATTACTTAACCTGAAATAGGGAAGAACTCAGTTCTATCAGTAACAAGGCACACTGTAAAAAAGTAACTAAAAAATGTTAGTGACAACAAATTTGAAGGGAAAGGAACAGAATACTGCATCTAATTGATCCCGTGTTTTGTTTCGTATTTCTCAAGGCTTCCAGGATTTTGGTGACATTTAAGATGCTTTCAAACAGTATTATGTTTGGAGTTTTTTACGCATTGCTCAGCTCCTGTTTGTTTTCATTTTTGCCAATGAGAGGATATCATAGCAATATAGTCTAAACCTCCACAATACTCACTCTGACCTTTGAAAACCTGCTGTGTAAAACAATATTAATGTTTATAGAGAAGAATCCTTTAAAATCTAGAGATGTTTAAGCAAAACAAAACATTGGAGTGGGCACTTATAAGACATTATCTATCATTTTAATTTTTTTTTTAATTTTTTTTTTTCCTAGGGCTGGTTTATAACAAA
>JAOXNG010000012.1:92497633-92512623 GCA_028566535.1 Scolopax minor
GATCTGTACAGTACAGCGACAGCTGCCTGGATCTACAGCTAACTGGGTACTTTCTACCTATCATCCTTGATGAAGCCTAAACAGAGTGATGAGATGTCTCTGGAATAGCAGTTCTGAGGATGATTCTTTGATTTGGGGGAGAACTCAGTCCCTGCTCCATGTCCGGCCACGTGGGAGCCTTCATATGGGTGTCACATGGGAGATATCTGCCAGGAATGTCTCTCCTACCAGACTTTTGGTTTTTAAAGTTAAAACCTACAATCTTTCCCATTTCCTCTCCCTTTGAAGCCACACAAGTTTGGATGGAACATTTTAAAAGGTTTCATTTTACTAAACCATTGTTCGTTCATCTGTCCACCCATCCATCCATCCATCCATCCATCCATCCATCCATCCATCCATCCATCCATCTATCATGTCTGAGAAGTCATGGCAGTCCAGTGAAGCTCTCACTGACTGAGAAACATAGCTCCTATTTTTAAAAAGGGGGAAAAGGAAGACCTGGGGAAGTACAGGCCAGTCAGTCACACTTTTGTGTCCAACAAGATCATGGAGCATATCTTCTTGGGAACAATATGCTAACGCACATGGCAAACAATGAGGTGATTGGTGACAGACAATATGGCTTCACTAGAGGCAAAGGGTGCCTGACAAGTTTGGTGGCCTTGTTTGACAGAGTTACAGTGTTGGTGGATAAGGCAAGTGGAACTGACATTATCCACTTGCACTTGTGCAAAGCAATTGACACTGTCCTGCATGAGATCCTTGTCTCTAAATTGGAGAAACATGGATTTGATGGATGAACTGCTCAGTGGATAAGGAATTGACTGGATGGCTGCACTCAAAAAATTGCGGTCAATGGCTTGATGTCCAAGTGGAAGCCAGTGACAAGTAGCATTCCTCAGGGGTCAGTACTGTAGCAGGTTGCTTAATGTCTCTGTCAGTGACATGGACAGTGGGACTGAGTGCAGTCTCAGCAAGTTTGCTAATGAAACCAAGATGTGTTGTGTGGTTGACACGCTGAAGGGAAGGGATGCCATCCAGAAGGACCAGGGCAGGCTTGAGAGGTGGGCCTGTCAAACTTCATGAAGTTCAACAAGGCCAAATGCAAGGTCCTGCACCTGGGTCATGGCAATCCCAGGCATAAATACAGTCTAGGCGGAGAATGGATTGAGAGCAGCCCTGATGAGAAGGACTTGGGAGTGTTGGTGGACAATGAAATGCGACATGAGCTGGCAATGTGTGGTTGTAGCCCAGAAGGCCAAGAGCATCCTGGGCTGCATCAAAAGAAGTGTGACTAGCAGGTCAAGGGAAGTGATTCTGCCCCTTCACTCTTCTCTGGTGAGACCCCGCCTGGAGTACTGCATCCAGCTATGGAGCCTCCAACAAAAGAAGGACATGGACATGTTGGAATGGGTCCAGAGGAGAGCCACAAAGATGATCAGAGGGATGGGAGCACATCTACTATGAAGCCTGGAGAAGAGAAGGCTATAAGATCTCCTTGGAGCCTTCTCTTCTCCAGGCTGAATAACCCCAGCTCTCTCAGCCTGTCCTCATAGGAGTTCATGTTCAAGGCCAGGCTGGATGGGGCTGTGAGAAACCTGGTCTATTAAGAAGTGTCCCTGCCCATGGCATGGGATTTATAACTAGATGATCTGTAGAGTTCCTTCCAACCCAAACCACTCTATGATTCTATTCTAAACACTTTTTATTTAGTAGGGCTTTTTCTTTTCTTTTTTTTTTTTTCCCCTTGGAGTGGAGATTTTTCTTCCCCACCAAAATTTTCAAATACGCAAAGCACCTGTGTAGTGAAGGTAAGTCTGGGATTATCAAGGATGCATATAAGTCAGAATGGTCTGTTAGATAAAAAGAGAAGGTTGGGATATGGGATGAGTCCTTAGCCAGAGTTTAATTAACAGTAGAAGACAGAATAAGGTACATGTCTTTGTGTTAGATCATGCATCTGGAGAACTTTTTTCCAACAGGTAACGTAGTTTAGCACAAGGCTCAAGGTGTTTGTTATCCAGGGTTTATCTCACAGCTCAGAATGGACAATGGCCTGAGGACAGAGGGAAAACTGTCTGTCACCCCTCAAAAGGTAGAACAAAATAAATACCAAAGATGCCATATGTGGTCATCCTAACATAAAGTAATGAACTGTAAGGTTTTCCTGGTTCTAAAGACACCTTGGAGGTTGAATCTCTCCCAGGCATGAGTCCTTAAGTACTGTGCTAATGGACGAGTGGAATTTCTTGCCAGCTCCCCTGCGTCCTGCTCAAAGCCTGACTGAATGGACTTAGAAAGGGAGAAAAACAATGTGAAGTTGAAGGGGAGGGTGGAGGGGGGAATTGTTTCTCTGCAGCCCAAAGCTATGATGTGCAGAAGTTATGCTGCTGTAACCAACCACTACAGAGCTCCTCAGCATAGCGGCTCTACATGATGCAGAGACATAATAATAGTCATGCTCTCAACGTGCTCCTCCCAGCTTCCTCTTTTGCACCCTTTTGGAAAGAGACAGAAATTGTGCAATAAAATTCAAGGACACATGGAATTAAAGGCTCTGTCTGCAATTTGCCCCATGGCACCGTTTTGGCCTCTGGATCCTTATGTGATGAGATTTAGTATTTGGCATAAAAAGATTTAAGGTTTGAGGGGAACTTATTTAACATTTTAAAGCTTCAGGCAGTAAATAGAGACTTATTTAGATGGTTTATATGCCTGAAGTTTGAGAAAGAACTGTATCAACTGAAAAAAAATGCATTACAAACATTATTAAAATATATATTTACATAAAGAACAAGTTTGTTCCTGTCTGGGTGCTTTGTTTTCTGCACATGGAAAAGACCACATTAAAATAAACAAATGAGTATTTTCGTTAAATGATCACACTCAGAAATGTAGCAGCATAACTTGACAGTAAGGATACCCCCTGCAAGCTTGCTCATAGCATTGCTCCTGGCTGCTTACTCTGTCTTCTCTCACACTCTGCCTGTAGTAGAAGGGATTGTATACTCCAGACATGACTATCATAGACCCTTTTTCTTCATTTTTCTCTAGTGACTGCAATAAGATGAACTACAGTCTTGCATGAATAACTGTATTGATACTCAAAGGGTAAAATATCAGAGGATAAGAGGAAACAGTTAAGCTTCTAAATGTAAACTGAAGAATCATTATTGCACTTTCTGCAGAGAAGTAAATGCCTTAGAACTTTTCTAAATACTAACCTGTGTGAGGTTGTCTCACAGCTCTGAACAGTATCAAGATTAAAGACAAATCATGACTACATGGATGAAATTGCTGGTGGGACGTCCTCTGTGCAGCCACCTTTATTTAGAAGTTTTCATCTTCTTCAAGCCACCAGTTCCTACTTCTGTTTACTTTCTTGACACATTGTGGGACTGTACAGGTTTAGCTGGTGCATTTATATGTACAACAGAGATAATTACATAGGTCCTAGTCCTGCAATTGAGCCTATCTGTATGGTTTGCACAGGAACAGCTATGTCAATTTGTACTGTCAGGTCAATAATTACTCTTAGGCTGCAACTCTTTGTACTGGATAAGATATCTTTAGTTAAACAGGAATATGAAGAAATCATCTTTGCAGTCTAAAATTTATCTTTAGCATTCCCATATGGTAAGTAGCTTTATAGCAACACATGTTATTCTAGCAGCCTCAACAAAATTATTCAAATTCCTGACATTGCTTTGATGAGACCTGTGCAATCAGGATCCAGAGACAATGAATAAAATATATAAGTTACAATTTAACTCCACTGTTCAGTCGCATATGGAAATTTTCTAATCAAAAATATTTTAAATTTCCACAGCTGAGAATCAGCCAAGGAGCTTCACCATCAGTGAAAGAAGCTTTCCCAACTGAAAGCAGTGCTCTCCTCTCTGAGAGGAGAACACACATAATCAAGACTCTCACATTTACCCAGGATGGGGGTTAGCTTGGAGCATCAGAGGAATTCAGGAACGGGCCACAGTGGCAAACTACAGCAAAGGGACACTCTGTGTGAATACCTTGAACTAGAGTACCCTTCTGGGCTGGAGCCAGGAGGTGGCATTACCAAGCAGACATTGTCATCTATGTGGACTGACTAAAACAGAGCAGACCACTGGGAACTAACGTCCTGTTCTTAATCCAGCTGTATCAGCAAACAGATAAATGCTTTGACTGCTCATCCCTACTCTCTTCTGGAATTGCCTCTTTATTACTTGGTCATCAGAATGATCACCTTTAGTGATTAGTTATTGGAAGAACAGTTTCTGAGACATTCCCCAGCTGCTTCAAGCAGATTCAGACAGGTTATGACACATCCTCACATTAATTGTTTAAATAATACATCTGATTTTTCTTTAGATTAATTGGGGAACATCCACATGATTTGCTCAAACACTTGACTGTCAATGTTGGTAACTTCCTGGTGAAAGATATTAGGGATGGTAATGTTTTCCATTCTTACAGCTGGATGCAGATGACATAAAAAGCAAAATCAAACCGCAGTTTTGAGGACATAGATATCAACTAAAGGTTGGACAAAGTGTGCATCTCTGTACTGCATAATAGAGAGTAGCAGAGAGGATCTCCATCTAACAGTAGCAGAACTGGTACATGCACAGAGTACAATGACTTGTGAACAATTGTGAGAAACAGGTATCATTTCAAAACTGAAAATGGAGCTACAGTAAATGAATGCAGGTGTGTTGTACCATCACAGGACTCCATCTTTCAGAACTAGGTAAAAAATTGTAATAAAGCTATCGATTTTGTTAAAAAAGTGCAGTCAGACATTCAAGTGTACATTTTGAATGCACAGATACTGTATTTTAAAATGTAACATCTGCTTTTGCAGCTACACAGAAAGTGATAAAATTGTAAAAGTAACAAGACAGAATGAAAATCCTGGGTCTATATTTTCACCTAAACACTACAGGTATATTTACATATTTGGTTTTGGGTTTTGCTTGGTTTTGCTTTGCTTTGTTTTTGTTTTTTAATTGCATTAAATGTATAGTGCAACTATATATTTTAATTAAATGATATTGGTAAAAGCAGAGAAACTCAAGTAAAGTATAGCATTCTTTGATATTAAATGTATGCATTAGATTTTCGACTTTTTTACTACAATCTAACTAGAATACTGTTTGATCACTAATAAAATACAATAACCATTCTACTCATGAGATTAGGCTGAGAAATCACTTGCTGTTATGGGCCGAGTTATTCTGTTAATCCATACTCATGGGATTAACAACGATTATATCCTTTGGGAAATCATTCAGCTTTCTAAATATATTTCTAGTTTTCTTCAGAAGTACTGGTAGGAAAACAAGAAGTGAATGGAATATACAGACTGATTTCCCATGGTCTTTGAAACACAATTAATCTAATTGTATTACATTTACATAACTCCTAGGCCTTTTGCTTAAAAAGTGGGCTTCCTTTAATCCATCTGTCGTACTTTATTCTACTACAGGATAGAAATCACAACATGCTTGAGAAAGTTAATCATTAAAGACTCTGAACTGCAGTTTTATGCACAAAAGGGCATAGGTACTGGCACAAATACACATTATATTGTCTTATCGTACTATCTGCTACACATTTAACTGTCTTTGATCTTATCTAATAATAGATATATTGCTGAAATAATCACCATTTAAATATATTAGGTTGTTTGACATAGGTACTACACACAAGGAAAATCAATAATGATTATACAATCACTAGATACAATGTAAACTGCATACCGCAAATGTCTTTACAGGGTTAGATAACATCACAGAAATCCTAATGAAAGTCAATAGCCATTAGTTTTTAGAAGAAGTACTTGAACTTTTGGGATTTTTTACAGTAACTAGTCCAACCTTAGATGCAAGATTTTAAAACAAATGAAGATCAAAGAAAGAATGACAAGTAGATTTAATAAATATGTCTCTGGAACTGGTCAATATTTGCTGTGCTTTTGAAAAACTAGTAAATATATATTAATCTTCTGTAGTAAGTGGAATCTATGTTAGCAATATTATCCAGAACCTTCAAGTGAAAGTATTATTTTCACATCCTTTTTCAATGATAGCCAAGCTAATAACCACCACCTGTTAGCTCTCACAAACTGAAGCCAGTGCGCCTACCTAAGAGGTAAGGTCACTACATGTAATTCTTTAGCAAAGCTTTATCCCACAGTCTTAAGTAGCACAACAAAACAAAATTACAACAAAACCTATAACCACTATTAAACACGTGTTCAAAATAAGAACGTGGCTTATGAGTAATGCTTTATTTGGTTCAGCCCATCTGAAAGTGACACTGTAATATTCTTTTTATACTTTCTGAATCTACATTCCTGTCTAATTTCAGTGTATACATCTTCATCAGGATTTAATATTGAAGAGAAAGAATAATATTTTGATTTGAAAGATGCAAAATTAAAATTAAAAAATTAATTCTTTTGTAAAGAAACTGTAGTGGTCATTTGAGAAATATACAAGGTTGTATCAGAAGTTGAGAATTAAAACCATTTCACGTGCTTTGGCATAGCAAGAACATAAGAATTTCCAGCAAGAAGTGCAGCATGTACCTTTAATCAAAGATGAGTGCAGTTTTATCCCTACACAAAATAAATTGGTGGTTCTTGGTACTTTCCAGATGTAAAAGACAGTGCCCAATATAATTACACTGACATAAAGGTCCTACTGCTTTTCTCGCCAATAAGACATAGAAGAGATTCTGTAGATAAGCAGGCTTTGAAAATAGTTGCAGAGCTGTAAAACAATTTTGTCTCAATTAACTGCTATTTTAAGCAACATTCAGAAAGCAATACAGTATTTTATATCTCTATGCCTTTGAGTCAGACAATTTTAAAATCTCAATGTATAAGTAAACATCAGAAGAGGATAAAATGTTTTGCAAAAATATAATCCACTCATTCCTGTTTGTCTTATAAAATTAAAAGATTTTGAAGGTATAGAACCAACAGTTTATAACCCTTATCTTCTATCCACTCTAACATGGCTGTCAAATTTACTGTTTAAGCTTTTCTTTGTAATCACACTATTACGCACTTCATCACCTTCCCCACCCCCATCATTCGATCTAATGGTTTTAAAGGGAAAGGAAATTACTTGTCTTCACTGCCAGCACTTGACACTTTTATGGGTCATTTGTAATGAAGCTATTCTTTGGTTTTAATGGAGACCTTGATTTGGACCAGTGTGAATAATTGTCAAAAGGTGATTAATTAAATAATCACCACCACCCTGTAAAATGGATCAACATATTACATTACACTGATCTAAAAGTTATTTTATTCCTGCATTAGACTTCAAATTCTATGCATTTAAACAAGCCTTAAACTGGGCCATATAATTTACTACACATTAATTATACATATAGTGTGCCTAAGTAAGGAAAAGTGTTTTACACCTTTTTTAACTCTGTAAAATATGCTGATAAGGCTTATAACAATAAAAGATCTTTTTGGGGAAATAGTCTTCCTGACTGACAATACACACACACATATATATAAATAATATATACATGAATTTAACATTAAGAAAGATCTCTATGTTTTGGAAATGCACGGTTTTAGGTGAGACAGAGATTTAAAAAAAAAGCGCACACAACTCCACCTTTAGCTAAATCCAAACAAGAGACAAACATATGTCTCTTATGTTAGCCTGTGCAGAAGATGGATAGATATGTACTCTTAAATCATGAATTATTATTCTTTAGTTTAGACAATCCTGTGCAGTTTTATGCACTGCTAACTCTTCGAAGTAATAAACTTTGTTAGAGTCACAGCTTTTGTTATAGCTTATTGCCTTCAGTTCCTTTTAGACAGTTGTAATACTATTAGCAATACTATTTGTAATTGGCTCATGGGCTGTATAAATGAAATGTCAGGATTTTAACACATTTTTTGAGGCGAAGTAAGATAATGTAGCATTTTGGTTACTGTACCTTTCCAGAAGAAATTAAGCTGAAAAGTATTGCTGTTTAAGGTATAAAAAGGCACCAAACAAAGTGCATATATAAATAGTCATTGTGGGAAACTGGAGATATATTTTTTTCCTGAGAACATTTATGCACTTGTTCCAGTGTCTACAAAATACTTCAATAGACTGACAACAGAGTCACATTTCAGACAAACATTAAATAGCACCAACAAGTTAAATGATGATAGAAAAGGCAATACTTCACAGAAATATGTAGGTGTCTGCTGTACACAAAAGGCAAATAGCTGTTTTGAACTGTGAAGACTATTTAAAGGTTTAGTGTACACCTTGGATTCCTGCTGCCTACATAAGTACAGAGACCTAAATCCACTGCATACTGGGACTAACTGATCAAAGCAGTAGTTAAATCTATCCATGGAAAATCTAAGTAGTCTTTGGAGGCAAGTCTTTGAATGCAGATTAGTGATTTCATTGAAGTAGTCAATCAACTGCTTTTTTCTGGTTGTTAAAATGTCACTGAGTGAACACAGTAGATAAAAAAATGATGAGCAAAAAATAATATTTCAACTTGAACAAACTTGCTATTTGTAGACTGGATCACATGAATCTGCTTCAGTCAAGATCATTTCAGAGGTAGCTACAGGAATGAATCCCACAAAGGGACTAAGTTTAATCATCCAATCCCAGACTGTATTGATTTTGGAACTACTTGCAATGACTATATAAATAAGCCATTTCTTTGCAACTGTATCTGAAGTCGGTCATGAACCCAAAACCTTCACAACCTGGTCCAAAGTGAATTATGCCCTGCAGAAATAAATTAATAAAACTAACACAGCTAGGCTTCTCTACCAACTTATTTTCACGTTTCAAGAGCTTAAAAATATAAAATCAATAATCATTTAGTCATAAGAGTAAATGAAGCGACATAACATCAAAGTATACCCTTTAGCCATTCAAGTCATTCTAGGTAATTTATCTCATCAAAAGGCACTGGTAATAATCCTTTCCACTCTGAGACAAGCCGCCACACAGCTGCTGTATTATCCTAGAGTAAACAAGTTTGGAGAAAATATTAAAAATCAATATCTGTTTCCTTCTATCAGGCCAGATGGCATCCATCATAAATCTGCCTTTGTAAAGACTTCTTTAGATTTAGCAGCCAGAGTGTGAAAGACAACTGAATTAACAATATGAAACTCAGGACAATTTAATAGGAATTGACAGCTGGATTTCCTTAAACTTACAATATTGAGGCAACTAACAATTTGCTAAAATTAAACAGACATGGAAAACAGCCCATTACATTAATGTGCTATCTAAAGGAGGCTTTGACTAATCTTAGACACTCCAAATAGTAATATTAACTTCATGGAATCCATAACAGCACAAACATAAAAGACTCCCAATTGTCATTTTTTGCATTCCTGTGGTTCTCATGCCACAAAACACAGCAATCACCTCTCCTTTGAGGGTCTGCCACACAGTCCTATTGCTGTCAGGCAGTACTTACTTACAAAAAGTTTTGAAAAAAGGAACTTGATTACAACATCCTGAAGACAATAGTTGCAATTCTCAATCAGATTTTGCAGCAGCTGTTTAAATTACTGTTGTATTGAAGAACAAATCTTCAAGTTCATCTTGGCCCTTTTCATACAGCTTTAATGTTGAATGCTTGTAGGCACCACCTACCTTGATTGCACCACCAAGCAGGCAACAGCTCTCTTCATCCTCTAGCACAAACTAGGGCCTCAGAGTGAAAAAGATTGCCATAAAGACTGTCATGTTTCATGTTTTGTATCCTGCTATGGAATCTTTTCCTAAGTCTTGTCGAAATGCGTTATCGGATGTCCTTTTGTAAATCTGTGGAATGGGGTGTGTCATGCTGGAGAGGGCTCTTAAATGTTTCCAGTTCAGACTATGCCAGTTTTCTCTTACTGACATGTGGACTACTCTGTTCAGTCAGCCTCTTTCATCCTCCCCTGCTGTTTTTACTTAAACAATCTTCTGTTCCTTGTGTTCATTCAGAATGTGGGACTTCTAACCCTAGACTTCAAATGTTAAAGACCCAAGAAAATCTTGCCCTGTCAGTGTTCAAGGTGACATCACTGCATGTGGCTTTTGGATGGATTTGAGAGTCTATCTTCAAACAGAAACATTGCTGCAAGCTTACTCACAGTGTGGCTAATCACTATGCCATGATACAGTTTGATGCCAACTCAATTTCAAGGTTTGAAGCCATAGGAATCTAGGTCTCTTCTGGTTCACACATGACACAGATATTTATGTGCTGAAGGGGCTTCAATTAGTCACTGACTGTCACTTGTGACATTACATTTCAAATTTCATCAGAAACTTATGCTTTTTAATCAGTCCATCATTTATTCTCAGTCATCTGTATTTTCCCAAAGCGGATGCACATTCATTTCTCCGTGTTGGAGGATGACTCAGACTTCACTACAGTACTCTTCCTTATGCCTATATAGCCCCAGAGTGTAATAATTTACAGTCTTGCCAAATCTGTGGCCAGGAGCAGATGAATTATTTGTTGAGCTTTTTGTAGTTCCATATTTGGCACTAGCTAATAAGACTATTTGCATATTTTCAGTTCAGTTACAGAAAATCATAAGCATCAGGTGATAAGGCAACATATCTTCTCTCAAGAAAACCTGAGAAAAGACAGGGTCTGTGCAACTCTTTTTAATCTTAGGGGGAATAAATGGGTGAATACTTGGGGTGCCTAGGGAAGGGCTTGTGAATGGAAAACTGGCAGGTGCTTGGGGCTGAGAGCAGACTTTTTTCATAAGAAATGGGGAAATCTGCTGGGATTGATACTGGCCTCCTCTCTCTGGCAGTACTCTCCAGCTGCTGTTTCTTCTCTCAGGTACAGCAGATGTAAGGAGTAGAATGATCATTTGTCTGGTTGCCCAGAGGAACAACTGGCTCTCCTAGAACAGCTTTGATAGGGCTGTGGTAAATTTTTTGGTTTGAGTCAAAAGTGTGAACTCTTCCAAATCTAAAACCTAGGGGTCCTGTGCCACACAAAGGACCATACCACATGAATGCCAGTGGTCCCATCTGCCGTAAAATTGTCTGGCTGGCAGAAGGAGCAACTGTCACCCATCCTTTAGTCTCAGCTGTGTATGCCATGGCTTAACTTATTTTCAGGAGCCCACGGCAGGCTATCAAATAAGCAAGCATTATTCCAGAGATATGAGACTTGAAGGACTTCCAGCTTTTGGGATTCTTCTCCCACTCCCATGCTGGCATCTCTCCTTTCCACAAAGATTCCCCCTTTCCTCTGCTCTCTGATCCTGTTACTGGGTTCACAGCACAAGTGACTTTGTAGTGAAATTTGCTAGCATAATAAGTTTCAGTTAGTAGTTGAGCTGGAGGGCAAAGAGAGTCTTGTGACATGATAACATTTTCCTATGAAATTGCACCTACAAAGAGATCTGGGACAGAGAAACGCAAAGCTGTGGGAGGAGGGAATAAGATTGAAAAAGCACCCGAAGAAAACAAAAGCAAAAACCCCAAAGGGTTCTCTGAAAAATTCTGAGTAGAGATTGGCAAGATGTTTAACACAGATCTAGATATGTTTCTGGGAATAGGATCTGGATATCAGATGACTCGAAAGGTTCTTACTCTATAGGATCTGGATGATTCAGGGCAGTGCTTCTTATGCATTTCCAGTCTCCCCTTTTCAAATCAGTATCAGTATTCTTATTCACATAAAAAGATACAGAATGAAGGAGTGATTGTGCCAGAAAAGTCATTAAAATTATTTTCCCTTCCCGCAGATCTTCCATGAGATAAGATGGTTACATTGAAGGTAATTATATAATATAAGATCATTTAAATAATAAAGATGGTGAGACAAACATGCTGGTTATTTCCCCCTGAAAACTATAATCATTCTACCATACTATATTATGTCAATGCTAAAGGCAATAGAGTTATTTTTTTATTAAGCAGAGTTCTATAATTAGTCTGCCTAGTTTATTTTCTCCAGATAATGTTATTATTGATGTTATCATTCCTCTAAATTCATTGGTAGACAAAGAAAGGTAATTATTTCAATAAGTATTGTCAGTATTAAACACTTTATTAAGTCAAGTAGAAAGAATAGACAAGTTTCTTCTAAAATACTATGGCTGAAATAATATTTTTTAGTATTTTTATTATTCTTATGTATTTTGAATTTCTTAAAAGCACTACTAACTGACATGGTTCTGGTAGGTATCCTTAGTTAAAAATGTTTCCAGTCGTTCACTGTAGAGGTCCTAAAGTCTTGGCTTAATATAACAATTTACAAATGACTAGCCAGCCTTTTAAAAAACATATTTCTTGCTTTTGCTGCCAAGTTCAAATTGTGTGAACAGTGGACAGAGGCACAAATTAAAGATATTTTGAGCAAAGAATAAGAAATCCTCTGTAAACGGATAACAACTACCCCACCTTACATTTACTGTTGAGAACCATGATATTTCCTTTATTTTGATTGACACAGACTGAAGTATACCAACTTCACCTGAACTTCAGAAAGTGAAGACAGTATCATCAAGGTTTGATAGGAAAAAGATACACACACTGAGAATATCATGCAGCCTCTTATACATGAGGGACATAGCAGATGATTTAAACAGAACTTTTCATAATCCTGCACAAAAATGCTCAGAAAGAATAAACTTACCTAGGATTTGGATCCAAGTTCACAACATTCTGTGGCCTAAGAATAAAGGCTGATAATGGGCTCAAGCTTATCTTCAACACTGAATAGATCTGCTGTAACTTTGTCATTTGCAAGTATGATCTAGTCCTGATGCAGTCATCCTATATACTCTCTGTGGTCAGTGGAAGAAAATAGGCATCTCCAGAGATGCTGAGATAAGCATCTAAAATAGGACAGCCAAACTGCCCTTAAGAAGCACTTACCTCTCTCCATTGATTGTAGGGGCAAAAGTAAATAGCTCAAATGTAGACATAAAATTTTATTTGTGTAAAACTACACTAGAATCTCACCATGGGGAACGCATATTCAGCCTAGAGGCCAGCTAAATGTTTTTGCCACATCTAAGCCTAATTACATCTAAGCTTAATCAAGATCAATGTTATCTTCATAGATAAAACGACTGAGTTAATTCTAGGGGTCCTAAAGAAGGCATTTTCTTTGAGATGTCTTCTTATGCAGAAGCTTATGAAAAAGGATCATTTTATAGAAAATAGCAATTTCTATAATCACAAATATTTATTTATACGAGCTGACTATATTGAACATGAAAGTTGCTTGTACACTAAAGATCACTATTTTAGAAGTCTTTATGTCTCAGTAGACAAACTGGCCAAAATTACAGTCAACAGGATGTTGCCTTGTCAGCCTAAGATTTGAACGCCTGCCACAGCAGTGTTCAAATGATGCAATTACTACATTGAAGAAGGTATAGTCTGGAGTGATTAGGTTGTAAATTGCACAGAAACAATCTTTATCATGAAAGACCTTAGGATTTCCCTATTCTAGAATGATTACATGATAAGCAATTTAGCTTCTGTGAAAAAAACCAACCATGATCCTGAACTCCAGCACTTCTGGACATTATTGTTCCACAAAAGAGTTTATTCCCTGTGTTTCCTGTGCTCCTTGTCTTTTCACTTTGTTGGAAAGTTAGTCATTTGCCACATGCTTGCCTCTAATTTGTTGAAATACAAACCTAGATAAGGTTTGTATAAACTGCACATGGTCAGTTGCTGAAGATCAAAAGCAACCACCCTTATTAAAACTATCCTCTCTGCTCCTTTAGCATTTGGACAAAAATATTTCCAAACTTTAAGAACAGCCTAATATTTAAATACCTAAATATTATCAATCTTAATCTCAAAACAGCTTCTCTTTATTTTGTAACCCTCTTACTTTCAATGGAACTCTAACATGGGGAAGAGCATTGCCTGCTGTAATCTACCAGCATCATTCAGTCAGTGAACTAGTCAAAAGCACATAAAGGCTAGGGTTCAAATCAGGCATCACATTTCTTCTTGTTACAAAGAAACCTGAAGTATCTATTCTTAGATAATTCCAGGCAATTTTATCACCAGTTCTCTTGATACTGGCACTTTCTACATCTATTACAATCCAAGATTTCTTAATTTACTCACCTTAGAGCATAGTAAAACCATTGTTAATAATTTAAGAGAAAAGTTTAGATTCAACTCATGTATGCAGAAAAAAGCATGTATATGGCACAATCCTAATTTAAAAATGGAAAATAAAAAATTCATATGAACCCATAGGAGAAACTGAACCTTGTTATTTTTGGAACTTTTTTAATGAGCACGAACTCTTTTGTTCTTTTGATAAGTATCATGAAAAATTGAACATTCTTAATTTCCACTTATGGTGATTCTTTCATATTAGAGATTTATTTACACAAATTACTGATCTTAAATTGAATTATATTCCTGCAACTCCTCTGCTTATTGAATACTTTTAATCTTTAATAGAAATAGAGCAGCTTCCATTTACATATCATACCTACATTATGAAATCAGGACAGTAAAATAATATTGTTTTCAGATGACAGAAAAAATTAAGTGAAAGTAGTTTGATATACACATATATAATCTATAACTTTACTATACATGAACAGATTAATATTATTTATGTAAACATACTTTTAAAATATCCCATTTTTAACTTGTGTGATAGATAGGCTACATCTGCCCCCAAAAGATGTGAAGTTCTATCTCAGCAGAGGTATTTAGAAAAATCTTATAATTTTTTATCCTTTTGTTTCAGTTGAGATTTTTGTCCACAATCCATTGTGTATGAGAATGACCTCCTTTGCTATCTACAACAAGATCAGTTCTGTTAGAACTGGTCTGACTGGACCTCTGCGTCTGGAGAGCATTCAGCAATATGAAATAATCTCAGTTTTTGTATGCCACAGCTGGATTAAATAAAAAGTGATTAGAATAAAATCATAGAATGGTTTGGTTTGGAAGGAATCTTAACAATTGTCTAGTTCC
>JAOXNG010000012.1:92512723-92529419 GCA_028566535.1 Scolopax minor
TACTTGCTCCCTCTCACCCAGAGCTATAAACATTGATGAGTCAAACCTCTCCTGTTACTGAGAAGTGAAATAAGTGGGCAGTCACACAATCTCCATCCTTTAGACTTTCCCCCTCACACCGTATTTTGCCTAATTCACATTTCTGCTTCTGTTATCTTTTTCCTCTCTCTCTCTGTTTGTCATTCCCTTTTCTCTTCCCTCATCATTTTTTCCCTGTTTTTTGGCTTCCCTGACAGAGAATCCACAGTGCCAACTCTTATTTTGATTGTCTGGTGGTGGTGGGTTTTCTCTCTTGTGGCTCTGCTCCACAGCTGAGCTCTGTGCACTTTTTCCCTGCAGAGCTCTCCTGCCAAGAAAAACATGGACTTCTCTGAACTGTTCAGCACTAGGAAAGACCAGACTAAGTCAAGGAAAGCATGATATGGAAAGGGAGAACCAGGAGAAAGTGTTCCTTAACATGGAACATGCTTGATTCAAGCAGGAAACTTGGCAGCTCTGACTAAGAAAAAGCAGGATCAATCTGCCTAACATCTGCTCAAAATTACCTAAAGGACAGCAATCAAGAAGTGCTAACATCTAGCATATACCCTTTATTGCTTTTCAGCAAGAAACCAGCCCCAAGCCTCTGAAGGGCACCCTTGGTACCATGTGTTCCCACAAAGGCAAGCAACAAGTCACTAATTGGACCACCTGTCTGGAGGTCTGATGAATGCATTGGTGTGACTATTTTAGGAACTTCAGTGTGAAGAAGGAATTTAAAGAAACTAAAAATCACTTTAAGAGTGGTGTGGCAGCTACCGGGTCTCAGGAATAAAGGAAAATGAGGGATAGGTACCATTAACAATGACAGAAGTCAGATATGCTATTACAGAACAGTTCAAATGGTCAGATGAAAAGGCTGATTATGTGGTCTCTTAGAATGAGCCACCATGCGGTTTTGATCATTACCAAACATTTTCTGTCACAGCAGATAATTTCTACTTCTGAGCCATGACTAGAATACTTTGTGACAAACATTTCTGCAGTCCAGGCTTCAATTTCAAGCTTAAGAGCTCTGTTTTCAAAAATAGCATGTCATTTCACAAAGTGCTTGGACACAAGTGCCTCAGCTGATTAGATGGCTACAGCGTGAAACTGCTGCCTGCAAAGTAGCTTGAATATTTTATATAGCCAGATAGGGAAAAACTCACAAGGAACTTCATGTCATTTTCCTACGGGATGGCTGTCCTGCGCAAGACAACAAGGCAACGCCATATTTCTTTCCCTCTTGCAGAAGTGACAAACCAAGGGACGGGTAGAGAATAGCTTCATCATTGTGCCTTAAAATGCATAGCCTGAGGTGATCTCTGCATGCTGACCGTGAGTAGTCACTTTGTTCTCCCACGTTTACAGAGGCATGAAAAAAGTATCAGAAAACTGCAGCAAGCCATCACCGTTAAGAAAATCCCTTAGTTAGAGGATTAAAAGAATGCTTATTGAAAAGGTTGCAGGCATTTGTCATTACATCAATATTTCTAGCAGAGGAAAGAAAAAAAGGGCAAGGAAAAAGTAACATACCCTCTACTAAGTACATCTTGCACTCAGTGCCAATGGAGAAAGGAGCAGCAGCTCTTCCTAAGAGCAGTCTCTTAACTCTGTTTTCTGTAAATCTTTTGAACAACTTGAATTAATGGGGTCTTCTGGAATACATGAGAGTTATTAAACACCTTTTGTACCATATACTTCTTTATTCAGCACCTGGTTCAGTTTATTTAGGCTGAGTGTGTCAGTTTGCATATGTGTCATTAGAACTACTCTGAAATAATGATTTGGCAACAACCGTTTTAAGGATAGGCCATTTTTTTTTGCCGTATGAGTCTTTTAGATTTTAAATTATAGAATGGCCCAGTGGCCCTTGAGAGCTCTTATACTCCCTAGACTGATAAGATTTAAGTTCCTGAGGTCCTGAATGAGCTGTGCTGGAGCATGCATTCTGGCTGAATGGCAGAGTGGTTTTATCAGGAGTAGAGGACACAGCAGAATTACACCAGTCTGTAGCGCTATCAATAGGAAGCGATGACTCACCCCCCAAACCATGAGAGACAGCACTCACTGGTTGCCACTTGGACATCAAGCAATTGATTGCAACTCTTTGAGTGCAGCTATCTAGACACTTCCTTATGCCCATTTGTCAAATCCATGTCTCTCCAATTTAGAGACCAGGATATCGTGTGGGACAGAGTCAAATGCTTTGTACAAGTCTAGGTAGATGACATCAGTTGCTCTTCCCTTATCCACCAACAATGTAACCATTTTGTAGAAGGCTGCCAATTTGTCGGACACGATTTGCCCTTGGTGAAGCCATGTTGGCTGTCACCAATCACCTCCTTATTTTCCACGTGCCTTAGCAGAGTTTCCAGGAGGACCTGCTCCATGATCTTGCCGGGCACAGAGGTGAGACTGACCAGCCTGTAGTTCCCCAGGTCTTCCTTTTTTCCCCTTCTTGAAAATGGGGGTTATGTTTCCCCTTTTCCAGTCAGCGGAAACTTCACCGGACTGCCACAGCTTCTCAAATATGACAGATAGTGGCTTAGCAACTTCATTTGCCAGCTCCCTCAGGACCCGCGGATGAATCTCGTCAGGTCCCATGGACTTGTACACCTTCAGGTTCCTGAGATGGTCTCGAACCTGATCT
The DNA here is from genome assembly GCA_028566535.1 of Scolopax minor. NCBI lineage: Eukaryota > Metazoa > Chordata > Aves > Charadriiformes > Scolopacidae > Scolopax > Scolopax minor. The sequence continues at coordinate 92,515,398 of JAOXNG010000012.1, forward strand.
CCTACAGTGGGCAGTACCTCATTCTCCCAGTCCTTGCCTTTGCCTTCTGAGACTTGGGTGGTGTTGGCTAGAGCCCTTGCTGGTGAAGACTGAGGCAAAAAAGTCATTGAGTACCTCAGCCTTCTCCATGTCCCGGGTGACCAGGTCTCCTGCTTCCTTCCGGAGAGGGCCCATGTTTTCCCTAGTCTTCTTCTTATCACTGACATACCTCTGGAAGCTTTTCTTGATGCTGTTGATGTCCCTGGCCAGATTTAAGTCTATCTGGGCTTTAGCTTTCCTAACCTGATCGCTGGCCGCTCGGACAATTTCTCTGTATTCCTCCCAGGCTATCTGTCCTTGCTTACACCCTCTGCAGGCTTCCTTTTTCTGTTTGAGATTGTCCAGGAGCTCCCTGTTCATCAATGCAGGCCTCCTGGCATTTTTGCCTGACTTCCTCTTTGTTGGGATGCATCGCTCCTGAGCTTGGAGGAGATGAACCTTGAATATTACCCAGATTTCTTGGGCCCCTCTTCCTCTCCAGGGCTTTATCCCATGGTACTCTACCAAGCAGATCCCCGAAGAGGCCAAAGTCTGCTCTCCTGAAGTTCAGGGTAGCGAGCTTACTCTGCGCCCTCCTCACTGCCCTAAGGAGGGTCAGGATCTTGAACTCCACCATCTCATGGTCGCTGCAGCCAAGGCTGCCCTTGCGCTTCGCATTCCCCGCCAGTCCCTCCTTGTTGGTGAGAACAAGGTCCAGTATAGCTCCTCTACTCATTGGCTCCTGTATCACTTGGAGAAGGAAGCTATCATCAATGCATTCCAGGAACCTCGTGGATTGCTTATGCCCTGCTGTGTTGTCCCTCCAACAGATATTGGGGTGGTTGAAATCCCCCATGTGGACCAGGGCTTGTGAATGTGAGGCTGTTCCTATCTGTCTACAGAGGGGCCCATCTGCTCAGTCTTCCTGGTCAGGTGGCCTATAGCAGACCCCCACTATAATGTCATCTGTCCCTGCCCTCCTTTAATCTGACCCATAAACTCTCAGTTGGCTCCTAATCCATCCCCAGGTGGAGCTTTTGACACAGAGGGGTACACCCCCTCCTCATCTCCCTTGCCTGTCCTTCCTAAAGAGTCTGTATCCTGCCATACCAACATCGAGTCACAGGAGCCATCCCACCACGTCTCTGTGATGCCAAGAAGCTCACAGCCCTGCAGGTGTGACCACATCTCTAAATCCAGGTGCTCTCCTGCTGACCTGTGATCTTCCTCCAGACTCTGGGCATCTACTGCTGGCACTGGCATTAAACTGTTAAGGGTGGGATGGATTGAAGGTCCCCTTCCCCATCAACTTTAGTTTAAAGCGCTCTTCATAAGCTTGACAAGCCTACAACCAAAGATGCTCTTCCCCTTCTCCAATAGATGGACCCCATCAGCTCCCAGTAGTCCTGATTTCTCAAGGTGAGTCCTATGGTCTAAGTAGCTGAACCCCTAGCTGTGGCATCAGTTCTGTAATTATTTATTGATGTGCCAGATTCAACTGCCCCTTTCAAGCCACTTCCCTTTGACCAGGAGGACTGATGAAAAAGCTCCAGACTCTCAGGCTCTGTTATCCTTCTTGATACTCCTCAGATTTCTCCTGGATGTATTACTGGTGCCCCTGTGAAAAAACAACAACAGATAATAGTTAATGGCTTGTACAAGGCTTGGTAGTCTCTCGGTGACATCCCTGACACAAGCCCCTGGTAAGAAACACTTCCTCTCCTTGAAACACAGGATGCGAATACATTAGCAATAAGTTTTATCACCAGTTACCCCATAACTTGCCAAAGCCCTAATGAGGAATAATTAAATTATTCATTACAGCAGAGCTAGAAATGCCGTGGTTGAAAGAGTTTGACAGATTCAACATCCAAAAAGACAGTTGGTCCTTTAAACATTTTCAGGATTTTTCCAATTGTCATGATGATCAACACATTAGCCATGCTGAGCATGGGCCTAGCAAATACAGTTCTATACTAGGTAAAGTGTTTGGGCTGTGACTGGAAGTTAGGAACTTGAAAAATGTCACTGATGTCTCCTAGAATGTAAACACATTCTTACATTGCTCAGGAGTTTGATCTGACAGTCCTAGCTCAGAGATCAGTAGAATCAGAATCTTTCAGATTCTGGAGCAGAAACATAATTTTCTTCTGATACACCATGCTTTCTAGCTTTTGGAAAATTACTGTTATAATCTGTGCTTTCAGCCTCTACTGCAGTGACTATCTCCTGTTTTTTCTCCAGCTTTTACATCTGTAACTCATTTTGGTTTATCTGCAACATCTGAAGCAGGTGCCAAGATAATTAGAGTAAATTAATTTCTGGCTGAAGCTGATTTATCTTGATTTGATGTACATCTAGCAATTCATTTTTTTTTTACAGTAAATCACAGGTACTTGCATTCCACAAGAAATACTTCTTGATGTTGTGTATGGTTAGTTAGCTAATATTTTGGCAGTGGACTTTTGAGCTTCACAGAGCTCCAAAATATTATCACATCTTAATAAACATCTTTTAGAGCTCTGCCACAGGGCTTATGGTAGTTGAAACATATACAACTTTCATAGCGGTGGTGAAAAAAAGTTGTCAACTTCTCAGGTATACGAATTTAGTAACTCCATAGTTCATGGGACTAAGAAGCAAATATCTCTTTGAAAGAGATCTATCTTAAAAAACACACTTAGTATTGTTTTGAAGCTCTATACACCAAACAAGTTTGTTCAAGGAGTGACAAACACACAGCTTACGTAGTTTACAGAGACCTTAAAATAAATAGCTCTGATTCCTTTTAGGAATCTAAAAGTTAGTTAGTAACTATTTAAATATTTATAAAAATAGTGTTTGATAAAAGTAGTGAAAATCTTTTACAAAGATGTTTTTAAAGTGAGAAAACACTGCTCATTCAGTTAAATGTAGAAGTGAATTAAAGACAAGAATATTCATGTTTGCATATTAATCAATCTTGTATTTTACAAGTGCTGTACATAGCAAAGGAAAAGCACTGTAAACTTTGCCACAATTGTGTTCTTAGAGTTCTTGTTCCTACTTTTTTAGGTAAACAAACCGCTGACATATGTATTGGGCCACCAACACTCCTGATAAAATATCCACCAATGCTGAAACTGAGCTACCTTCACCTTAAAGGATTCAAAAGAAAGCTACAGAAATAATTCCTAGTCTAGAAAACTGCACTAAGGGATAGACTAGAAGAACTCAATCTGTTTTTCTTATCTGAGAGAAAGTTGAGTAGTTACTCCCTTCTGTGTTGTATATGTAGCCGAAGAAAAGGGTCCTTCAGCTTGAAAAGTTATGACAGGCTCTTTCAGTTGGAAAGTAAAATGAAATAAATTCAGAAAAAATGTGTATTTTTGATGGTGAAGATTGTTGTCTATCCGCACAACTTGTAAATTCTAGCAATGGCTTCTGCATTACTTGAAGTCTTTAACTAAAGGTTGGTTACTGTACGAAAGACATGTTCTGATTAAATCAGGATATGTGGAATTCATATAGGGATCCTTCAGTGAAAATTTCAACCTTCTGTTATTTGGGAAAGTCAAAAAGACTGTTGTAATGGCCTACTCTGATCTTTAAATTCTCTTTCTCTTTTTTGGCTGAGATTCAGGTTTCATTTGGCGCAAAGAATGATAAAGTCTGCAGCTCTAGAAAGATATACAGGAACATAGATAATCACATACAAAATCAAGAAATTTGTCCTGGTTTGAGGTAAAACAGAACCAATTTTCTTTTCAGAACACAGTCTTTTCTAGAATGGATTCTATCAAGAAAATGAAGAAAGGTAAGTATGATGGCTAAGACAGTTTGTAGGGAAATTTTTTGGCAGATAGTGTTGTCAGTCATATTTTGGAACCTGAGGCTGATTACTTGATACTGCTTGAGAAAATTGAGCTCACAGGAACAAAGGAGACCTAAACTACCCCATCTTAACTTCAAGGAAGAAAATACAGGAACCAATACATTAACATTAGCTGAAGTATAAATGAGTCGCAGCGCTTTGTTCACACACTGACTGTCCCGTTGGCCCCAGCAATGACAGCAGAATGTGCAACCAGGTTTCCTGACTCCCAGGCCTCTAGGATGCTTCCTGCCAGTATTTAGATGCATCTTGCACAGGGGAATGATGAAAATTTTATTTTGAGGTAAATCTCAGTGCAAACTGCCAAAAAAATGCAATATGCTGGGCTCTGGGTCTCTGGAGTGCCCCTGAATTCCAAGCTCTTTGGGATCACTTTGGGACCACAGCCATTGTATAGTGGTAGTGTCCATGGCTTTGGGGCAGATAAATAACTTCTCTTGACTAGATGAGTACTACTAGGTGAGTAGCACAGCTGGTGTTCTACTCCTGGCTCTATTCAATGTGCATAGTCAGTCTGAAAGAGTCAGGCAGCCCAAAACATTCAACAAAACTCTGGGAGTGTAAGTTAGGTTGTCCAGAGACTTCATTGCATGGAATGGTATAACATAAACATATGAGAATGGAAGGGTGGCCTTGCCAATGTTTTAAGGGTGGAATATAAGACCTATGCCAGTATGAATCCCCTTTGCAATGACATTGTCTTCCTTCAAAGATGCACTGATACCATGAGTGTTATTGTTATTTGGGACATCAGACTCTGCTTTGTTGACACGTGCACCAATTTCCCAGGATTTTGCATATGATATCCTAGTCTGGGACACTAAAGAAATCTGAAAATCTCTGATTTATGAAATAATCCCTGATCTCTGATTGATAATCTCTGAAAGCTCCCCTCAGTTTTGCCCCAAAGCGATACCACTAAATTTAAGGGCACACTGCTGGGGATGAACATAACACATGGCTTCTGGTAACTGAGTGGAGAGTGAATGCAGAAGGGATGCTTGGCTCAAGTCTTCCCAGGAACCAGTCAGAGTTAGGTATCTTCCCTTCTCCTCCATATGCTTGTGTAATTTTTTGAAATCTTTAATGGAGAAGAGACGATTCTCAAGTGCTGTTGGAGTGTGAGTTTAGTAACAGTATTTTCTAGTTAACTTTTATAATATGAAGATGAACTGGAAAAGAACTGAAGAGGCACTAGAGAAGCAGATTTACAAGACTTCTACATTACCCTTGTATTTATGAGTGATATGGATGAAATTTGACAATGCATACTGGAAATTGTCATGGTGAGTTAGGCCAAATTATAATGTATTAAGAGTTGAAGGTATATTAATTCTCATATCAGAGCAAACCAAAAGCTTTCACTAAAATTGGTGGTTATTGTTTAATATTGACCATATTGTTGGCAGGCAAAATGAAATTGGAGTGTCATTGTCAAGTGCAGCAAAACGTACAGCAAGCCTTTTGTGCTTTCTCTTAGTATCTCTCAAAATATTTCTCAAAATATTTTCCCAGACTTTCCTCATTTGAAAGAAACGTCTCTTTATGTGCCCAGAAATTCTAGTTTGCTGCAATAACATACTGCTTCTGCTGATATAGTGTTTGTGGAAGCCTTTCAAAATATATTTTTCTGAATGGCTGAAGTTTGGAATACTAACACTGCAAGTGGCCTCAGCTGAGGTACAGTAACTTCACTGATTCTGACATCCATGATCAGAAGTTTAATATTTAAGGCAGTAGTCAATGGCATATGATATCAGTCACAGAGTCCAAAGTGCAGATCAAAGTGGAGCATCATGGCAGTGTCACAGTGTGATGAGCAGAAAAAAGATAAAGCAATAAGGGGGGAAGGTCATAATAAAAAAATCTCCTAACCAATTTCCTGCTGCCATGGAGGTGCTTGAATTCCCTCATTAAGTTATTCTAGGTACATAGATCACAACTTTACTTTCAGTGGCAAGTTAGGCCAACTAAGGCCTGTTCTTGACTAGAGTTTCTGTCTTTATGCTGTGTCTTCTCTGCCAACAAAAGTGTTTGTGTGCCCACACAAGGTGAAATGGATTGAGAAACTGCTCTGGCTGCTAGTTATATATGGGGTCCTGATCTGTTTTGACATCTGACAGACATTTTCATCAGCATGATGGAGTAGGCATCATGGGGCCAGGACAAATGGCCAAGGGTGGGAGTAGATGAGACAAGAGAGAAAGTGCGGGGATGAACAATGTGAACCAGCAATTTTGTGAAAGACTTTTATAATCTACAGCCTAAGACCATTACATCTCGACCTAACCAAGGAACTTGGAAGAAAACACTGCTGACACTATGTAAGCTATATGTTCCTCTGCTTGTTTTACTGCTGGGATCCAGTCAGACAGATGTCATCTGAAAGTACTGAGTGAAGAGTATTACACAAAATTATGTCAAAGGAGCTACTCACTGCCTTTTACTTCCAATTAGCACTCAGCTGAGATGTGGAGCACCAAGATGGAGGACGTCCTCTGCTTAACAGAGCAATGGGATAGAAGTGATTATGTTTCATATGCTACCATTTTTGCCACTGCTGAATATTACTTTGTCTATAGGCAGCAGAGTGACAACTAAGAAGAGTGAATGAGTAGATACTTCCTTAGGCTTATGAGTTTCTTGTCCCTGATGTGGATCAGATGAGATAAAATGTGGATCAGATGCACCAGCAAACTGGACCTTCCACATTCTACCTGAGACTTTGGCATTCTTGATAGAGAGGTAGTCCCCACATAACATTGTCTGCATGTGAAATACTTGACATCTAAAGCAAGAAACCTGTTCATAATTGCAACTGTCAATGAAATAAATGAAACTGAGCACCTCAGATCTTCCCTAGTGGCTGGCTTAGCTGGCTTCATCTTCATTGTGCCAGATGTAATAGACCTTACCATCCAACTCTTCTGAAACATTGCAGTAGGAAGCTTAGGGATCAAATCCAGAGTAAAATACAAGCACAGTGAGACTGTGCCACAACTGCAAGGTAGATGTCTAGCTCTAGGATATTACTTCACAGTTGTGAAATAGAGAATGGAGAAGTTCTACTTGCCTAAGTTGGGATTCATACTATCTAGCACACTCAGTACAGCTTTTCCAAAACAGCCCATATGAAATATTGCCATCTTCCCTTGACTACTTTGGTTATCTATCTGACATATGATGTGTGGAATGCAAAGCAGTCCCAAGAACAAGTTTGTTGTTGTTGTTTGCTTGGTTTTCTCATTGTGTGTGTTTTGAATTAAGCTCTCTATAGCACTTGGTGTCCTCTGGAACGTCCTGACAAATCAAATTCTTCAATGGACATTATAACAGGCTTATTGTGCAACAAACATGCCTAGGCACACTATTTCAAACATACTGTACTGATGTGCACACCAGGTCACCAACATTTAGCAACTGTAATGTTAATCACAATTCTCCATCCACCCAATACGCATAAGAGTAATACAAAGCCCTGAAAGAAGTTATAATGAACCCCTCCAAAATTTCACCTTTCCATGCCTATCCCTGTCTCCTACCCACTCTTATGTTGGATGGTGTGCTTGAGGTTAGAGATACATCTATGCTTTACACTGTAGGAGATTGATACCAGTCAGGGAAATTTCCATAGTGAAAATGTCTAGTCACTGAACACATTTTGTGTTAGTTACTTTTGTGTAAAATGTCCTAAACAGATTTTGCTTAGTCAGCTGCAGGAGCAATGGAGATACTTAACCCACCTAGGAAATAGTAAATCCATTGATTTAAAATGGACTTAGTTTGAACCACTTAGAAGAATAAGTGCTCCTTAATGTCAATAATTGTTGCAAAGTGAGCTCTAAATTTACAAATGTGCAATAGCTGCCTTAATGAGACAATTTCTTGATCTGTTCAGCTCTGTTTGAAAGCTCCAGGAAGTAAACAGCAAATAGAGCTTGTTGGTAATATCCTGCTGAAATGTTTTACCAATGGAAAATCCTTTTCTTTTTTCCTTTCCTGAACTGAATTTTTTTATACTCTCTGATGAACCCCCCTGATACAAAAGTGACAGTTACTTGTTCTTCCCAAGAAAATTCTTGTCAATGGTCTTGTAGATGATCTGGAATGTAGGCAGAAGGCACAATATCCTAACTCCCTGCCTGTGGCATCTCTTTCCTCCTCCAAGTCTGGCTGCAGGAGGAACAAGACACCAGTGGCATCCTTTTTTTTTTTTTGGTGTCCTGACTCAACATGTATTTTTTTCTTCTAGAAAATATAATATTTTTCACAGGCTAGGATTTGCATTTTATATCCAGCTTTGGTGTCAGAACACCTGCCATATCTTGTACAGTAGCAAAATAACTTTTCTGTGATAGCATCTGTTGCTATAATTAGCATTAGGCAATTAGAAATTATATGAAGTGGTCACATACTTTATGTAATATTGTAGAGATTCATGATGGGTCATGAAGACCATCTTGATTATGACTTTATCTTTAGTTTCCCACAATCAACAATCCTATCTTGGGCCAGAAAATTCAAACAGTAAAACAACACTTGAAGTTAATATGTACATTAGCAATACAGAATCACTGATTCTCTTACTGAATTATTAGATTCAACCTTGCTTATGTTTCCTTCCATACTCCTTGGAGTTAAAAACCCACTTAAGACAGTTAGAAATGTATTTGTGTGGATGGGAATCAGGTAGTGATAATGCTCAGTTAAAATTCAGGCTACTACTGCCATGAAGACAAAACCCAGAGGAGGAGAAAAAGAAAAAGAAAAGGAAAAAGAAAAAAAAAAAGCTTTTCCATAGTCAGAAGATTGAAAAAGTGTTCTTTCCTGCTTATCTTAGCATGAGCTGGTATAGGAAAGCTGAATGGCATTTTATTGATTCTAGCCTTTAGTTTCAAACAGAATCGTTGATATTGATATTCTCATATGTAACTACTATTTAATGCCATGATGCTATTTATTAAATGTTCTTGTCACAATGAAGCATTTTTAAAGGAAAAAGGAAAAGTAAGAAAATGTAAGGTAAAACCTGTGCAATTATTCATATTTTGATCTTTAAGAACCTTATTTTCTAAAGAGAATGTGAGTGATGTTTAGCTTTTAATTCAGCTAAACTCAAACCTTTGAAAGAGATGTTATGCATAGATAAAGCAAATGAACAATAGAATGGTAGATTTTCTCAACAGTGGAATTTTGTCAATTAACTGAAGCTTAGTGTTATTAAACAATAATTAAGCACTTGAAGTGTAGTCTTTTACGCTTGCTAATCTTGGTGACTGTTTACATGCTACTGTTTGTTAAATGGCAAAGTTTATTGATTTGGAAAATTCAGTACCACATTGTATATTTTTATTCAGTCTGTGTTCCTACATGCAGTTCAGCATTTTTAAATGTCAACTGCAAAGTATTATTGATCTGTAATTAAAAGTGCAGAGAAAAATTAGCATAGTAGAAGTTTATGGTCATTAGTACAAGCACTGTTAGGCAATTATTTACCTCGCTTTAACATCTCTTTTTTTTTTTTTATTTATTGACATACAGTACAATACGCACCTGCACACTTTTATTTGTTAAAAAGGCAAGTTGAATAGTTACCAAACAGTGGCCTTATACAGCCTAAAGTGAGACTGCAGCATAAAAGATTGTGCTATTTTTGCACTATATCTGGCACTTTAACAATATACTTCTGTACTCCCTCTCCCCCTCCCCCTATTTTGTTATCGTGTATGTCTATGGCCACTGGAAAGGAGAACTTCAAACTCACAGCACTATGCTGTTTTCAGAATCTAGTATGGAACACTTACTATATTTGGGCTGTGATTTTAGGCAAGATGGCCCAAAATAAAGGAGATGTACCTGAGCATTTCTACCTTTTTTTCTAGTGTCATAAATGTGGAATGAATCTTGGAAAGCACAGAAACAGAAATTACATGAAAGCTTTTAGGCTTTATAATAAAAATTATACTTAAAAATCCTCTAAGGAGCTACGTAAACATTAATACTGATTTTTTTTCTCTAGATGATGGCTTTAGCATAAGCATCAAAAATATTTGTTAGCAAACTGACAGATATTTTGTGTTTACTACTATTTCACACATTTATTGCGGTGAACGTAAGTTAAACATACAACAAGCATTCATTTTAATTCACTCTGCGTTTTGTTGTTTTTTTTTTTCCTCTGCCCTTTCTGGCATAATGTACATAAACCTTGAAAGATAATTTTTAACCTAGGAGTTACCCATTCATTAGCAAAGTTGAAAGCGGGATACATTAAGTAGTTGTTTCCTGACCTCAAAGAGAGCTGCCTGTGTGCTTTCAGATCTGTGTCCAATAATTTGTTCTACCTAGGGGGAAGAAAAGAATAAAACCACACAAACTGACTGAATGGCCACTGAAGGGTGCTTCCAGAGTAATAGTTGGCTTCTAGCAATGCTCCCGTTCGTGTGACATAGTTTGAAATACCTTTTATGTTACCCAGGCATGTCTCCTACCTTAAGCTTTTAAAAGGTCATTGTTGAAAAGCAGGAATATTGATTAGCTAGTGGGCTGAATCTTTAATCTTAGTGTTCATGTTGTGGTCAAAAATGTTAATGGACTGTCAATAAATTAAAATGTGTTTGCAGGAGAGATTTAATTTTCCGAACTATATTCTCTACAGGCATACCAGACTGCTAATAACAAATGTTGTGTTATAAATACTCTTCCTGCAAGTTAGGAGAAGAGAGTGGGTTTGCTGCAAGGGGGAAAGCTGCAAGGAACTGGGTTATGATGGCAAGAAACAGATTTCCCTGTTTATGCCAGAGTCACGCAAGGACTGGGTATTCAGGTGACACTTTGAACGAATGAGCTTTGTGGGGCCTTTACAGTGCTGACAGTGCTGGTAGGAAGTGGGTGCTATGAAACACCTGCTGGGAACTAAGATGAAAAGTTAGGAGATGAGGTGGGGAAAGAACTGTCTAGACTGTGGAAAGGATGTCTGAATAGTTTAGTTAGATGAGGACTTAGAAGAAAAAGAAGCATATATACCTGTATTTTTCTAAAGCTATCAGATAAGAGGACATTTTAGCTCGTACTCATTTGGCAGATTAGAGGTGGAAGTTAATATGAAAGCATTCATGGAGAGAGGCAAGCACAGACCCTTTAGAAGGGGTTCATGCTTATAGAAGAGAAGAAGCTAGGCGGAACCTCTGTCAAGGGGACCAATCTGGGATTCTAAGTGCAGTGGATAAATTATGAGGAACTTTTCATAACACTTATTAGTTCAAGTTCATGGCAGCTTTTATGGTATACTGCATGTATGTACATAAGTGGAAGAGAATGGAAAAAGAGTCAACGCTATAGCTAAACATTTAATTATCATTCCGGATTTTATTTTTTCAAAAGAAACCCCAGAGCCCTCCCACATTATTCAGTGTTAAGTTTACATTCAATTTCTTGTAAACCACTTAAAAAAAATAATAATCAGTATTTTAGAATACATACAAGTGCTCCCCATATTTTCAAAGTCAAACAGAATAGAAAAATCTTTCAGAGTTTCAGATTTTCCAGAAATCTGTACACACTGAATAACAAATGGATTACAGTATTTCTGAAGAACTGCCACAGCTCAGTTCAAAATCAGTGGAACTTGAAATAGCAAGGTATTTTTTTCTCCTCTTTCTCTCCCCTTATCTCTTTCTCTCTCCCCCAGCCTTTTTATTCCCGTTAGAAAGAAATCTAACTTTTTAAATATTTTTTATTATATATTTTTAGGGCTAGGATATTTACTTTTGCTTTTTTTCTTTTCGTTTTTAAATAACCACAAAAATAGAATGGAAAGTGGGGGGAGGAGGAAGAAGGGGTCACATACAGAAAGAACAACTTCTCTAACTTCAAGAGGCAGATTCACTTAGATTTATTGCTTAAACAGATAAGGAACACTTCAAATATCAGTTTGAACACAAAGATAGTTCTTTATAAGAAATTTAGTTTTTGCCAAATCCTAAAAAAAAGTGTATAAAAGTTGCATAGTCTATAGTCACACCATTTAATTACTTTCATCTGAGGAAACATGCATTGCACATACAACTTATGCTCTGCCATGTAGGAGAACCCAGACCTTTTTCCTGTCATCTCTATTGGATGTAACAATCTACAGCAAGCTTTCCACAAAAGCACACGATTTTATATAATTTATTGCCCCAGTACATAATGACTGGCTGCCTTTTAACATTTGATAAACAGTTCACAACTCGTAGGTCCACAAAAGAATTCCTTGCTGCAGAGCGGAATGGAATTTTTCAGGAATGTCTCCCTTATATAGTAAAGAAGTGCCCTTTTTTAAAATTTAAAAAAAAAAAAAAAAAGTCAGCTTAGGAAAAAAATAATCAAATTGCAAGTAACCTCCTAAAAATAAGTTAAAGACTTAAAACAGCCCATGCCACACAGTGGCAAACATTTTTAGCATGATTCAAAGCTACATCCTCAGCTCCAAATTTTCTTCTTCTGTTCCCCCTCTCTCAGCCTGCTTCCACCCAAACCTCTCAACTTTTTAAAACCATTAAGATTCAAGAATATGTCTTAATTTACTCTTGCTTTATTTTTGGCAAGTCTTCACTTATTTCAGGTCTCACCTGCTCCCTTTTAACCCTTTTACCTACTCACACCTGCAGCCAATGCACAACTACTACATTCCTCAAGTATCCAGACTTTTATTGCTCACTACCCCAAGTCCCCACCTACCAGCTCCATGTCAGGAACTACTACACTGTGGTTACTGAAGAATATTTATTACTTCAGTGAAAGTAATCAAAAAAGCTGGAATGCCTGAAACATTAAGAGAAGCGTTCAACTTAAATCATATAAAGTTAAAAACACACAAATACTAACACAATTTTTTTTTCCAAGTACACAAGGTATCTATTATATCTACTGTCTATAATCACACTTAAAACAGATTAGTGACGTGATTCAAGAATCAATATTCTTCAAAACTCATCAAAACAGGATAAAGAAATTATTCTATACAAGTTGTTTTGTAAACCACCTAACCAACAAATCTTGATTTCTTCCAAGCTGCAACTTGCCTTTTCAACTCCCTTTACTTCAGGAACTCCAGCTTCCCAACCTTACCCAAGGCCCCCCATGGTACTACTGTGATTAGAAAAAGGCAGCATATGCTGCATTATTTCAGAACTCTATCTAGGGCTGACATACACCAGCTGCTGTCAGAAATCCACGATTTCCAGCAAAATAAAGTTTTCCTTTGTATCTCCTTCCTCTACCCTGCTGACAGACTAAAAGAAAAAAAAGAAAAAAAATAATAAAATGGATGCATGATATAGTCACATAAGCTATGTGTACCTAGGATGTGAGGCTTAACATGGAAAAACTTGCACAGAGGCCACATAAAAGTTAAATATATAGCTACAAAACAGCAGTAGCTAATGCAATTCTGTGCTTTCTCTCCTTCTCCGTTACCTTTAAACGGAATTCTTAGTTGTACCCATCCCTATTTCCTTCCCATTTGTGGTACCATCAGCATGTCCTCAGTCCCACTGCTACTACACTCCTCTCTAAACGCATGAGAGCTCCTGAGTCACCCTCATGAGGTAAGTTTTCCAGAATAGGCACAAGACTGCACAACAGTGCCGAAGCCCATCTACTGAAAAAAGGCTTCCTTTTCTTCAATGTAATATAGCTAGTTGTCACCCTGAAACACTTAAGAGCATGCAAACTCCCAGAAAAAAACACAGAATATTGCAAGGCTTAAGATTCAATTTTCCACATCAATGTCAATTCAGTAACACGCTACAGCAGCATTACTTAGGGGTTGGATACATGTGTTGTAACATATCTGCAACATAGGTCAGTTAACTCCACTGCAAGAACTTTCACTTTTACTTCTGCAAGTAAAAAAATCTTTGCTGTAATATTATCTTGCAATTTCGGTGTGTATAAAAAAAAAATCCCTCTTCAGTCCACTCGAAAAAGTTTTACCATAATCAAGGCAGACCAAACTAAGAAAGTAACAGATCACAATTTTACAAAAATAAGAGACATTAGATCTGTATTCAACATTTTAGAAACTAAACCCCAGTATTTACTTTTGATTTCCATAGAGTTCACCACAGAGACAGAGCTTCTACACC
>JAOXNG010000012.1:92543088-92567097 GCA_028566535.1 Scolopax minor
GTAATACCTATTTCTGATGAAGAATATAAAAAAATTGCAATTTGTTTACTGGAAAACAGTAGAAATAATAAAGCCATTAAGATATGTAGTCTAATAAAGTTTCCTCTTAAAGTTTCCCATTGACTTCCACCCTATTTTCTGCCATTTGGTTTTCAAAATGTCACTAATAAACCTGATTCTGTGTATTGTTTCTTATGATCAGCCATTGTCTTGCACTCCAAAAGCTTTCAAAAGTATATTTAGAGCTGTCATGAGAGAGTTAATAAAAGATGCTAAAGATGTAGGAGAGAGACAGGATTTAAGCTGGCACTTGATTACTGTAACATTTTCCTACAGATAATGGACTCTTCTGGGGTAAGGATGAATATACTTGAATTTTTCTGAGAGGTGTTTGAATTATTGATATTTTCCATGAAAACACAGGGCTGTGCAATGAGGGCAAAATAATTTCACCTGCTTTGAAATAATGCCAACTAATACAGCTTATTTCTAGTTAACTGGAAACAACAGCAACAAACCTGTTAAAATATTTCATTGTAGATAGTGTGGCAGCTATAAGAATATTTCTTTCCTCAGACCTTCACTGCTGATAATTTGTGCTTGTGACTTAACAATATAGTTGAAAAAGAATATTAGTTGGAAACTGGCATGTCTATGAAGTCTGGCCACTGCACACTTGCTGCGACTAAGAGAGATTTCTCATTAAATCTACTGGATATATTAGACACATATCCAATAGAAATGGTTTGGGGTTTAGTGTGTAGATATAATCATAAGGAGATATTTTTGTTTATATTTCTAGGTTAAGGGATTAAATAATAATTATATTAGTATTAAAAAAAATATATTTTTAAAAAGAAAGATAAATAGTATGATCCTTTTAAAAAGTATACAAAATGTGTTTTAGAAATTCCTGAAAAAAAGAACAGAAGACAAACCCAACAAATCTTGTTGCTAAACTACTAATATAATCTTGTAGCATTTGAAAATCTGTCAGAGTTCCTTCTGTTTCATCCTTTTTTCAAAGCATCCTAATGCCATTTTGGCAAGTTTGATATTTCATTTGAAGGGAAAATAATAAAGTGTGTTCTTTATATTGATTGAAGAAATATAGTGCTTATTTTTTGCTTCGTTTTCTAGTAGTTATTCAATAGGTTAAAGGGCAATACCATCTGTTTCCTAACAGGACATTTTGTGTAAGATTTGCAAGTCCTACAGGTACCTTTAAGCATGGATAAATATGCACTTATGGTTTCAGCTGGATAGTTTTTCACCACCAAAGGATGATTATGTTGTGTGCCTTGAGACATAGGCTATAATATATTTCCTGTCCCTTTATTGCATTTTGGAATCATAAACAATGACTGTTTGGCTCAAAGCCATTTATTCAGCCCAAAAAGACATTATTTGCACAACAAAAATCAATAAAAATGTTACTAGGTCTGGCTGGATACTTTGCTTAACTGTGATATTTGTCTGTCACTGATGGCATGCCATCTCTCGTAGGAGACTGGGGCCAAAACAGAGCTATTGATCCAGTCATCAGTGATGGATACTGGCATTTGGAACGGGCTGCTGCAGAGAATCTCGATTAAAAAAAATATTTCTATGTTTTGCCTGCAGCAGCGTCAAGATAACCTGAATGAGGAGATTTTCTCTTTTATATTGGGTTTCTCCTCTTGTGGTTGTTAAATGCTCTGGACCAAAGTTCATTATTGAAAGAATTAAGTCAATCTATGTTTAGCCAAAGGCTTTGACATCACATCAAGCTCTCCTGATTTAGACACCAGCTAGTTGTCCTTTTCATCACCTTAAAAGCGTAAGGGAAGTGTTTTATATACACCAGTGATAAAAGTGATATGCTGGGGTGTGCTTACACTTTTTTTTTATTGTAAAACATCAAATTATGTCTAAGAAAAACAAGACAAAAACTGATTCTCAGGCATTGTTATATAAACACTGACCTATCCTTTGAGGCACTGAGTACTTTCAGCTCTTGCTTTATCAAAAGTTTAAGGTACTCAACACTTAGAAACTCCCGGTGTCTAGCCCTAGGTTATCTAATTATGAAACACCACTGGAGCTGCTTAAGAAAATATATTGCAGATGAAATACACTAATATTTTATCTTCTTCTCATTGAACAGCATTTAGAAAAGCTGCCTGGCATTTTCAAATGCATTTTAATATTTTAAAATCAATTTTTGTTCACCAAACTAACTGATTTTGAAAAGTGTAATGTTTTATGATAGAAAGAAGAGAATCAAGCAGCCTCTTAAATCGCTTTCCTAAACATCTTTACATTAAATGTGTTCAGATTCTTCTTATTTCCTTTTTCTGTCAGAGGTCAGAACTTTCACACAAAGCACGGCCATCCAAACATTCCAAGAGTGACTGAATGTAGGTACACTTCCTAGAAATAATATCGTCCTACAGAGCATTGAGGGGCATTTAGGCGTAACAGATCACTTACTGAAGTCACATGTTTTATATATTATGACTTCAGTTCTGAACAATTTACAGGCATTGGAGTAGTCACTCTGATTTTTACAGGACTTTTTAAACTGCATGAAATCAAGCACACATGAAAGTCTCCTTAGGGTCACGATCATCAGAATGGTGGCCAAAGCCACGTTGGCAATGTAATTTTCAAAGAAATGATGTATTTTGAAAGCCTTACCTTCTATCATATACATGAGAAAATTAGCTCTTTATTTAGAGTAATCTAAATTCCTATATAGTATCAAAGATTTAGCCACTACTATCATTCCAACAACTGTAACATGAGAATCCTATTGATGGTTAGAATGGTGACCCAAGTAGCTAACTTTTGTTGTTTTGGAAGGAATTGGTAGCAGCTATGGGGGTTCTGTTTAATTTCTCTTAATTATAGTTCTCAGTCCAAAGTTGAGATGCTGGGCAACTTCTGCAAACTTGTAATTTTCAACCAAGAGTATATGGAAGAGAAAGTCAGGAGTAATACCAGGTTTGAAATTCATTCTTCATATGTAGCGTGAATCAAGAATTTGTAACTGAAGATCTTGTATGCCAGCCTGAGGACAGAAATAACAAGAGTGTATTGACAACTGGGTATATCTAAACAGGAGAAAGGATACTGTTTTGCAGAAAGAAAAGGTTCAGAGCATTTCCAAGGAAGGAAGTTAAGAGTAATGACCACTACATTATGTCTCAGGGAAGCTACAAGTTATATTTGATAATTAATATTAGTTCTGAAGAAATAATCTGACAACTGATGAAGGAACATTGTCTTTGCAATGTGCTTAGAGATGAAAATTCTAAACCTTCGTACCTTTATATAAATAAATAAAATGTGTTTACTAGCACAGGTTATAATTTGATCTGTCTTTTTAGGTTGTTAGAAACTCTGTGAGAAATTAAAGTTTCTGAGAGGTAGGGGACAGATGGAAATAGACTAAACAAATAGGTGTCCCCTGATGTGTTTTTTTTTTTAATATGATGACCCTTGAGCTGCATTACCTAGTTTGTGTTCAGACATGGCTATAGAGGGCAAATTTTATGAAGTGCAGATTGCATTATGACTCATAGTATATGTTTCCCTTCCATGCCTTCTCAAAAGAAGCAGCATCGAACAGAGCTGATACACAATTCGTACTCTGTGACAACATTCATCTCCCTAACACCTAAACCAACTTGCTGTTATCCTGTCACAAATAATATAAAATGAAAATCTGAATCTTAATTAGCATAATTTTAGAAATGATAAACATTTATCTTCCATATCAGAGAACTTTCTCTAGATGCATACAGGGCTCTTAACTTATTGAGTGCTTCATAACTTAATGAAAAACAACACTAAATTTTTTCTCTTTGTTTTCTCTCTGAAGAAACAGTTTGAAGGTAGGAAATTATTTAGCTTTTCAGTTTGAGAAAGAAAATTATTAATAATATTATTAATCTCAGCAATAATATGATCGAGTTTTTGTTTGTTTCCTGATATTTTTGCAAACTACTACCACTGAAGGTATAATAAAACAGCTTATATCATCGGAAGATCTGACCCATTTCAAAGACAGGCAATTTGGTTTGAGTGAAAACTCCAGGCTTATACATCAAGTGTGTCGGGAATGTACTTTCATGTTTGCCATCCTGCCAAATTTTTAAAGTTCACCTCATATTTTTAAAATTAGATGTGTTCTGTTAGCCATGATTATGACAGGCTTTCTGGGACTGAAATCTTAGATGAAATTGGAATTGTTGGCTATCACAGTGCTAGAATACATTCATTCTTTCTTAGATGAAAATTAAAAATGACTAGCATTAAGATTCTATATTTTAACCATAATAAATTATATGTATTTGAGAGCTTAGAATGAAATGTGTTCTGCGTTCTCTTATATCAATAATAAAAAACTATATCAATTATGAATATGACACTATAGATGTCTACACATATGTTTTCACATTAGCTGTCTGTGGAAATACCCTATTATTATTTAGATTTTTTTTTTCTATTAGGATTGTGTGCTAACTGTGAAGACTAATGTAAAAATCATGTATATTAACTGAGTTCAGTTCTTCAAACGGAAATCTATTCTAGCATAATAAGGCAGGTGAATTAGCTTTATCTGAACTAAAATGTCCAGTGAACTGAAATTCCTCTTCTAAAGGAATGAGACTGTTGATGCCATCTGATTTTTCTAAGATACAGTTGTGCTTTCAGTGGCAGGAGAACTGTTTTGTAAAAAAGAACAATATTTACAACAAATGCAATAGGGTCAAATCTCAAACAAACTTTACAGAAATGCATGAAATATTTTTAAGTAGTTCTCATCAAGCAATTGAAGTACTCTAAGCAGGTGTTACATACAGATTATGCTTAAGGAATCTAAATAGGGATTGTAGCACATGGTAAAGATTTATTAAATACTTTTCTAGTCCAAAATCAATGCCATCGATTGTCATTAAAGCGGCAAGCTAAAAACAATGAAGTGGTTTCTAATATTCAGGCTCCTGCTGGAGTCTGCTCTATCTCTTCCTTTTTCCAGTTAAGAACATCATTAAATGGTAAGAGCAAACAGCATATTGAGAGGCCAAGTGTTTTATTAATTCATCATCAGAATTATCTCAGCACATTAATATTAATAGCCTCAAATTGGATTTCATTTAGGAGGTGAAATAAATATGCTGATAGTAAAAGCCTACATAGCCAATGAATCTTTTGAAATGGCACTTATACAGAGCAATACGCGAAACAGATTTGATAAGTCATGCTGACTTCCTTTAGCATAGGGGCAGATTCCCTATGCTAAAGGTAAAATTTCATTCTGGTCTGAAACTCACTGAAATTTTAACTTCTGAAAAAAGCTTGCTTTCTGTTTTGGAAGCTAGTTGCTTATATGACTGACATATATATGACTGCTTATATGACAAATGTGAACATGCATCACTCCCTTTATCTCACACTTTTTTTCTTCCCTATGTTGACTAGCAGACAGTCAGCCATAAACCCCCTGTGTTTTGGTCTCCATAATAGTGTGTGACTACATATCTAAGAGTATTATTTTGTATTTACATTTGCTGTGACTCACAACTCATGTATATTATTTTGTCTTTTTCATTATTAAATTATCCAGACTCATAAAGTCATAGTTTTCAGGAAGAAACACTATTCCCAAAGTAAGTGCTAGAGAACATGAAATGTCCTCCATTTACAAGGATGCCACATGGCCCCAAGGAGGAGATGTGGGAAAGAGTAGAAATGAACCTTTAGCTGTACACAGACTTCATTAAAGGCACCATAATCACTTCTTTATCTGCTGAGTCACTGGTGACAACTCAGGCCTTACCCCTCCCCTCCCTCCTCCAGTAAACCAGGTTTCCTGTTACCAATGCTAATCTGTTGGCTAATGCCAAAACTCCTATGCTGTACTGGAAAAAATGTCTACTCAGGAGGAAAATGCTCTCTCTTTTCCTGTTTTTTTTTTTTTTTTTAATAAGGTGCCATGGCTGCATTCTGACATCTTACCTATACAGCCTTTGTGCAGAAATGCCATATTCAGACAAATGTAGGTGATACAGACAGCTCCATAGCCAAATGTACCACTCACTTATTTCCTGCTGCTTGTGGCTTCAAAGGGACATTTACATTTGTTGAGGACCATTTTCACATGGAGATGACCCAGTCAAGGTGCCATTCAGTCATTCAAGAAGCCTGCCCTGGGAGCCCGAAGCAACCAGTAGGCTTCCTGAATTCTGGATGCTTCTTATTGCAAGCAAGGAGACACAGATTAGTCAGATTTAGGCACACCATGTGCCTGGGGGTCTAGTTACTGGAACCACTGCATATTGAAAGACAAATTTAATTTTTTCTATTCTACACTGCTTCTCAAGAGAAACCTTAAGACAAAAGTCCAGCGTGGAAAACGTAATGCTGCACAGAAAACTGAAGTCATGTTCTGAGACAAAGTAAGGAATCTATTCACTGCAGTGAGTCCTCCATTTTGTAACCATAATTTGGGGAGTGTAGTCACCCCTGCAGAAACGTGGGAGACCTTGAACATGGGTTGGAACTTACTACTGTGTACACAGAGGATAGGGACAGGGAATATTTTCTCACTTATCTACCATGTAATTTATGTACAAAGAGGTGGAGAATACAGACAGGGCAGCAACAAGCTCCTCCCTACCACAGCCATAGCTTGACAGAAGGATTGTGACACTGAGTGAAAGTGTTAGGGCTTGGGCTTGCCTTGCCTTGGCAAGTGAAACAATTAAAGCAAACTGGAAAATGTGGCTCAATTAATGTGCTTCTCTCCAGAACTCTTTCTGTTCTCTGTGGTAGTTGGACTTCATAAAAATATAAACACAAAGTAAATATGCACTTTTGATGTTTTTATATAATTCAAATGTATTTCATTTAATAGTTTAGAGGAGGAAAGCAAAAGTGATCAGAAGAGAGCAAAACTAGCCATGTACTTTGACTTCTCCCAGGCAAAATATGGTAAACCTGCCCTGAACAGGAGTATAGTGATCAGGAGAAATGCCTTTGAATATTCTGCCTTCATTTTGCAAGTTCCTCTACCGTAATGTCCTTGCATAAGAACCGAGGTGTAACTAGATGGATTTTGGCACTGCTGAGCAGTGGAGAGGCAGCTCCAGTGCTGCTACAAAGTTCCCATGACACAGTGTGGCTGTCTAGTCACCTTTTAGCAAAACTAACTGTAAAAGTGGCCTGAGGAAGGGTTTTCCCTCTGCGAAGTTACTTTTACAGCCGTGGATCAGCCTCCTGTGGCTGAAGGTACTGGCTGTCCCTCCAAACAAATGAGAGAAAGGCATGAAGATCTGTTAGTGCTTGAGGCACATCTGCTAGTGAGAAACAGTCTGCATTTTGAATTGGCCTGAAGTCTGAATCTCTCACTTCAAACAGCCCAGCTTTACATGTTGTATAAGCATTTTGTTGGGAGCTTAGTTCAACAGCCTGCTACAGTCTACGTGAGAAAATGGAACGGTTGTTTCCATGCGTGATAAAATCCATGTTAAACAAGAATGAAGAGGCTTCTGTGAGGGTCTTTTTTCTCCCCTCTCTTCTGCTACCAGAAATGTACAAGGAGATTACTCTTGTGGTTGTGGCTGTGGATGGAGAATTACAACATGATTTCCTGGCACTGCCACAGATTTGTTGTCTGTTCACTTATTTTGTCCATGTTTTGGATCCCAACTGACCTCACAGAAGGATTCTTTCTTTAATGCAACCACAATGAAGATGCTTTCTTTAATGTTTGTGAGGGGCTTAGAGTCCCTGGTGAACAGAGCCATGCAAAGCCCTTGAGACACAGAGATTATATAATTTTTATGTAAAAACCTTATATAAACCGTGTCACCTCAGAATATCTGGGCTCTTCCCCACCAGTGAATAAGGCTTGCAGCCTACAGACTTTCAGAAGTGATAATGAAATCATGGATTCGAAACATTTATCTGCCAGTCTGTATTGGCATAAGCCTCAAACATTGTTCTCAAGCTAGCACTCCTGAAATTTATTATGAACTAAAAGAAGTTCCCAACAGCCTGCCACTAGTACTGGAGAAAGAATGTACAACAGGGACTGCCATTTAGGCCACCATTTGGAACGGCTTTTAGGAGCTGCTGCCTGGAGTTGATGTCCAGAATAATGAGGCTGACATTCAGAAGACCCACCCAGCAAGCAGAGGCAGAAGTGATCTAATTGTTACTGTTTTCTTTCAGACTTCCCCCCACCCTCCCTCTATCTTTTCCTGGCTTTTCCCCAAAATAAATTACTCTAATTGTAGCAAAAGTCTGGAATGGAGAAGAGTTATTCTGTTGAGTTTGTGAACTGGTATTTTCAAGTTTCCTTAATGACTAATATAATGGAGAGGTTATTAGCAAAATATTCTGGGTCCAGAGTATATTAAAGCTCTCTTAAGACCCAGTTTAGTATCTGTTACAGTTCAGCCAAACCAAACACAGCATGTTCAAGTTGCTTCTTACATTTTTGCTGTCCATTTCCCATCCCATAGCACAACAGTGAACCATATACCCCAAAGACTGTATTGACAGTCTTCCTTACTGCTGGTCAGAGTAACAGCAAAACATTCATATGTCACACTATGAAAATCCAAAGGCTCATTTCTGTCTTTTCATTGCTCCTCTTCTGAGGCAAAGAATTACCAGTTACTTATGAAGCTATATGTATCCCTAGCTACACCTTGTCCTTTCCTGTCATGTGAGCTGTTTTGTTGTATGGAAGTTTTCTTCTCCTTACCATTCCTTATTTCTTCACTGTGATAATGCAATACCTACACAGTTGAGGCTTACGCAAAAGGTGATACTGCTGGAACTTTCTTG
Source organism: Scolopax minor (assembly GCA_028566535.1). NCBI lineage: Eukaryota > Metazoa > Chordata > Aves > Charadriiformes > Scolopacidae > Scolopax > Scolopax minor. The sequence continues at coordinate 92,551,933 of JAOXNG010000012.1, forward strand.
GGGCTTCCATTTCTCATCTTTTTGTGAACAGCTCTACTTATATCCTTAATGGAAAATAGTAAGTTTCTGCCCCTCCTCATTCTTCACAAAAAGTTGTGCATCTTTTTCACATTTTTTTAAATTGAAAATCTGCCTATTACCAGAGATTTTTTGAACAATAAGAACACTAACAGAACTACAGCTTCATAAGTACTAAAGAAAATAAATCCAGAGGAACTGATTCTCATGCAGATAATTTAGAAGATTTTTGAACTATGTTTGCCTGAATGAACACCTATTTAAACTGAAGAGTAACGATAAAAGTTTCCCTCTGAAAAACCCAAAATTTAAAACTCAAGTAGTAGCCTTCCACCAGAGATCGATGTTGACATTTCTCTTCAAGATAAGAGTCCTTGCCTAGTTTACTGATGCTGGTGCAAATGGTGCTAAACTTCCCTGCAGACAACATTTACCTGCTTGAATCTCACACATGGGTCCACATTCATATTAGGTCATATTCATTCTGGTTCTCATTGGCATGCTGAAAGTTTAATATATTTTGGCCACCAAGCAGATATTTATGACCTAGGTATCAGTCAGGCTAGCTACTCCAGCATCATGGTTTGGTCTACATTTCTGTTGAGGTTTCCAGATTTCCTTGCAGACTTTTATAGTCTGCAGAGAAATTACTTCTGTTTCAGCTATGTGCTCCTGGTGACAGAATGTAGCTAAACAGGTGTATGATCTTCTGCCTTGAAAAAGTCTCTTTCAGGCCATGCAGACTCACATTAAAAGAAAACAGGAAAACCAAACCTGATCCAAATCATATTTTGAATGACTGGAAAAGTGAAAAACTATCCATTGGTACGAGAGAATTAAAAAGTCACATTTTCTGTAATAATAGCTGTAAAATAGCTCTGATTAAACAGATAAACAAGCAAACGTACACACACACAAAAAAATAAATATATATGGAGCTGTTGTAAAAATGGATGTTACTTGATTCTCAAGCTACTCATTATGGCAGAACAATGCCAGTATCATTGATTAAAAAAACAAAAAATCTTTTTCTTCCTCTTGATATTTTATCTTTCTTTTTTGGAGCATTGTTAACTGTTACAAATAACTTCATTTATGTACCAGGAATGTCTGTGTTAGTGTTTCAAAGAACAGTATGCACTTGAAATTTCATTCACAATAGAGATGTACAAGGAAGGATTAACATTGGTTGAGAGATAGCAGTGAAAAAGAAAAAAACCAGGCATATTCTAGTATGAAAAGAAGCTGATAATGGGATATCTGAAGAGGCTTTATGCCTGCTTAAATATTTTCATTGATTAACTGAATGAAGGGCTGGAATGGCTCTGCTGAATTGCTCAAGATGGCTTGTGTCTTAAGATAAGTCCACAGGAATCTAGCAAAGCTAGGATAAATGTTTACTCATGAACAAGAAAATGTACCCTGGTCTTTGAGTTGATACTGAACTTAAAATGTTTTTTAATTGAATGCACTACAATTGTTCAAGAAAAATCTCTAGATTTCAGCAGTGAAATCTCAGTGAATCTCAGTGAACATGTCTCCGCAGTTCAGTACAGTACCACAGCCAAATAAAACAAACAATATACTTAATTATTTTAAGTGAAGGATATATAGCACTTCAAACATTAGTCTTGAAAGAACATATATATGCATGTATGTGTTTAACCATATATATTTTTATATATATTACATGTGTATGCGAGTGCAATATATATATAAAAATTACAACTATTTATAATTATGAAATGAATCAATATTACCATTATTTGCTTTTGTTTTGGTGACCAAATGAAGTCTAGCAGATGTATCTCAAGTATCCTCTTTAGTCAATGTATGTTCTAGGCCTCTCCTGCATCATTCAAAAAACCGTACCAAAACTTAATCTCCAGTGGTTTGAAATGTTCTTTTTATTTTCTGGGATGATATACCCATGACTAATTTTTACATTCTTTTGATCTTGTACAAGTCATGTTTAGTTTTGACAGTCCTTGTCTTTCTTTGTCTATCAAGTAAATGTATTTATAGGAAATAATCATATCCTGCTCCAACTTTTGTTTCACTGATCTCTTGTAAGATTTGTCCTTATCGCCTGAGTAGGGTGGTTTTGCATTGAAATTACCATTGTAAACATAGCTAATCAAAAGTGAGTCTGATGTTCTAGTGAAATCTTAGTACAGACTTGTACAATAGTATGAATATTTCCTTCTCTTTACTTAAAATACACCTGCTGCCTCCTGGAATTAAATTGTTTATGGCTATACAGCATTTAGATTGCTTTATCATCAACAGTTGTGTCAAGTTCTCTTTTCATTTTGTTAGTGAAATCCCAATCTGTAGAAAAGTTTCTTCTAATTTTTCCATAGAATTTGTGATTTTGCACTTTGCCTTAGTAAGATGGTTAATAATATTCTCCAGTCCTTGCTGCAGAATTCTTGGTCTTTCTGAATATTGGCAATGGACTGCAACTGTGATATCTGAAAGTTTCTTAAGAATACACCTTGTAATTTCATTAAGGTGATTTGTTACCACATTAGCATCATTGTTAGATGAAGGATAAATTTTTAGGCATCGCTAGTGGAGTCTGCTGTTGCAATTTTTACATGCCTAAGAAATGTATGCTTAAATTGACAAGAGTAACTGATGGGAAGGAAGTAGAGGCATGATGGCACAGTGACTGGCAGTGCAAAAATGAAACAATGCAAACCTCTTGTGCTGAAACATTTATAATGATGCATTCACAAAACTCAATGTGAAGAGAGGAAGGCCAAAGGAAAAGCAAAATTATTTTGATAATTTTTACTATTCTATCAAAAAGGCATCTCTTGCACTGTTTAGAGACTTTTACAATCCATTGAAGGAGAGGAGGAAAATGATGATTCAGGTAGAGTTGTAGCATCCTATAAACATTCAGCTCAACACAGGCAGGACAACATTATAACATAAGCACTTTCTGCTAAAAACAAGGTAGAATAAATGTGTCAAGATTTATCAACAGCAAGGTGATGTGATAGCATCATCTTGTTAACTTATTTAGGAACACAATTTCTGCAAGAAATAGATTTAAAACTTTTTCAAGCACTAGCAACAGTCTGATGTACCTATATTTCCTTAAGTGTTTTTATTGAACGCTCCTGTGTGATGGACTGGAAGATTAAAGTTGGAAATTCCATTGTCAGTAGGAGGAAAAATTGCCACATGGTGTCTCTTTTATTTTGTGGGGGTGGGGTGGTGGTGGTGAGGAAAGTGGAAGTGAACAGGGGTGCAGGAGACATTTATTTGTTGTTTCCTATCTGTTTTAATCTTTTATGTGTTTCTTTGTTACTATACTAAAAATTGCAAATGTTGGCCGTATCTGACTCTAGAAGCTTCACAGTCCTTATAAGGCTATATGCTATTTGAGAGTATGAACTACATGAACACTCAGTGGCAGAATTCTGTGGTCCTGAAGCCATGTGACAAAGTGGACAGACAAGGCTCATGATAAGTGGCTCCAGGACAGATGCTGAAACTGTGCAATGTATTGTACCAGGTAAGATTTTTTTTTTCTTTCCTATCTATCTGCAAAGCAAGACGGTTCTGGAATCCAGGGTTGAACCAACACTGCACATGAAATAGTGCATTTTGACAAAACATTCCCATTTGGAGCTTTACTGAACAAACATTAATCTCATCAACAGCAAGAGGGGTTGTCCAGCTCTCTTTTAAATAGAACAATTTATATCAGATCTTCCTTTGCTCTTTGTGTTTTAGACAGTCAATCTGATGAACAATTTATAAAGTAATGGAATAAATTATTAGCCAAATTATTTATGTTGTTTTTACTCATACAGTTCTAACTATTAAGCTAAAACTGTAATTTTGCATTTTGAGTCCATATAAAACAGTAATTCTAGACAGAAGTGTGAAAAAAATACAGAGCATTTGAGAATAAAGGAAGATTTCTGAACTTTTTATACTGAAGGGTACATTTTGATCATGCTTCCCACTGCACTCAACCTAGGAGCAGCATCCTCAAAAGCTAATGAACACTCAAGAATTGTCTGAAATAAAAGAAAAAGTAACTAAAGTAGCTGACGGGTCCAGTGAAGCAGAATACTCAAAGAAGATTAATCAGCTGGAATTTGCAATAATTCAGTCGTTGTACCAAATGTGATCAATGATAACAGAAGAAACATTTAGCCAAGAGGGAAATAAATATCTGTGGTCCTCGCAGGAGTCATTTATTGATTGAAGTTGATTTGTCAAGTGTTTTCAGTGTCTAGGAGTACACTAGGGCTGTGAGGAGTACCAGGATCAGTGACAAAAGGGAATTATGCTACAGTGTTGTATTTGTTCTTCTTTACTCTTTGATGAAACTTGTATTTTAAACACATCATTTCACTTGCTGTCTTGACAACATTTTGTATTTAGGTATCTCTGTAGAAGAGCACACATGTACAATATAGAGTCAGTTGTAACAGCTAAGGCTATTCTACATGGATCTTCAACATATTAATTCTTATTGAAGTGTACAAGATAGAGATTCAAGGTTAAATAAAGTTAAGCGCTGTCCTGACTACAGATAATTTTAGATTATGCTTTGACTGTTTTCTTATATCAGAACCCATTGTGGAGACCTGGTGAATGAAAAGTGTGTAAAGGACTGATCAAGGTTTGAATGCATTGATACAGGCATGCTGACAAAAAGAGCATACACAATTTAGCAACTATTAAATTGCCACAACTGCTCTCTAGAAAACATATGTTCTGTTAGGACAGTAGCTATTAGGTAATAGATATTAATCTGCAATAGCAAGATGAAGTAGTGTCTCATATATGAAAGTACTTGTCAGAATTTTTGTAAGGAGTATAAAAGGTATAAAAGTATAAAAGGATTTAGAGACAAAACAGTGTGATGTATCATTACACACCCCAACAGCAGTAATTAATAATCAGTTGAAATTGGAAATATCTTAGATTATAAATTATCTGTTTTCTTTATCATCAAATTCCAAGGAAACTGGAGATGGGGGGATAATCCCATTTGTTTGCAGTATTATTCTGAAAAAGGATTGTAGAGTGAAGGCACAAGAAGAAATATTTCACAAGGGAAGAATTATTTCCAGAGTAGGTTCAACACAATTTCAGATGTTGAAAAATGGGAATTGGACAGAACCTGAAAAACAGAAAAGAAAAGGGAAATTAGTGAATAAATAAATCACTAAAAAATCCTGTATACAGAAGAAGCAAGAGAGATGAGAATATGATTCCGGATGGACTTATCTCTAGAGAGTTAAAAGTCTATATTAAGGTAGCCAGAATTGTTCCTGAATTTAAATAAGCCACAAATGAAAATTTTATGAAAATTCACTGCAATCATTAAGATAAAAGAAAACTATGTCAAATATCAAAACCCTGCAGAAGAATAAAAGGAAGAAGCAAATCTAAAGAAAATATCCTTGTTTGTTTTCAAGCATAATCAAGAGTTCAAAGAAATTTGATTAATAGTTTCAGGAATAGTAAAAATATCTTGAAACCGAGCAAATACTTTGTAATGAGCAATTTATTACTCATTTAAAAGGTAAAAGTTTGGTCATAGGCAAAGGTCTGGCAAAGATGCGTTAAAATTCAAGCAAAAGGAAACTCCTAGTTTTGGAAGTCTGAGCATCCAAATTACAATTGAAAACCTGTGTTGTTGCCAAGTAAGAGGAGAACAGGATGTGATCACCTAGACACTTGCTGGTAACAATCCAAATAAGGTGAAAAACACAAGATAAACCTCAACAAAAATACTTTCTTCCAGAAACTCTATTAGATGAAAGTATTATCCATTTCCTCATATGCACTTCTGTCTTAGGGATCTACCTATCTACATATTGATTGATTCATCAAGGACTTCTTATAAAGCATGTAGCTTTTTTTTCAGAATAGTGAAGTACATAGCTTTTTTTGACTAGACCAAGAATGATTCAGGCTATGATAAATCCTATGTCTACCCATTGTTTCTTCTTAGATAAACCATTTCATTTAGATTTTACAGTGGTACTCTATAAATGAGCAAAAATACAGCCATGTAGCAGAATATATAATTTAAAGTGTTTTACATATTCTGACTATGATCATGACATGATTAATGGTTTCTTTCAGTATTGGCCTGATAAAGTCTTTTCCTGGTAGGAAAAGCTGATCAGATTTAAACTGAGTAAATTTCAAAGATTACACACCTAATTTTGACAAGAATTAACTCCACATTTTAATTTATTTAACAAATAAAAAGGCATTTTATATGCAATTGCATCTCTCTGCCTTCTTACTCATTGGGAGGTATTTGGCAGTTTTCCTTTATTGTGCCAGCATTTTCGAGATGAAGCTTTTGACTTGTACATATGTTAATTTTAAAAAGATGAACTTTTTCTATTATAGTGTTACAGTGTCTAACAGAGAGAATTTCCACAATGTTCCTGGTGAATAAAGATGTCATTAAAATCTGAGCTAATAAGCACTGAACCTGTACTCAAGTGATGTTTGACCTTCAAAACTTTGTATAGTCATTGCTGTAGCTGTACGCAGTTGTAGCAGAGCCACAGGAATCTTGGATCTTTTTTTGCTTTGGTGAGACTGAAAAGCAGAGACTAGAAGGCTAAGCAGTGAGAAACAAAGGATTTGAATAAGATATGAGCAAAATGCTTGCATATCTATTGCTGGAAGTGGAAATCTGTATTATATGGAAACCTACAGAACTATGGTGTGTAAGAAGAGGCCCCAGGGGACTGCTTCTTCATCCAAACAAAATTATTTGAAATCGGATTTTACATAAAGAGAAAATTTTGTAGTCACCCATCTTTTAGTTCTGGGTGCTCAGTTTTCATATCCAACATGTTTGCATGTCACTAGAAAGAAAAGAACACTACATCAAACCAAGGATGTTCTGGGATTTACAAAGCAACCAATTATCTTGTTATCCTGACACATTTGCAAAATGTGCTCAAAAATCTTCAGTAACTAGAAAAATCTACACTAAGTCCCTTAAGTATAGTTTGAGTCTAGGGTCTGGTTTTCCAAACAAACCAAAAATAATTAAACATCAGAAGTTTTCAATGGGGAATGACAGAAAGTTTGCCTTAATCCTAAGGTCTGCTGTACCAAAGTAGTTTATCTTCCTAGCTGGAGGATATAAGGGAAAAAACACAACTTCTTCCCTTATAAATTTGCAAAAAAGAAAAGCACAGAAAAAAAGAAAGAGGATGTAAAATAGAGCTATCTAATATCAATGAAAATATCAAGCAGCTCTGCCACAGTGGAGGGGGGTGGAAGTTGTTGAAGTTTCTCTCCACTGTTGCTAAAGGTGCTGAGATTCTTTCCTAGAAGCTTCCTCATAAGTGATAGTGAACTTCATAGAAGCCTCATGAAATAGGAATCCCGCATCCTCTCTCTGCTACATCTCTCATTTTAGCCTGGAAAGGACTAGGGTGTTGACATTTCACCGAGTATTAAGGATGTTGGCTGTCAGCATGTAAGAACTAACATGTAGACATACATAGATATACAGGAGGCTATAGGAGGGTTTAGAAAGGTATATGTTCTAGATGACCTGGAACAACATATTGTAACACACAGGATAAAGAAAGAATGAGAAGGCTGAATGGAGCTAAGAAAAGAATGGTAAAAGAATACTAGGGAGAGCTGGACATTTCTGTGAATATTTCACAAAACCACTGGATCACAGAATGTTTGAAGTTGGAGGGCACCTCTGGAGATTTTCTAGTCCAACTCCAGTTGAGTTGTGACTTTCCTAAATTCATCCTGGCATGCTTGGATAATGTCTCTACATCTGCCTTGGGCTGCTTGACCCTCTTTTCACGTTATGTTTACTTTCTTGTTATATTTCAGTTTAGTCAAGAGTTCCTGATTCATCTATTCAGGCTTCCTGCTATGTTTGCTTGCTATCCTGGTCATGGGGAGTAAGCTATTCTTGAGCTTGAATTCAATCCCTGGAAAACATTAAGCTCTCCTGGACCCCTCTTCTCCCTACAGCTGTCTTCTGTGGGACACTTACAGGCAGGTCCCTGAAGAGGACAAAGTCTGATCTGCTGAAGTCCAGAGCTGTGGTCCTATTTTTTGCCTTGTTCCTTTCTTTCTGGATCCTGAACTCCTTCAGTTCAGTTCATCATCTCCTTCTTAGTGCAACCAAGGATTTCCCTGACTTCATCTCCCACAAGATCTCCCTTATTTGTGGATAATCACATTAAGAGAGCCTATCCTTGTCCAATCATTGATGACCTGTGTTTGGAAGTTGTTATCAACGTTCTCCACAAATTCCCTGGACTGCCTGTGGCCTGGTGTATTGCCCTACCAGCTGGTATCAGCTAGTAATTAAAGTGTTCCATGAAGACAAGGACATGTGAATGTGATGCTTCCTCCTGTTGGCAGAAGGATTCATCTGTTTCTTCCTGTTGTAGCCTGTTGGAGACACCCATGACAGCATCACTCGTTTTTGTCTACTATCTAACTCAAAAGATGGCTCATCATTCATCCCAAGGCAGAGACCTGTGTGTGCCAGTTATTCTTTCATATAAAGGGCAACTCCCTCTCCTTGCCTCCCCTACCTGCCCTTCCGAAGGAGTCTGTACCTGTCCATTGTAGTACTTTAGTCATGGGAGTCTTCCTACCACAGCTACACACAGACCTCTAATTCCTCCTCTTTGTTGCCCACATTGCATGCATTCGTGTACTGACATTTCAGATAGTCACCCATTCATGCTGATTTTCCCCCTGAAAAGTGTAAGAATTTTCCCTATAATGCTCCTGTCTTGGCACTTCCTAATTTGTGTGCATAAACCTGAGGTGGACTCCCTTTGCATAATCTGACTACTGTCAAACACTGAGGTTTTACTCTACTAATTTTTCCTCAAAGGATTCAGTCAGCCATCTGACAGACATTTGATAGATATTAATTAAGTGTATGAAATAACATATTTGACAAGTGTTTCTAGTTGTTTGTCTCCCCTAGAAAGATCTGGTTCAGAAACTGTCTAAAATACAATGCTGTTTTGCTGAATATTCATTTAAAGATATTTTAAAATGCCTGATGCATTGCAGTTTTGTAAGCAGTCAGCATAGACTTCAGGATAAAGAGGGCAAGAAGCTAAGTAAATGTTTCACCTTAGGTAGCAGACTTTTAGATCTAACTCAGTGAGTGCATGCATTTCTGAAAGGGAAGTTTGAGCATGTAAACAGTTTTAAAAAAACCTCTATACCTGTCCCCTTCCAGCCTGAAACCTGAACATAGCTACTTTCCACAGGAGGGTACCTGAAAAAGTAGTGAACTATGGGAACAATAATTGGTGAGACTTAGAATTTTGAGAGATCTAATCTATTGTATCAGCTCTTCATGGGTCTATTTGATATTTCAGAGGAATTGTAGAAACATAAGTTTAGATAACCTAGAAATACACAGATTCAAATACAGTTTTCCATTGTTCAATATGCAGTTCTTGCAGCTCATGATTCTATAAGAAAAACTACTCAATTTACAGACTGAACAAAACTCAGCAAATTGGCTCCTTAGGTTCAGTTCTCCTTCAGTTGTCTCACCCAAGACACTATAAAGAACTGCCTTGTAGGCTTTAACTGTGAATAGTATGCTCTGATCTACTCCTGCAACTTCACAATATTTGAACTTTCTGTTTCCCAGGGCACTGCAAAAACCTTTTGCTCCTGTTACTCTTGAAATAAAAAGCAGTGTTCTTTATGAATTTTTAACACGGCACACTTTTTCTGCCAGTGTTTTCAGGCAAGTCACGTCAGTATCTGGACACTTGAATTTGAAGCTCAAAGCCTGACTGCCTCTATTTGTAAACAAGTGTGAACAGCATGAGCACAGTAGTGTCACTTCCCAGTAAATTCAGTGTTAAGAAATTACAAATGTATGTACTATAGAACAGTTTGACAAAGCTGTATTGAAATACATTATTCATAGTAATCTTTTTCAAAACCTGGCATTTTTGAAAGTTTTCCATTTTGCGCATCATAAAATTGTAATGTTGGTTTTGAAAATGGGAAAAACAACAACCAAAAAAACCCAAATATATTTAGCCTTTTGCTTTCAAATAATCTTTTCCAAAGACACAAAGTCCGTTGCTTTTTCCTCACCTTAAGAACTGCACATTTTTTGTCTAATTATCACAAAGGAATTACAGCTGATCTATCTATTGTGGCATTCCCAGACTGCATTTTCTGTGCGTGCATGTGTGTGGTCAGGGGAAATAATATGTGTCAAGACTAGCTTATAAAATCAGTTCTAAGCCTTTAACCTTCAGCAGAACACTGAATAATTGAGGGGTCTATGGACACTGACATTTATGGCAAAGCAGGAAAATAGATGTCTATTGATGGGGCTGTATCTCTGATCATAGTTCATAGCTCCCTTTCAGTGGTGGAGTTAACATTACCTGCTTGATGTCAGGCAATGCAGTGATCACTGCCAGATGGTCCCAGGCTGATGGTCCCAGGCCTCCTGTGCCAACGATAGCTGTTTTCCTGATATGATCAACATAATTCAATCACTGTCACTACTTATTTCTTCCCTGTTTCACCATGTGAGTCACTTGCTGGCTTTTCCCTTCTGTACTCTTTAGTTTTGAAAGATATTAGCACAAGGGAAAATAAAAGTGAGCATTAGCCCACTTCAATCTCAATAAACTTCAGGTTTTGTTTGTCCCCCCTTCATTCCCATCGCAGTATTTATGAATGTATTTTGATTTGTAAGAACTGCCCCTTGAATGCAAGAAAAGTTGGGAGATATTTAAAACCCATCAGAACCTGCTCTAGCTGCCCCACCTGAGCAGGGACATTAGACCAGGTGACATCCAGAGGTCCCTTCGAATCTCAGGCATGCTGTGATTCTGTGACAGCTTTGATGTCAATTTATAGATGATACTAAGCAGAAAAAAGCCCACAAATAAAAACTGGCTACAGTAGATGCTGAAAGGCATGTGTACATCTGGCAACTGTATAAAACTAAAAACTGTAACTGCTATTTTAGAATATGAAAAACACATAGCACATGTCAAATGAACAGAATTCAAAATGAAAATTTTGGGCTTAACTGGTTTTTTTGCTTCATCTATTCTAAGCTATTATTTTTTCCAATTCTTATTTTTTTTTAAATAAGCCTTTTATAAGCTTTTATAAGTTGGATTGTTTACTGTATTTTTATCATACCCTTGCCAGTTACAACTTTTTTTTTTTTCTTTCTTTAATTTTTTGTCATATCTGCTGAAATAAACAAGATGAAGAAATGGGCAAATTATTCAGGTTTTTCTTTAAAAAAAAGACTTTATCTGTTTTCCAAAGGATCTACTCAGACCAAATTTATCATTTATTTTACAAATTTTGTTATCAATGTGTATAAGAAAGGATGACAATACCTTGTCTTTGTAGGAGAAATCTAGTTTATTTAGTTGAGATGCTTCTGTCCTAGAGGTAGTTGTTATTATGTTCTTTGGCAGTAGTTATGACTAGGAGGAGTCTTTCAATGTGATGACATTTCATAACGTCTTGACTTTGCAGAAAGTAGGTATAATATCATTGGCTGGAGAAGCTAGACATTTTACCTAGCATTTTCATATCTTCTGTTGGCTATCACTTGATGTTCAGAAGCAGTTTGAGGTCTCATTTTTTGACACCTTCAGAGTATCATGGCCACGTGCATCAGAGACTGCATATTAATTCATGACCAACTGTTCAGAACAGAATAACTGACAATGCCTGGGGTGAAGTTTCTGAGAGGCTGAGATATAAACTTAAAACTCAATGGGCATAATGACTAAATTACATTCTCCCTAAAACTGGTCCCTTCAGGTCAGATTGCCAGAGTAGCAGTGAATTGCTGGGGCTGGGTAGCAGTGTTGCAATGGCTGTAATCTGTGCTTTATCTTTTCTAGGCATAAATGGACAGAGCACAGAGAAGCACAGTGTATGTGAGGTCTTGTTTGCGAAAGGCAAGATTAAGTATGATAAAATAAATGTAAAATCCCAATTCATAATAGTTTGCCACACCATTGGTGTAACATACTATTTAATATAGATAACAATTCAGTAATGAAACTAGTTACTCCACTTCTCAGTACTGTATCCCATGGGGATTAATTAAGGAATGCTATTTGAAGACCTCTGAATGGATAGCACACAAATCCCACACGTATTGTCCATTTTCTTGTGTTACAAGGAAAGACGGCAAGTAGCTGATGCAGAAGTGTTTGCTGCTATGTATTAATTTAGGCTTTAGTAAGTCTTACTGCTTTCATATATTGGGCTAGAACACTGCTAGAATCTTTCCATACTTATTTCAGCAGAAATAACAGTGTCTAAAATAAATGAAATGTAAATATGTCAAACTTGAATATATAGTCACTTTCATTTTTCATACTATAATTCATTTAGAATAGTATATAATTTCATTTTCACTGCAGAAAAAGCTGCATTTTCAATTTACAGCCTACACAAATACAAATATACTTACACTTGCTTGATCTTAAAATTGTGGCTGAAACTTGTGAGACCTAAGATTGATCTGATTTCAAACTCTACAGTGCCAATGAAAGATGCACTTCTGCAGCTAAGAGAATGTCTTCTGACATTGGTGTAAGTTCAAGGTTCTCAGCACTTCAAAGAACAAAAGCCTCTGTAATTTTCAATCTCTCATCCTTTGCAAAACATCCTTATATTTTAATTTGTGTAAATTCTTATTGAGTAATCAGTTTTCATTTTAGAAATTATTGTGTAGAGCTCTGTATGTCCACAAATGATGTTGGGTATCAGCAGCACTACTCAGCAGATTACATAAACAGTTTGAAGTAGTAGATTCAAATTCATGGGAAAGCAGCAATCAAAATACAAACTACACTGCTTGTAACCCTTTCGTTCAAGGTATCCAGGATTTGGAAATTGTCTTAGTCTATGACATATACAATCTGCTTTCATTCTAGCACAGAAAATCCCAACTATTGAGGAATCACAGCATCAACAGAGAAATGGCACAGCATTGTAATCTGGTTTAATAAAAGGACTATGGATTTTAATAGCTTAACTTCCTCGCTTTTTGAGGAAAATTGATTGTAAAGCCATTATAATAAGACTTTTGAGGTAGGGCAATGTTAGGCATACTGTGTATAGCTGTAAGCAAAACATAAATCATCATCCTGTGACTTGGAAAAGCAGAAGAAGAGTGAAAGTTTTTCACATGCTGGAAGGAGAGACAACCAGGAAAATTAGTCTAAAAAAATAGATTTTCACTTTGCAAAATGTGTTATCCCTTGCAGAACTGGATCAGATAACTCTCCCCATCCACTTTCAGTGTTCTGTGTACCTTTTAATTCATTACTGTGTATAATCTGATAACTAGTAATTGCAGTTACAAATGGCATACTTAAGTAATTAAGTAAACTTAGCAATAGGAGAGTTTTGAAGAAAAATAAGCAATAGCTCACACAAAAGAGCAAGATGAATATATTCATTTTTATTTCCCCACACCCAAAGAGTATGATGTCATTGGAGATTTTATGCATAATTCAAAGTAAAAGTTAGTTGTATATCACTCCCCCCTACTCCCAGAATGTAATCTTTATAGGCCATGGATTGTGATTTGTAGCATGTCAAGGCTTCTGTAGTAGAACTAAACTATACTCAGTTTTTTGCCCCCCCTCAGGCTTGCTATGATAAGTATTTCTATTTAAAGGAGACTTGACTTAAAATCACTTCTAAGTAGTTAAGGTTCATTGTCAGTGACATTTCAAGCTGTTATTCACAGTTTCGTTTGTTTCATTGCAAAACGCAGTGGGGCAATTTATTCTGAGTGAAATACCTTAGAATGTAAATATATTTATCAATTAAAAACATTTTATCATTCACATCTGCTGGTGTTAAGATCTGGGTTAAGTTCTCAGCTTCATTGGACAAGAAGATTTATAGGATTTACATGAGTTAGTGTCAAACCTCAGCTGTTGAATGAAAACTCCATGTACTCCATCAGCACAGTTTGTGCTTCAACATTTGCTGTACTCATTTGTCACAGCAGAAAGTGTTCTTTTGTCTTCTAGCTCTCAGCTACAGGTTTGCCATATCTTTCTATATACAAAACAATGGAAGTTGGAAGGGTTCACTTGGAAAATGTTTCATTTATTCCCCTCAGCAAAGAGATTCATGTTTTGAATCCAAGTTTTGCAGTTCCATGAGTCAACCCTATTTAAGAGGGCAACCCAGAACATCATACAGATAAGCAAAAGCTCTAACTCATCTCCCTTTCTCCCAGGCAAGTAAAGGGTGAGAAAAGGGTTAAAAACCAACGCCTGCATACACACCACCATGAACTTCCGGGAAAGAAAGTTACTGTCTTTGTTTAGTGACTTCACAAAATTATACAAAACAACTCAAAAGATTGACCCCTTGTACCTCAGTATCGCTTATCCTTTTTAAGCATTTGTGGTTTGTGTGTTTTACAGAGAGAAATTCTGTCAGAGACTTACTCACTGACAGAATAACTTTTGTTTGTTTTTTTTTTTTCCAAAATGGTTTAGTCAGATGCAACAGCTAGAAAGCTAGGAATAACCTGGAAGATTGGCAAGTTTTCCCATGCAAATAAAATATACGGAGTACCCTCTAAATAGGAGAGACCAGTGCAATTTTCTCTGTGGTTTGAATAGTAAATCTTTAGATTAGACTCTTCTCAGGTGTGCCATTTAAACCAGGAGTTTTTCTCCTACATTTTATCACCACTTAAAGCATTGTCATGAAATGAATGTGAGTAAACAACTTTTGGAATTTTAATTGCTTTTGGAGTCAATCATTAGATAAATTTACTGGTAGAATATTGCATCTTTCTAGGTCCAATTATAAACTAATTGAGAGATGGTGCAAGCAAAAGGGTGCATTGTTACATTTAATAAAGCATCTGATGTACAAAACAGATTTTTTTAAGTATAATTCTGTTATCTGATCAAATTGCTGTGAAAAATAATCCAATAGTCACCTGATCTACTGACGTTCACAGAATCATAGAATGGTCCAGGCCGGAAGAGACCTCCAAAGGTCATCTAGTCCGACCTCCCCACAGTCAGCAGGGACACCCCCAACTAGACTAGGCTGCCCAGGGCCTCATCGAGCCTTTAA
>JAOXNG010000012.1:92570170-92581653 GCA_028566535.1 Scolopax minor
TCTAACGGTTCCCAAATAACAAATCTAGCAACTGCCTAATACTGTCAGCAGTAATTTTCCATGAACAAACTTCGGGCATATTTAATAGACTAGATTGACTAGTTAGTGCCTTAGTATTCCAGGTTAATCATGAAACTCTAGACCTGTACTTGTATACTCTTTCAAGTGCATGGCTTGAGGCTAAATATCCACCTTCACTTCTTAACTATTCTTCAACATTCCTGATGTTGCCTTTTCTTTCTTTACCTCTATTCCCTCCAAACCGTGTCTTGGAAGGGTTTTCACAGATAAACCAAACTAAAGCTTTCAGAAACATAAGTATCATAATCTATGCTAAACCTTTACAACATCTTAAACAGATTACATCAATATAAGTCTTTAGATCATCTTAAGTACCTCAGACCTATTAATTTGTACTCTAAGAGGCGCTTAACTACACAGGTGCACAGATAAGGGGTGACTAAGGTGGGGGCAAGTCAGTTAACCCTAATTTGAAGTCCCTAAAGTGCTTTGCCATAGTGGCTATGTGCTAAGTTTTAGTGATTAACCTTTTGTGGTTCCCAAATATCCTGCTTTAGAGGATACTGTACACCAGTTTAGCTTAGTTAAAAAACAACAAGACTTTTTAATCTTAATTATTGCTTATTAGCTTTTCTATCCAAGAACAAAATTTTGAGGTGTTTCAATTCTCTATCACTATAATGGAGAAATAGCTGGAGAAGTCAATTCTGCTTAAAGGTTTTCAGAGTACTGAACAGGAAATATCACTCATATGTACTGTATGTATGTATTGTACACACAAACACACACACAAGAAAAAGTTGACTTGTACTGCTTCTTCACTGTTCTTTTAGCTCAAGCACAGCCAGAAGCAGCAAACTCACAGTCTGTTTCTTTCCATTTCCACACTACCATTCTCCTTAAAATTGATCTTGGTGCTGGTAAACTTATCAGACTAAAGGTATGATGATTGGTTTGTTATAAAACCAGGAAAGAAGACTGTAGGTGGTTTGCAGGATAGCAAATGTGACCAACATCTTACAATATTCCTTTAAAGAGCCTTTTTGATGAACAGAAAATAGCACAGATATGCATGTCAAGTGGTAAGATTTAAACAGCATAGTAGTAATAGGCATGAAGTTTTTGGAAGAGCTAAAGAACCTCTAAGTTTTCTCATCGAGGTAGGAACCAGGTAGCCTCACGATTTTACTCACTAGCTGTGCTAGTTGGAAGGCTGATTAACACTTGGGTGTGAACATCCACACTCACCTAGCACCACTGGTGTGGGCAGCCAGTCCCTGGAGCAGCCTCAGCCTGAATACAGCAAAGGCCCAGCAACATCTGTGTGCGTGTGTGCGTGCCTGTGCATGTCTCAAGTATGTGTCTGTGTGCCTATGTGCAGAAGTATTGCTTGCACAGGCAACTCAATCTGAATTGAAGTTCTCTATAAAACTCAACTTATCTTTTAGTAGTGACAATGGGTCATTTCTGGAGTCATGAACCACCTTCTGTACCTAATTTGTATCTCAGTGGTAGTCATAATCCACTGGAATAGTCCAGTAATGAGGTATGCAAGTAATCATACTTTTCAGTGAGAAGCAAATGCATGGTTCTTCTTGTGCACATGCCAGCCTTTCTCTCCTTATCCCAGCTCTGATCGTATACCTAGAGATGAGCACTGTGGGTAGCCAAAAGAATCAGGCCTTTCTTGCTGCACCTTAGGTGGAGTGTAAAGGACAATGCTCATATAACTATTTCACCTTCACCGATTCTCTGCGGTGTTACAGTTTCTGGGGTTTTTCCCATATATTTTTATGGCAAAATAGTTTGAATGTGATTCTTCCCCAGGGACAGGGGTAATGGCTCTTCAGAGGACTGAGCACTGAGGACACTCAGGAGGGGCTGCTGACTCTCATGCTCAACTGAGTCAGTGTGTACCCTCCCTGCAAAGTAGGCAGGCTAAAAATCCCAAAGTAAATTCAAATAAAGGTGTCCAGTGTGGGTGAATGAACTGGTAATACACCAGTAAAAGCATTTTTAATGTTTAGGGCAAAGTAGCCCAGTAGCAGCACTAAAATAAACACTTAATAAAATTCTTGTTTCAGCATTTTTTGGAACATAATCAATAAGTCATGATGGAGAAAATTATTGTGGCTTGATCTTACTGTGTTTCTGATATTAAAGTTTACTTGACAATAAATATAGTTGTGATACCTAAAAAAATTTCCGTCTGTTAGTAGTCCACCTTCTTCCTCTGCTAGAATTTACTACTGGAGTAAGAATGAATTAATGGTATAAACTATTAACTTTATAAAGTTCTATAAAGAGCAGAGTATAAAAAGCTGGAGATTTCAGTTTATGTTAACACCTTAGAAACCTACTCAGAGATAAAAAAAACATGGAGATGCAAGTAGTCAGATGTTTTACATGAACTGTAGAATTACCACAATTGCCTGATATTACATATTTCGATCCACAGTTCCACAGCTAGGCCATGTTACAAGTGCTCTAAAACGCATCCTTATTTCTTTCCCCAGAGTATACTCCTCAACACCTTGGACATTAAGGTATACCAGACACGTATGTCTACAGGTGTTCAGTTCCAGTCTTTCCTTTGTTTTGATAAATTACATTTCTACATTGTGCCCATCTCTCCCTATGAAGGCATCATTTGTTTTCTTCCCCTTGCTTGTGCTGGGCCTCAGTACAGGCATCCAGAATGACACATGCTGGTGGAAACAAGGTAAGAACACGAGTGCAGACCTCTTCTGCTGTATGTCAGTTATGTCATCATTGGCACTTGATCTAGTGGTATGCATTTGTTTAATGAAGCATGGTTGCTTTAACCTTCTAGACTGTCCCTCCCTGAGAAACATCAGCACTCTCCTAGAAATTGAGTCATGACACAGTAACCTGCCAGTCATTATTGCAATAATAACTGTCTCCCCCCAGCAAAGAGTAATTTGATAATTTTCTGTAACTAACCCTACATGTTACTCTTCACATGAATTGGTAACCCTTTGTTAGAATATACTAAAGAATATACATTTGTTTATTGGAAAATGCTGAAGAAATAGAGTCCTAGACTTCTAAATTTGTTTTTCTTGCATTTATCTCTTACATAACTGGATTCATTAGACAAATGAGGTCTCAAAGTCATAATGATATTAGTAATTTTCTTAGTAAAGCATGAACCTAAAATAAGAGTAGGAATAAGTTTCTCGGCTTAATGTTACCTTGTAAATACTAGCCTTAACAAATACATGATTTACATTAGTTAGTCTGAAAAATTATACATATGACTAGAATTTGGGACCTCAGTAGCTTGGCATTAAGTACAGAGGAATAGCCCTATACACTTAACAGCTACTATAAAGCTAGCTTTATTGCTACCTTTACATCAGAGGCTTACTGCAAACATCAAAATCAATAAGAGATTTAATTTAACTGAAGCAAAGATGGTTTTGAGGCAAAACATTATTATATTTCAGGAGTTCTTTTCCTTCTCTTTTTTGAAATTTTGCTAATCAGAAGGTGACTACTGCTTTTATAACTAAATTTTATTATTAGTGCTTCATTCCAAAACAGCTGTTTGTCCCTCTCAAAGAGGAATTCAGATAAACTTTATTTAATGCTATGTTTGTATACCCTGGCAAGTCACATATCTTCTAGCTTAACTATTAACATAAATCAAGTGATCTTGTAAACACAGTGCACTACTCAGGAATTGCTAGTGCTATAGGGATATGGGCTTGAAAGTAAAGTTTAGATATTTGCCTACCTTTCCTTGTAATCCAGACATCATGGACAGAAAGACTAAAAAATGTAAAATGTATATAAATTGTTAACAACTACTCTGTGCATCTTTTTTGAGTTGGATGCATTTTCTAATCAGCTTTTTAAACAAAGACTTTGTGATATGTGGTTACCACTGCTTGTGGTTGTGATGAAAGCTTACCGTTACAAAAACTTCAAAGGCAATGAGTCAGTGTGAATTTCTGTGATTTGACCATTGGTAATAAACTTTGTCTAAAAGACCAGAATAGAACACTTGTGCTGCACTGACCTTTCTCAGGATTGTTTGCAGTTGGATATTTTAACACACCATACCTGCAACAGTATTGACTAGAATATTTTGCCTGTCAGGATTAAGTTAATGTTGTTATCTTTGGCTGTAATGGGTTTTGAGCCTGCTGATGCCTGTCTGCAAGTGCAACTGTAAATTACTTTACAGTAAGACATGATGATTTGCTAAGAGTCTTGATGGTAATTTTGTCAGATATAGTGTAAAATATAAGGTGAAAAAGTTTTTGTGCACTGATGTTTTCAGAACCTTACCTCCAATAGATATGAGAATTTTCAATAATTTTCTGGAAATTTCAGCACTCTTCAGAGGATCAACAAAGTAGGAAGAGAATAAAGAAGAAATAAACAGCTACGTGATTTTAATGGTTCCATTTTAAAATTACTAGGAACTTATAGGTCTCATGCAAAAATATTTCTGTCCTTGTAACTGAGACCAGTTGCATGACTAATTGGTATATTCTCTTCAAGCACTTACAGTAGGACCTACTGGTGATGTCACACTTCCCCAAGTTTCCTCTTCCAAACCATACAGTGGAGACAAGAAAGCAGGCTTGACCCAGAGATGCTTACACCTCCTCTGTCCTATGGCTGATGTCTCCAGCCCAACCATGAAGGCAAAGCTCTTATACAAATTCCCATCATTTGCATCTATCTCACTTAGTGCAATACTCTTTTTCTGGTTTTGACAAATGCAATCCTACCTTGTTTGTATTTGTTCAGGACACTTCTGTAAGAATTGCTGTGTTAGCAAGATATTAACTTACAGTTCTGGTGCCTTTCAGCTGTTGCCCTTTGCCTATTACACCAAACATTTAGCTTTTATTCTGTTCTGAGTTCTATGGACCACTACTATTGGATTCAGCTCATCTGCATTTAAACTTCTACATTATTGATATTATGTCTAGCTGGTTTTATAGGCTTTCAAGATGTACCATTTAAGATGATTGTCTCTCTCTACTGAATGTAATAGTCTTAGATGTAGAACTTTAAGGTGAGTTCAGGTGAATGCTATATGGTAAGAGCAAATTGTGCACCAATGTCATTACCTTTTCTTTGTTTCTGTAAGTCACTGGTTCCAGAAGACAACAGAAGTTTAGGAGATTTCTACATTTTGCTAAAAACAAATAAGTAAACTCTCATGCTAACAGATGGCTATGGTGGAATTTGAATCAGAACTAAAGACAGGCTTCAGGAGAAATTCAGTGACTTCAGCCTATAGCCTAGCAAATCCCCCCTCATATTCTGCCACAGCTAGGGAAGTATAATGGATTATAACAAAAAAACCAACACACCAAAACCATGAAAAAGACATCAATGATTATATATGCTATAGTATTTTATAAAAGGCAGATATTTTATATATCTCTCCTAATAATAATCCACCCCAGGTTTACAGTACACAAAACACAGAAGGGAAGGAGAAGAGACTACTGAAGTTCTAAATTCAGAAAGAAAAAAACAATATGGTAACAGAAGAGCAACTGCCTCTTAGTTGAGTGAACATTAGTCATGACATATCACACTTTGTCTTGCCAGTGTTTTATAAGCATCACAGATAAGATGAGTAATTCACATATTGTCAGAAAAGTAGCATCACACCCTTGAGTTTTAGGGTCACCTATTGAAGCCAAAATACTTGTTACTAGGTATTTAAAGAAAGGCACCTCTATCCATTCTTGTCATCATATTGAAATGCTTGAACTGGAAGACAATGGCACAGAGTAACAAAAAATGCAGCTGCTATTTCCCTAATTCCATTTGTATACTTACAGGAGGATCCACCAGATTTCAGTCAATGAAGGCTCTGCAGTGGCTTTGCTTGGGGGAAGAGCAGGACGTGCTACTATAGACTTGTATTTTATACGTAAATGCTTGTTTAATGTTGACTAGAAACAAAAATTTCCAGTGCAAAAAATTTTAATATAATTTTTGAAATAATCTTTTTTTCTGACTATAATTTACAGTAAAAGAAATATACCCTGTAAATTAAAGGATTTTTCAGAAAACTTACTAAAGCATTTTGAAGACAGATTTTACAGAGTATTCAGCATACTTGCAACGTACTCTATGCTAGTGAAAGAAAAAAAATGAAGCATATGCAAACTTTTGTGAAAAAGAGTATACAAACTTCCTTGTGATTATGATTTTTTACTTCAGCTGGCTGCACATCTTGCAAAAGCTGATTGCATTTTATTGTAATATTTTTAGAAACATTATAAGCACAGTTCTTCTTTTCTACCTGTAGAGCCAGCTCTTAGTCTCCATCTACTGCTGAACTTGTTTCACTGTTACTCACACCATTGTTAAAGTGCATGCTAAAAATTGTAGATTATTTCTGTTCACTGAACACTACATTGTTTTACTATGGATAATGTTTTATTTATAAGGAAAATAAATTGTCAGAGTTAAAAAACACAGTGCATTTTGTTCTAGGCAACACATTGCTTTTATCACACAAATAATTTATTGGTTCTGCTCCCAGACGAGTTCTGTGCTGACCTTTCCAGGTATACTGAATATTGGTGCATAATTCGTCTTGTTGGGAAAATGTATTTATTTCTGGCCATTAATACATGCTGTCATAACCTTTCTGTAGAGGAGCAAGTTTGTTGTTTTAATTCTGAGACATATTGTTATAGAGGAATATACAGAAAAAATCCTTCCTATCTTAATGCTTTTGTATTCTGAGGAAGAGAGACAGATTTGAATCTGAACCTATCATATAATCTCCGGTATTGGATTGAAGCCAAACCTAGAACAGCCCTATTTCCTGGTTACAGGGTAAGCACAACCTAATTCAAAAACAGCCTCTGTGGATTGTCAGTCCAAAATGGCAGACATATCTTTAGAAGAGCTCGCTGCATTTTGGTGGCACTGAATGTGAGCAGGAAAAACAGAATCACATAATCACAGAATGATATGAGGCTGTAAGGGGCCTCTGGAGATCATCTATTCCAACCCCCCTGCCAAAGCAGGTCCAGATCAGAGAATACATCATCCCATCTCTAGGTGAATATTTGCTTTGCAAGGTCAATGAAAAAAGGGTCTGCAGGACTGTATGTAGTAATAAAGTTACACCAAGCTAATTTTACAATTTTAAAATAGAACGTGCATTTTAGCAACATAACACTACTAGGAGCTCCTTCTATGAGGTAAGACTCATGAGTCACAAGGTACCAAAAACCATTTGATTAGTCTTAAATGCTATGGGAAAATGGTCTTGTTAAATAGAAATTAAAAAAAAAAGGCAAAAGAAATTCCCCCCCAAAAAAGGCAGAGGAAATTCCCAAACTACCTTCTTCTACCTTCTTCTCAGTTTACAATGAACAGCACAGATTACAAATTAAATTTACAGTAGAGATGTCTAAGGATTAAAGCCAAGCTGGAGCAGTGAAACCATTCAGAGTAATGAAATACATTTTGACTATAATGCACAAAATATTTCATGCAGATGTTAGGTTTGAAGTGCTACCTTTGTATATAGTTAAATGTGTGTCTAGTAACTGATTTTGAAATAACCAGTCCAAATTTTTTTCTTCTGAATATATATAATAACTGCAGAAAGACATCATGCACATTTGTTGCTTACACTTCTGGAAGAAATGAATCTCTGAAAATAAAGTTGCATCTGGGGATTTTTTTTGTAATTTTCAAGTCCTTCTTCTAGAGACTGCTCAAAATCCGGCATCATGCTCGGTATTTACCCATAAACCATGTTGCTGAAAATATATTTATTAGTTTGGGTATTTTTTTAAGAAGATGGAGAAAAATATTCTGAGGCAGTAGCATGTTCAGGGTTGGAAGATGAGCAGTGGCTTGCAAGTATTTCCCACTTCAACAGCTGCTCCAGGAGTTTAACATCGCTTTGTGTTTCCGTGATTTCAATATACCTCTTGTTTAGACAAGCTGCCTGAATACGTGTTCATATGCACTCACAAGAGAAAATCCTCTCATAAAATATGGAACCTTTAAAAAATGCTAGTCTATAAGTTGGGATAGGCCTACCTCTGCAATTCTTATCTGTATTGTAATTAATTTGATAGTTTCAGGCATTTACTGACTGAGATTTGAAAAATGTACAATGTTTACACCTATATGTACTCATTTTCAATTTTGTAATCTTATGATATAGATGGCAGGAAAATAATTTCATCCATTTTTTTTATAACTATGATTTTTTTCTTGAAATGAAGATTAGAAATGAGGCATTCCCCTTGCCCTCCCTCCCCCCTCCAAAAAAACCCCAACAAAAGATATGAAAACATTATGAGAAAGATCTTGGTGCCACTATTTCTCCTCCGTTCTCTCTGGCCCATTTATTTAATATTTATTATTTAACAGTAATATTTAATTATTTATGTGAAGTGGAATAGCATCAAGAGAAGCTGGGAAAAAAAAAAAAAAGACTGACTTTGTAGAGCAGTGGTTATTATACTTGCCCATGAAGTGGAAGATGGAAGTGTGAGTTTATGTTCCAAAACAGGAAGAAACAAGACTTGAATCTGATGTGTTCCTCTCATGTTCCTGTCTGAAGATAAAGTTACTCCATGACACAGATTCTATAACATTATTTTCCTTTCTAACTTTTCAGGGGATGGTAGTACAATCCACTGCTGCAATTTTTTAAAATCAAAATGGCATGTCAATATAGAGAGGGGAGATGATTCCCTTTGGCCTGGAACATCAACATCGGTGTCTCAACAGGCAGCTGTAGTCATCTCAGCAAGGTGGTACAGAGCTGGTACAGAGGTGGTACTTTTGATATATACATTCCCTATTCTATCAATGGAGAATTTTAGCTGCTTTCAAAGGTCAGTAGGGAAAGTCTCTGGAGTGTACTAGGAGATGACTTGAGTTAATGTGCAGAAAACGCACAGATGCCCTTGAATATCTGCTCGTTCTCTAGAGCAGATACCTCAGACATGCAAGACCCAGACTGAAGATTTTTATTTCCAGCTTCTCAGTGCATGGACATGTAGAAAGGAAGATGCTAAAGGGAGTATATACCTGGGCACACACCTTCTGTCCAGTTGCTTTCCTGGCCTATAGGGATACAAAATCCATACCACAAACTTTCTGGTAGGGTAGTCCGGCCTTGTAGGACAAAGAGAGAGAACAAGAAGTTGTCACTCCCACTTACTGCTGAGACACCTAGATAAAAGAACTCTGCAATCTGAAATGATTTATAATACAGTTTGTGCCTTAGACTAAAATCACCCAGCCTTAGCAGCTGCAGTACCTAGAAATGTACTATCCAATCCCCTCCCTGTCCCCACTCCCATCCCCATCCCCACCATAGGTCCCTATGCTCCTTTTCAAGGAAACAACCATTTGCCTTTTCACACCACTACCAGCAGCTGTCACCAAGAAATCTGTCCACTCCTGTACCTGTTGGCATAAGTGGTTGGTACGGCAAAGAGAAAAGAGTAGCAGAAGATGCAGTGTATAGCTGCATCTGTTCCCTGCAATCCAGCTGCTGCTCTACGTGGGAGGGTGGAAGAGGGAGAACGAGAGAAGTAGAATTGGGAGAAACCCACTGCTGGTATTTCAGCATGCTGAGCTCAGTCCAGGCCCGTCTGCTGAAAGGCTTTCAGACTAAAGGAACTTTTCAGTCATTCTGGCAGTGCTGGCTACCAGGATAACCCTCCCTGTCTCCAGAAAGATGCAGCAGAGGGGACAGGAGATTCTTCTGGGCTAGACTGGACCTCTGATGAGGAATGGCCTGTTAGGCAAGCAGGGACTAGAACCTAAGCCCTGCCCTCTACAGAGGAATACCCAACAGCCAGGCTCTGAAACCTTCACAGTCATCTCCATTCATCTCTAGAAATCTGGATCTTCAAGTAGTCTTCTGACCCCTCATCAGCTTCTTAGTGTTTCATGGTCATGACATATCCTGACCTGAAATTATTCATGCCTGAAGTGTGGATGTGCACATGTCTTCAGTCTTCAATATTGTTTGTTCAGCAATTTGGCCTCTGTTTCCGTGCAATACAGTTAAGAAGGCTCACTTTTTTCCAGCTGCATCCAGCATCCCCTACTTTTGTTTGAAAATTAGATTTATGTTATTCCTTTCTTTAGTTCCATGACTGTTGCTCATGGTTCTCTGTTCCCTATCACCCCTTCTGATAAGTCTTGCATGTAAATATTTTTTTTCTGAAGATTTTAAAAACAAACATAAAATCAAACTGTTTATCTTTTTTAATATTTCAAATGGACTAACTATAGAAATAGCTATGTATTATAGAAAAAAATTGATAACTTGTCTTATTTAATTCTGTGTGGATAACAATTTATTTTTTTAAAATCAAATTTCACTGTTATCTTCCGATTCTTCTAAGTAGCTTTATTTTAAATCTTCATCGTTAATTCCTGTAATTCTCAGACGGTAGTCTCCCCTGTTCCCCTTCTAAAATTGGTTTTCCTGAGTTTTTGTCTTGCTTGAGGTTACATACGCTTTGAAAAGAGCATACCAAATCAGACCAGTTTTAGCATACCATTGCAGTTCAGAAATTCAGTGCAGCTGCTTTGAATCACCCCTAGAAGACGCTTGCCTCTTTCCCCTGACTACAGATCATTTAGGTCCCTAAATTTCAGGAATTTGAATTTAGTTGTCTAAAGTGAGCTAAAGTTGCTAGTATATGTATACCGTAATTGACAAATTATTTGACGTTAGTGTATTCACTTGTAGGAACAGGCCCAGTCAAATAAGGGTATATATTTGTTTGAATTTGACCGCAGAATGAGGACGTGCTCTAATTATAATGTTCATACAGCAGCTATGCTTCAAAACAATTCCAGGCCCTGATCTTGGAAAAAAGTTTTGTTGTGAGGTACTTTGGCCTTGCAGAGTTTTATTGATTTCAACAGTCCTAAGAGTATGTATTGGTGCCAAGCATTGCAGTTGCAATAACTAAGATTGAGCTGTGTACGAGTGGGGAAAGATATAGCCTTTCTAAATCTTTTAATTCAGAGCTGGTTTGCTGTCATGTGAAGATCTAAAACTTTATAACATGTGAACATCAAGATCTTCATGAACATCATTTTGATGGTCAGCATGCTGTGTACCCTAATTGTGCCTAAATACCTAAATGCCAATGTTAATTCATTGTTGAAACAGCTTATAATTCCATTCTTTATTCCCATTTTTAACTATGTACACAGTGATGGATTGGACTTGAACATATCCAGGTTGTACAAAATACTTGATTATTTCCATAGTTATTATTTGAAAAAGTGGGGATTCTTTGGATCTCTAGCATTCTCAGACTGCAGGAAGGTGTTAAGACATACAATATTGTTATGGAGAACCACCTCAGAACCTGTTTCTAGAATAAGAATAGCAGAATGGAGTCCAATGTTTGCAATGTTTGCTGAAAAATTTGGGAAAAAAGAAAAAC
>JAOXNG010000012.1:92602224-92612284 GCA_028566535.1 Scolopax minor
AAGCCAAATGTACCTACATACCACTACCTATTTGTCTACACTTTCTCTGACAACAGAAGCACCAGCATGCTAGCGTACTGTACCTTTGCTCAAGAGATGATTTGGATTTATTTTAATGATTTCTTAATTTTTCCCTTCAATGAAAATGTTACCTTGTCAAAACTGTCACTATTTATTTGTAAAAAGGTAATTCTACAATGTCTCAGTTTCCTGAGATAGAAGTAAATGAGCATGAATTTAAATAGAATGAATTTTAGAATGTATCACAAATGTTTAGAATGTATCAAAAAGAAAACAAAAAAATCAAGTTGTTTTTTTTTCAAAATTACTACTGTTGAAAAATTTACATTAATTCATTGTTTAAAATGATTAAGCATTTCTAAGTTGATGTAAAAAGAAAACATTAATAATATTTTAATTCATGCCATCTCAATTATTTTTTGGAACGTGGGCATTTCAGTTTGGAAGATACACATAGGTTGTGAAACCTGTAAATCTCAGAAATCCTCAGAGGATGGAGAAATTTTTTCTGGTTACCTCTCTAAGTATTAAGTTAGCAATGTGTCCAGAGAAAAGAAAATCTGAAACCAGAGTCAAAAAGGGGAGATAATAAATTCCTGATAAAGTCCTGATTGTACCAGGGCATTGTGAGAAGAAGATCCTATCAGGACCTCAGTCAAAAACATAAAGGAGGTAGCATGTGAAAGATGTGATTCATGAAGATATATATTCTATTTCCAAAGGTAAAACCCACCAATATTTCCCTTGTCTTATCCAACCACTCTTTTCTATGGGAAGAAGGAAGTGAAGTTCCCATGAAATCTCCTACTTCTGTGTTTTTAGTAAATGACAAATAAAAGAACCAAGCAATGGCCTTCAGGTTTTTTAGTTTACAATTTTGTCCTCCGTAATCTTCTGGTCTGTTCTTCAGCAGTAGTGGGAAATGAAAAAACAATGTTAAAATATAGTATTATTAGCTCTGTGGCTAACAAACAGACTTACCTGCATTCTTCAAAAGCTCTTATAAGGATTTTCACAGTCCAATCCATGCTTTGCTGTCTCTCTGCTATAAAGCTGAAGCACATGTAAGAGGTTTAGAAACATTCAAGCCTCAGTGCTGTTCAAGGTTGACATCTAAGGAGGATGTATGCTTCCCTTAATACCATTATATTAAAAAATCAGAGGGAGGTACAAAAGAATAAGTTTCCTCTCAGAAAGAAGTTCCACTCACTCAAATTTTACAGAGTTTTACATGAAGAGCTTTTGGGTAGAAAGATGGAAAGGCGGTGCTATATAATTGGGAGAGATCCCTTGTACAGTGAGACCAGGGAGAGATTCCCTGATGTAAGGACAAACTATAAGAGAGTGGTGTTCAGATGTATTTAATTATTTCTGGATCACTGATTCCTCAAGTGCAAAATTTTGTATTTGAAGGTGATGTTCACTTGTCTCTCTAGCCATTTCCCTATTATTCTTTTCAGCATATATATACCTATACCAACTGGTAGTTCATTCTTCAGGACAAATATTTTTATCTCCATACACACTGTGTATACAGTTTAAAATCTAGACATAAAAGGATACAAATTCTAAATCCACAAGTTTTCAACAAACAAAATGTTTGTTCTCCTTATACTATCATTTACTTCTATCTCAGGAAACTGAGACATTGTAGAATTACTTTTTTTACAATTAATTCATGTTATCTTTTTCCCCTGTGTTCTACCTATTTTTTGCAGTTACTGATTATCATCCGTTTAGGTGCAGATATTCCTGATAATTCCTGCTTTGTTTTCTGCAACATAATGCATCCAACCGGACAGTAAGAGAAAACCATTCACAATAAATACATGCCGAGCAGGTATCTGTGACTGTCAAAAAAGTGTGGTGCTGCCAGGTGGAAGATTCCTTCCATCTGTTCATCAGCAAACATTTATTTTCGATGGGTTGGAGACAAAAAATATTAGACAGAGGATGATCAGAAGTGATAGATTTTCTTTTCTCTGTCACCTGAAATGTAACCCAGCTCAGCATCCTCTGCAGTGCAGTAGGGTAACCCAGACACATGCACAACTTGAGTAAAGAATCACCTCATGTTAGGCAGGAAAAGACACTGTGGACGTTTGGCTACTGAAACATCTGAGTTGCTTGACTTGTGAGTATTTATATGTCTGTATGGAGGGCTTTCTTAATATGGGATTGATGGCTTCATATTCCATTGTGACAGTAGGATAGTACATCTTTTCTTTAAAAATTAAGTAAGACAGTCTTGTCTTCTGAAAAAAATCATCAGCTGGGAAACATAAGTTCAGACAAAACAGATACAAAAAGTTAGCTCTTCATATTTTAAAAAAGGGGTAAACCCCATTTGTTTACTGACAATGACACGCTCATCAAGTAGATAGGAGATGTGATTTGATTTCTGCTCTGAGCTGAGAGATGCTATACTAGGATCCTCAACAAGGTGCCTAACCACTACAGATTTTTATTCGCAGAACTATTAATAACTGCTTGTGACTTCACTATAACTCCTGGAGGTTGGTAGGCTTGGTAAAGGCTTGGTAAAACAGATGTATAAGGAATTTTAGTGCTGCTTTTTAATTTTATGAGGATACTACAAAATATTTATTCTTTCTCATATCCATAGTAAGGAATTTTAAGAGTTCTAAAGATCAAATCTTCTTTCACATGTTTCCTAACATCACTGACTTTCATGCAGAAAATAAACTTTTTACATTGAATGGACTGATTGAAGTAAATATAAGGTGAGTGAAAAAACTGAGAAGTCCAGTTTGTGGTTTGACTTTTTTTTTTTAATTATTAGACCTAGAATGTTTTCCAGAAAGTGCTTTATCTCACTTGTTCAGATACATGACTTTTTTCTTTTTGTTTTTTCAATAAGAATTAAAAAAAAAAAAAGAACTAATCCTGTCCTCATATGAAGTAGGTGTTTTCTGGTGTTTTGTTTCTTTGAACCATATAAAGCTAGTAAAATACAGTGATGAGTTTCACTTTTTTCACTTTCAAAGGCCACAAACCTATGTTTAGGGGCAGTCATCACACACATTCCTTGAAACTGAATTCATTCCTGGCAAACCATTCACTAGCACAGAAATGTTTTTATGCCTTTATTTAAACGGTTAGAAAAAGTTGTTGTATTTCCACCTCTTGACTTTCGTTCATTAAAAATCTGAGTTACAAATCTAAGTAAATTCTATGCCTATCTAGAAATGTCTTGATATTTTGATGAAAATAAGAAATTGATTCTTCTTCCTCGTCTTGACTAAGTCAGTGCTTACTGCTCTGTATAACAAATCTTAAGGTTAACCTCAACAGAAGTCAATCAATACACTTTTATTATTCTGTGTATGTGTGTAAAACATCAAAGACTAACTGACAAGAGACAGCTAACATTTCATTTCTAGGACAAGAACCCATGAAACCTTACTGTATGGCTGATGGCTGAATCTTAAATAATTTTAATCTCTTATATTTCACTGTCTGAAGAGCTCAAAAATTTGAAGTACATATATAAAGTGAAACACAAAAAGTGAGTGGATGAAAAAGGAAACACCTAAAAATTCTGGGTAAATTTATAGAACTGTTATAAACATCTTTCATCATGAGGTTCTTAATTATATTTGTGTCCTTTTGTGAGGATGTGCTTCTAGGCAATATTTACCTTATTCAGGCTGGTTGGTTTTCTTTTTTAGTGAAATGTACATTTCAGAAACATCTCTGGTTGACTCAGAGGAAGAAGTCAATATTAAATGGCTGCTTTCAATTGCTGTAGTGTATTGTTCGTATAAATACAATTGAAAGAACAGCTTTCCAAAATGCATGAAATGATGTTGACAAATTTTGGCACTGCAAATGGGAAATAAATTAAAAATATTTTCTAGAAAAATATACACTGTCTATGTTAATTTGGTGTGTCAATAGCATAATTTCATAACACAGTTACTCTATAAATAAGTTGTTTTAAAAGGAACATTATTATATGACAAAAATGTAAGTTTTTTTAAAGAGAATTGCTATCTTGTATTTTCCCTAGTTGCCTTTTCAAACTGTACTTAACCATTCAATATAATATTGTTCAACTGTTTTTTATTACAAGAAACTAAATTTAATGTGAAAATGATTGATACAAGAAAAAAGATGTACTTAAAGATTGAGAATGTTGTAGTACCAACATCAGCTCTTTTGGTGTTAACTGTTGCTGCAAAGATTTCTGACATCACCCTTTAAAATTTATAGTATGTAACATCTACAGTCAAATCACTTTGAGACTTTACCGAGATAAAGCAACTGGCCTGGCACTATATGGAATAGAATTATTCAACTGAAGCTGTAGAAGTGAAGACGTCCACCCATTGCATTTGAAGTCAGTGGGGACCTTTTCCATTTAAGAGTGACAAAAATTGTAAGGGAATGCATACTTGTACTTCAGAGAACTGGAGCTGCTTTTCATTTATAGAATCATAGAAGTGGCAATAACTATGTAATTTAAATGAAAATAGTTACTAATGTTTACAGTGTAACTCAAGTAGATAAGTCTCAAATATACTTAGCTATAAGATTTCTGAACCTCTTCAGTTTAAAAACTGATTATTAAAAAATACACTGAAAATAAACCCTTTCAGAACTTGAGTTTGACTGTTATTACTTGAAAATCAAAACTGATTACTAGAAAGAACTTATTTCACAGAATTCTACTATTTTAGTGTTATTCTTTTCTCTAAGCATTAAAAAGATGCACTCTTCAGAAATTCAGTTGAGATTATTTGAATGTGTCTCTTTTCTTCTCAGCCACCTTTGAAAAGCTTTTGATATTTCTTCTGAAGGAATTTTGTGCTGTTGCTCAGTTCCTTAAGAGCAACCTTCAGCTTTCTAGGCAGTTTAGCCTTTTGCCTGAATGCCTCTTTTGTTATATTACTTAGTTAACTAGCTACTCCTGAGTAGCTTCTCTATTCTTTCTCCACAATTCCTTAATGGTTGTCACACAACCAGGTATGCAACCCCGACTTCTCTGAACAAGTGATGCTGCTCTATTGCTACCCTTCTTTTGCTATTGTGGTACCTCTCACAACTGCTAACTAGGTGGAAGGGGCTGCCTAACTCACAATAGCTTTGAGATCTGGTAGCTAATATCTCAAATGAGCAAATCATAGCTCAGCAGGTCTGCAACAACTTCTGCCCTACTGTCCCCATCCAGTAACTGCATTGTTAGGAAAGGTCAGAAATCTGTAACACTTCCTGGTCATAATGAATGTATAATCTCTGTTACTCATAAGGTATCCAAACCTTCATCAAGGCAAAAAGCAAGCTGTTTTTGAAGGAACTTAAAGTTAAATTATGTTTCTTCACTGTATGCAGTATTGCTGCCATCTTTTTGGATTCTAGCTGTCAACCATCTTAATTCTTGTGTTCCATTACGTTTAGAGGAACACAACTACTAGAATACCAATGTTACACTTCCAAACACAATCCCCTTCAGTTAGGACAGTTGTGCTGTGCTCTGTTCTTGTAGCAAATGGGCTGTGGTGGAAATCTGTTGTTTATAGTCACCTAAAATCTTCAGCCTCTCTTTAAATATCTAGCATATAATAGTAGAGATAATTTTCTTCAGCTGCTTCCTACTAGGTTATGTGTATATATATGTGTATATATATATATGTGCCCCAATCCAGTGTTTGCACACCTTTCAAGTTAGGTACCATGAAAATACATTGTGCTTATTTCTCAAATGATGGAGGAGATAGGCATGTTAATATATTCCAAAAAGTCTCAGACTTGTGACCAGCATCCATTTCAGACAAGGGAGGCTCACTAGCTACACCAAACTAAGCATGACCCAAATTGCCCATGATCATCATCTCTGTCACTGATGCATGTGGGGTGAGGTGGGTAAGAAGGGAAAAAAATAACCAAAGATAAGGAAAGTAGGATTGCTTAAGTAAGTTTGCAGTCTATATCTGCCCATTAATTAAGGAGGCATCTTAATAAAGAGTTTTCTGTCTGAGCCAAGTAAAAACATAATTTTAAGAAAAATTGTGGTGGCTTAACTTTGGCTAACAGCCAAACTCCCACCTAGCTACCCTCTCACTCTCCCACCCCCCAACTTCCCCAGTGGGATGGGACAAGGAGAAAATAAGAAAAGCAGAAGTGAGAAAGCTCATGGGTCAAGATAAAGACAGAGATATTGTTTATCAGTTACTGTCATGGGCAAAACAAATTCGACTCAGGGAAAATGAATGTATTGACAACCAAAATATTTTCTGGCAGCCATAAACAAAAAATATTAAAACAACACCTTTCCTGCCCCCTTTCTCAGACTCAACTTTGCATCTTCAGTCCAGATTCCTCTACCTTCCCCACCCCTGTCCCAAGCTGTGCAAGGGCAATAGAGGGTGGGAGTTGTAGTCAGTAATAACAGTTTCTTCTGCACGCTCTTCCTCACATTTTTCCTCAGCTCCAGCATGTGCTGTCCACAGGCCACAGCTCCTGTCAAGAATATCCACCTGATCCAGTGCAGGTCCTCCACAGTCTGCAATGAGTAGTGAAATATCTCAGTTCCTATGAGCAGTGCGGTGCCATAGAATTCTTCCTTCTTTGACCCTGATTTTCTCTCTGCTGCTTCTCATTCTGTTTGTTCCCCACAACTCTGTCTGCCCAGCAATTTTTTTCCTTTCTCAAATACACTTTCCCAGAGATGACCCCTCTTTTCTCAAGGCTGAACAAACTCAGTTCTCTAAACCTTTCCTCATATGACAGGCTTCCCAGGCTTTGGTCATCTTTGTGGCCCTTCTCTGGACTCTCTCCAGCCTGTTCACACCTTTTTTATATAGCAGGGACCAAAACTGAACACAGTATTCCAGGTATGAACTGAAAAGTGCAGAGTACAGTGGGATAATGACCGTCTCTGCTGGTGATGTCCCTTTTGATGTAACCCAGCATCCTGTTGGATTTCTTTACCTCTGCAGCACACTGTTCATTCATACTGAGCTTGTTGTCCACCAGGACCCCCAGGTTCCCTTCCACAGAGCTGCTCCCCAGGCAGATAGATCTCAGCCTGTGTTGTACTCCTGGATCATGTTTTCCTGGGTGCCAAACTTTACTCTTGTCCTTGTTGAATTTAATAAGATTCTTCCAGCCTACATAGGTCTTCCTGCAGGGTATTTCTCCCTTCCAAAGTGTGCCCTTCTCCACTCAGTTTGGTATCATCAGCAAATTTGATCAGGGTACACTTGATCCCATCACTTGATCCCAGATCACTTATGAAGATATTAAACAATGTCGGGCCTGGGACCCAACAGTGCTGGTAAAGAAAGACGTGAAGAAAGTGTTGAGCAGCTCTGACTTTTCAGCATTGTTGGTGAATTCACCTCTCCTATTTAACAGTGGGCCAAAATTTTCCTTCTGTTTCTGCTTGTTGATTATGTACCTGAAGAACCCTTTTGAGATCTCTGGCCATTTTAAATTTAAGCTGAGCTTTTCCTTTTCTAACTGCATCTCCGCATGCCCTGGCAATGTTCAATGGGTATTTGCCTGTAATCTATCTCTGGTATGATTGAAATGATAGAAGAAATACTGATAAATGACCAGTAAATTATGAGAAGAAACAGAAGCCTACACAAAGAGTGAGGGACCTGAAATTATTACCACTGAAGAAAGAAGTCACAGAGTTGTTGTGGATAGGATTTTAAAAACATCAGTTTAATGTTCAGCTCATCTGACAAATAGACGCCTAAGATGTGAAGGATTATTAGAAACAGAAGAAAAAACATAGGAAACCAGAGTGTAAA
The DNA here is from genome assembly GCA_028566535.1 of Scolopax minor. Taxonomy (NCBI): domain Eukaryota; kingdom Metazoa; phylum Chordata; class Aves; order Charadriiformes; family Scolopacidae; genus Scolopax; species Scolopax minor. The sequence continues at coordinate 92,610,030 of JAOXNG010000012.1, forward strand.
TCTAATGATCTCACTTTTTAAAATATTGCATCCAGATCTATTTCTAGTCCTACACACCATATCACACAGCAAAAGGAAACTGTCAATGCTTTATGGCAGGAAGGATGATTCTGTGAATGCTGGTTCCCCAGTTTTTTGAAGGTAGGATATATTGGTGAAATTTTAAGTCAGATATGTCAAGCCTTCTACAGAAGAGCCTTGTACAGTACAAGCTAGGATTTTTTTTCTCTGTGTTAATATACTTTTTGTTTAAAAATTTGCATCTAAAATTCTAACTGTAAGTCTTGCTTAATGCATTTTTTTTCTCTTTTTAGCATTAAGCCAATTTATTATTGTTGAAACAGGATTAATTGGGGTAATTTGACAAATTAAGGCACATTATGGCTTTAGAGATCCTAAATCAAAATAAAATGACCTGTAGACTCTTGAAGAACCAGAGCCTCAAAACTAGATCTACGGAAGGTGCTCCGCAATAACAAGAGGCACTTTAGGAAAAAAAAAAAGGAGGAAAGCCTTCAGTTACACACAGATTGACAAGAACAAGATGTAAATAACATGGAAATGCTTATTTGCTTATACCACCAGCCAGAAAACACCTAGAACCGAATAAAACTAAGTATTTTGCTATATCAAAGGTGTAAGCAGGTTTTCACCAATGACTTTGATAGGACCACGATATGATCATTCTTCTAGTCATCAGGTAGACACTGTTCCCACTACCATAAGGGTGCAGATGGCTATTGAGGTATTTTAATATTTCACTGGAAAATGCGGATGGTGTAGAAGGTACTGATTTAGGACAGAGCAAAATGTCTGTAATTTTAGGGCAACTTTGGGGAGAGTAAAATGGATAGTCTGAATGTAGACAAGCAAAAGTGGAAGCCTTCATCTAGCAGCAACAGCTGAAGGGAAATTCATGATAGGATAAGCAGAGAGACCACCATAAAGACATTTCTATCCAACCAGGAAGACGATCAAAGCTGTCGTGGGCAGAGTGATTAACTTCACTCATAAGAGAGAAGTACTGAAATATTTAAGGTGAAACAGTGATTTAGCAAAATCAGTAGTAAGTGTGATAAAAACAGTAGTAAATGCAATAGTGTTTTACAAGATTTGATGTCAAGGCATGCTCTATTATTTATTGCATAGAGAACAGGGTCAGACAAGCTGTCAGGGAGACCCTCCCACTGAGTCATGAGGTTCTGAAAGGATCCCCTTGCCTAAACTTCTTTTCAGAGAGGAGTCTGGGTGTGGCTGGATCCAGTCCTAGTCCCAGACTTGGGCAACGTTTTACGTCGAAAGGGTTATATATGCACAATAATCCCTCTATATTACTTAGCTGAGATTTCAAAGCTTAGCATTCTAGTGGTCACTTACTGAGAATCTGTTGCAGCAAGGAATCTCTCAACCTTGAGGAGTGTAACCTTAAGTGAGTGTCCTCACAAAAGGGGAGATCCTGGCATGCAGCCCACAGCCATACAGGAGAGCTCAAGGGCTCTTGGGCTGTCCACTATTTATAGAGTAAGATAATTGATCTATAGTCATATTCTCATGGAAACAAAATATCTAGGTCCCCAGTCTAGACAGTGTTTTGGCTACGTTGCAAGCCATCCCCCAAAGTCCAGGTGCAAGTTATCACAACTGCTGTTGTGATGGCCATGGTGGCCATGGCCCGAGCAGGAGCTGAGGGCAGGGGAGAAGAAGAGGAGGGGGAAAACACGGGGCGAGCACACCACCAGAGAAGCTTCAATGGAACGCTCAAGAATGTAGAGAAATGCGTGACTAATTAGTGCTAATTATTTACCCAAGCCAGCACCTAGTCATGGTGCTATGCAAAGCTGTCCACTGAAATGACTAAAAAAGTATTAAGATTTCCCTAATTGAAGATTAAGGGGCCTTATTTGTGAGATACTGTGGTAATAAACCTAATACTAAGATGCTCATGGATATCTTTAATGAAGATGTTGACAAAACTATTATAAAATTAAGACATGAAAACTACAAACCATAAGTTCCCATGTCAAGTATATAGGAAACACTGCAGAGGCATTCATTAAGGAAGAAAAGGAGATGGCATAAATACAGGTCCAAAAAAAGCTCATAAGCTTACAGAAAAGACATGTGTCTTAGTTGACATCAACCATATAGAGATTAATGTAATTGTCATATGCGATGGCGTTTCCTTCTGCTTTTCTCTTATTTTGACAGTTCCCTTTTATTTCTCCTCCCTTTTGTCTTATACTCTTGCTCCTAGT
>JAOXNG010000012.1:92612289-92622942 GCA_028566535.1 Scolopax minor
GTAAGGTCCCTTCCAACTCTAACCATTCTATGGGCCCTGCCAATGCATCTTGAAAGCACAAACCACTGCAGAGTGAACACAAACCTGTGGAAGCTGAGATGCTTTTATACATGTTCTCTTAGCCACTTGGTAAGTGAACTTTGGTATGGAGCTAAATCCACAATTGCTTGGTGTATGTCAGTCTAATCAATACAAAACAAAATAATTAATTATGGATTATGATTGTCAGAACTGCTGAGGACAGAAAGTCAGGGAAAATAATTAAGGTTACTATTAAAAGGTGGGTGGGAGTCTAGCTGCTTCTACTACTAGCAAGAGTAAGGTTTTACACTCATCTGTAGTGCAAAACGACGAGAACAGTGATTCCTGGCTTTGGGGTGATGTTATAGGACATTAAAAATTGTCACTGTGTTAAAAAAAAAAAAAAAGGCATGGAAATTACTCTAAAAGTTGGAAAACCGTAGACAAAAGCCAAATACATGTACTTCACATTGGACTCAAATGAGTCTGTGACATCAAAAATGATACAGGTTTTGACATGGTATGATAATATGGGTCAAACCTGGCAAAAAGAACACATTTCTGATCCACAGGAAGACCTGACTTCCTGGAAAAAAAAAGTAGGAAAACTAGGGGGCAGAGGAAAAGAAGGTCTATGCCCATGACTAGATCATGTTTTTCACTTCCGTAAACTAATCCCAAGTGAGGTGTGTGTGTAGTATTGGTGCTGGACAGTAGAGGGCACTGCTTATTTGTGCTGAAGTGAAGGGACTCCCGAGTGCGTGTAGCTTCGTGGTGCACCCTGCCCCTGGGGCCATGCTGGGCTCTTGCAATCTTTTTCCTGTGCAGCCCTTTAAATTACCAGAAGTTGATGCACACTTCCATTGGGCAGGACAAATTGGTGATAAAAAAGAAATCCCTCTGTCTCCCACATCGGTATGTAATGTTTCTGCAGCTCCAAGGCATGCCTACAATCCCTTATAGTACTTGGAGCGGTGTTGGAAAACAACTAACTTGTAATTTGCAACACAGCTTTTTGAGGAATGAGTGTTGCTGCTTTTACATTGTCTTGGAGCAGAAACCAGCATGTACTCTCTAGACACTCTTTGCAGGTGTTAAATATTGTTTCATTTATGATCATTTTTTCCTTCCCTTGTCTAGAGGACTGGCCTTAACTGATTCATTAAGTTTTGTCAAAATAGACCTGGTCTGAGAAACTGAGCTGATCCTCCCATGTAACTTTGGAAACTAAAATGGTCATAGACCATGGTGTATGACATGATTACAATAATACCATGCATTAGGGAGCGCTTATTGCTTGAATCAGACCTGCTGTAACTGCTGCAACGTGTCTGGAATTAGTAGAGTTTAGAGTTTAGGGCAAGGGCTGAGGGAACTGGTAATGATGCTACATTTGTCAAGCTATAAGATTGGGAAACTCTTAGCATACAAGGAAGACTGTATGCTGTTGATGAGAATCTAAACAAAACCTGAAAATTATTATGATCCTACCAGAGAAATCCAACTTTGGCGGAAAGACAGACATCATATTCTGGCATTATCATAGATTCTTATCTAAAATATGTGATGGCTCCAGGAGAGTGTGTTCTCTTTTAAACATGAATAGGTGCTCTGTAGATGTGTACTGTTACTGCTTTTTGCTACACTGGTGAAAAAAAACCCAAAGCAGTCTCCCAAACTCCACATGTGCACACCAAATCAGGCTATTTAAGTAATATGTGACAGTGTCTCTTTATTTGGTATATGGTATACCTATCCTGTAAAGCAGTATCAAACAAATGCCTGCATTTAATTCTGTCTGAAGATCATAGATTTCTGTATGGTTTTGTGTGAGAACAAAAACCTTATAGAAAAAGTAGCCCAGCAAGTATAAAAAATATACCATGTATATATATATATTTTGCAACAAGTACTTTTGAAGACTGATATCCATGATCCTCTGCAGTCAGACTGGACTCCAGAATTGCCTGAATAGCATTACTAAGCTTGGAAAGATTGCTGGAGGACATGAGAACACAGGCATGAGTTCAACTACACTGAAACAAAATGTTGTCCAAAAGTCTCTACAGAGAAACAAACATGCCTTTCTTGAAGGGGAGGGAGGAGCAGAGAACAAAACAAGCACAGGTAGAACCTGGCCCAAATGATTTCTCTGCAATTACATTCTTTTCATGAACATCTGTGAAGATACACTATCAATTTCATTATATTTAACGTCCTGGATTGAAACTATATCCCAAATACACTGATTTGGAGCTGCCATAAGCATGTCTCTATGGACTTACATGTCCACTCTGGATGGCTGTCAGCTAGTTCCTAAGGAGGAAATAAAACAAAATCTTTAAATGTTACCCAAGATCTTACAAAATTTCGTTCTGTGTTAACTATACTTGTGATGACCAGAAGCTCAGATTTTTTTTTTACCATTAATCATAGGCGTTCTAAGAGGATCATTTTTTTTTTCCAGAGAAAGTATTTTTGATAAAAAGTATTGAGAGAAGAATAAGCACAAGAAGGTACTTATTTGCATATTGACTACAAAAATAGAGATCCTGCTGTGAAAGACACAGATTCAATCCAGCCATAGATAACTTGGTGACAGTGTGAGAAAACAATGATTTGAAAGGGTGGGGATCTGAATTATCACAGAGCTGCTGAGATTCTTTCTGCTCTCATATGACGAGTTATAGTCCACAAACAAAATATTACTTTGCTTATTCTTCATTAGGCACTTCACCATAAGCTTGCAATGCAAGGGCAATTATTACATTGTCAGAATTCTAAATATAAAGCACCTTGCCTAACATGTCTAAATTATCAGAAAATAATATCAAATAACTTGGTATAAAATTCACTCTTCTATGTATCATATGAAAGAACAGCTATGAAGTAGATATGTGGTGTGACATACTCATTTGCTCTGATGAAGAGAATAGAAGAAAAAATATCATGCAACCTAATGAAATGTTAGATCAAAATTCTGACTCAAAGATAAGTATTGGTTGCCACAACAGGATATTCAGATTTAAGGAACTCTAAACTCCTGTGTTACTTCTTAGTGGACATTTGACATATGCAATGCCATGAAATGATATAACAATCTGCTTTGTCTCAGATTCATCAAACCTCTCAACTAGTAGTGTCAATCCATATAGCACTTGAGTGTCCTGAAGTAACCATTATGATAAATTATTTCAGAAAAGCCCAGAAGTAGCTTTTATATCTATGTGCTAATTTACAGTTTTCAAAGAGAGAGCACACACCATATTATATGTATACTATCTTCAAGCTAACTGAAATGCGGAACGTGTCAGTATAACTTTGAAATAAAAGTTTACAGATAACAAATCTGAAAGGAAGACCTTTGCTACAGACTTTGCTTCATTTGGCATCTTCTGAGTTTTTGTTTTTAGCAAAGGTCTAGTAGATCTGTACTAGAGCTTTGCTCAAAACAGCAGTTCAGAAGATGCCAAATTAATTTCTGTATGGAAAGAGATGTGCTAAATATTGTTAGGTTATGGATGCCTAAGGCTAGAACATGAATCCAGATGGCTGAAGTTCAACAAATGCCACAGAACTACAGAACTTGCATAAATATGTGATGTCAAGTGTGGGAAATCAGTGATGTTCGTCTGTGAAAATATGAAAGCCTCAGTATTTAAAAAAAAATAAAGGAGAATTGAAGGTCCCAGTCTTCTACAGCTGTGTCAAAAAAAAAAAAAAGTTGTCTATTTACTATGTCTCTAGTAAATAGACTATCAGATAGCTATGGAATGTTTCTTGCAGGTACATGCAACATGTTTCAGAATTTCTATTGTAAAATATTAAAGATAGCCTTTGTTATCTCTGACCTAATGGCTTTCTGAAGATTGATGTCAGAAAAAGAAATGTACCAAAAATGCTACATAGTCAGATTTATCTCTCAAAATACAGTACAGCACTGATGAAACATAGGGTTTCACAGTAATATTTTCTTCAGAATGAGTGACAGCAAGTATGCTTGTACCATGAGAAAATCCATGCTTTAGGTCCCAGGACTTGCGACTTACAGGTGTATAAGGTGGCGGAGTATGAAATTAGAAGCTAAATATGATATATGTTTGGTGACACCACCTCCCAGAGATAGATGCTGTATATTTGTAATGAGAAACAATGGTCACATGCAGTGGTGGTATCCTGAGAGATTGGTCCTGTGGTCATATCTAGTCCTCAATGCACACAGACACATTTGGCAGGGAAGCAGCCAGCACTTCATCCAAATTCCATGAGGGAAAAATTACAAGAGGCTCTGAGAGCCTCAGGCAGAGAGCCAGAGCAGGTGGAAACAGCTGAGCCATAGGATGCATCACAACCAGAGCTAACTAACTCCTGACAACAGCAGTGCTGATGTATGAAGAAGCCCCAGAGTAATTGAGTATCATTGTGTGGGCAATAGTTTGCCCCTTTTTAGCCAAAAAAACCACACAATTTCAGTTTCTTTTAACCAAACAACCACCTCTACTAACATAATAGTAAAATGATTTGGAGTGTTTATGTTTGAGATACCTCCTGGTGGGATGCCTAACGCTGAAAAGTCAGATGCTGATTAACTTCAGCATATAACCCTGCTGGAAAATTCCTGGGCTCCAAATATTGCATCACACACCTCAACACAACACAAAGCTCTATTTTAGGACTTTCACAAGAATATTTTTCAGTGTACTAGGTTCTATACCTTGATTAACATGGGATTACTGCCTCCTTTTGTCTTTGTGATATGCTCTTACATTTTGTTCCCAGTGAAGTTTGGTTTTTTGTGTTTCAAAATCCATCCATTTCCACTGCTGACAATCTTCTACAGGAAAGTCTCCAGCTTCTCTAGAATTTCCTCTGTCCACTTGAGGCCCTGCTTTTTGCTTCTTTTGATGGTCAGTCACCAAGAGGAAGAAATCAGTGGCCTATAATGTCCATTCATAATTTCAAACTAAATATTCCAAATACTATATGGGTGATATGATCTTCCTATCAAAGGCAATCTGACCAAAAATAGTTTACTATGCAGGCAACATATATGAAATATGGTTTTCAATGTCTTTATAAAACAGAATGAAAATGTAATTCTATTGATGTAAATAATATTTCTCTCTAGAAAATGGATTTAATCAGTGATGTTGGTTTTGTAGTTTAGGCAGTAGCCACTACATTTGGAATCAATGACTACATATCTTGACTTTTGCCATTAGTTATAATAAAACAAATATGTATGGATTTTTTTTTACAGTGAACATTTTACAGGACATGAGTTCAACATATGTGCGGCTCCAGACTGCATGAGCATAATCCAAGCGTAAAACAGCACATTATCTCTGAAGTCTCATGTGTCTTTGCTTTAAACTTTCCAATTGGGTCTTGAAAAGCCTTGCTAAGAAAGAACTTTAGTATACAAATGATTGGAAGAAAAATTAGGATTCTTTGTTCTTACCTTGCCATAGATCAAAAATATTTTTAAAAATGCAGGAAATTATGAGGGCAGAACAAAACACTGTGGATGCTCTGTTTTGACAAAAATGAGGACCCTTTGATATTAATAAAAAAAGAATCACAGTTGTGGAGAAGTAGGCCCTCTAGCTGACAAAAAATAATATCTATAAATTTTTAAAATTCAGTTATTTTAATGAAAAAATATTTCAGGCTGTCATTTGAAAGTTAGAAAATATGATTCCTTCTTCCACCCCCATCTTTTTCTTCTTTGTTCCCCTCCCTCCACAAGAAAGCTGCTTTCAGTGTTTGCTGTCTCATTTGCTGTCTCATTTTTAGAAACCATGTAGTTTTAGAAACACCCATGTAGTTGGGTGTAAGAAAGTTATACATTCATGAATGTATATGAATGTTTATGTTGTACACATTTATTGCACAGCTAATTTTTCTGCTTAGGTTATGTAATGACTTTTTCAAGGCTCAATCCTCCTTCCCTTTTTGATGTGTTTTAGTATTAACTGAAAAAAATTATGAGAATATTATCTGAATATGTATGGCAAGTTAAACAGATGCTAAGACTGGGACAGCCAAGAAAGATGCAAAGAAAAGAGCAAGCATCCTTTATTTTTCTTGGTAGAACCTTTTTGTGATTCTACGATGCTTTCACTACATCTGAATATCTGAGGAATTTAGGATTTTGTCAGATGTCAAATCTGCCCACTTCATAGCAAAGAAAACAGACAACTGCTTGAAAAAACATGCCAAGAATGGTAAATGATCTGGTAGAGGATGAAAATGTAATAATTTCTCCATAGATGTAATATTTTAAATAGCTTTCATAGAATACTTCTGTGTAACTGTTTATATCATTAAGCAAACATACACGTGTGTACATAAAACCGAGCTAAAGTGGCAGTTATTAACAAGACAGAATCAGACTTCTCAGCCATACAAACAAGCAACATCATAAGTTTAAGCAAGGGAAATACTGAGTTCATAAGAGGAAAAGAAAATTCACAGTGAAAGTAGTTAAGCAGTGGAATGGAGATTTTCTAAACCTAACTTGAAAATACAGCATGATATAACTCTGAAGTTAACCTTCCTAGATGATCTCCTGAGGTCTTCTCTAACCTTTTCTATGACATATACATATAGGCATACATATATAAGTGTAGAGATATCTATATAAATGTATGAATTCTATAAAACATCTATTGCAGTATGTTTTCTGTGGAAAATCCCAATAAGAAAAAGAGAGAGTAGCATCATCTGCCCAGTCTTTCAAAATGATAACCTGAAGCATCTCTAAGGAAAAGAGATATCCAACCAAGAGATCAACGCATGAAGCAGTTACTGAGACTTTTCAGATGCATATCTACATCAAGGAAGGAAAAAATCCTTTTTATTGTTTTCTCTCAAGAAATACTATTTATTAAGGTATCACAAGAAAAATTTTAAAAATATCAATTTTTATATTACTAGAAAAAAAAGCACAAACAGATTTGGATGAAGTATGCCTAGAAAGACAGTCTGTTCTACCTCATAGCCATAACTGAAATGAAGTGGTCTGTCTTCTTGGATTGCAAACAATAAAGCACATTTGGCTGAATATTCTGGAGTATAAATGCATTTTGTCAATTCAGATTTTTAGCCTACAGCTTAATACTCAAAAATTAATTCCTTTTCCCCAAAAATGCATGTTTAAGTCATTCTTCCAGCTCTCCACCATTCTAGATAAAAAAACCAAAAATATATCTCTCTATGGGGAAGACATAAGAAGGCAACAGAGTGGTATGAAACCTTGAGAAGCATACTCAGCTCATCACTATTGTGAAAAATTAAAGATTTCTTGCATAATAAGATGTATCCACATCACCTGGTTGGTAGTGTTCTTCTCACAAGAATATTGACAGTACAAGAAAGCAGAATTTAAGGAGAGAAGGTGTTTGAAGCACAGAAATGATCCTTAGTTTTACCAAAGATGAATGCAGAAACTAACAGATGATAGACAACCAGAGAGAATTTAGACTTCCTTTGGCAGTAACAGGTCCAGCATTTACAATTAATAATACTGTTAATTAATAATTATGATTGGTTCAGTCTGTCCTAAGATCAATGGGAACTGAACCTCTCCAAGCTGAATGAAGAAGGCTAAGGAAGTTATGTTAGCCTTTGCCAGGGGCTAGGAACATGAACATGGAAAGTTCTTTCCCTCTTTAGTATTCATTTATACAAGTCAAATTCTGATCCCATTTATAATAACATAAATCTAGAATGACTCCCTTGCAGTCACTGCAGTGAGTTCAGATTTACTGCAGACTCTGTAAATAAGATCAGAATCTAGCCCATACACATTTAATTATCTTGTCTAACAGATTATGTCCCTTGATAAAAGGAAAAAAACAACCCCCAAACTACCTCAGACTTAGGAATGGGCAATAAAAAAGGTGGCACTGAGCAGCTTCTGCAGCAGCCACAAGGTCCCCAGGAAAAAGGGAGGTAAGTACAACCTGAGGAACAAACCTATTTCTTTATGTTTTTCTGGAGATCTTAAATTCTGTCAAAAGTATATTCACCTCTGATAAATCGTAAATATACTGTAGACTTGCTCCATTTCCTAGGTGTGTTGCTGATTGTTAGTAATTTACACTCAAGATATAGCAACGATTTGCCATTGGCTTGGGGGAAATTGTTTTGCTGCCTATGATTTATAGCTATGATTTGCCTAAGAGTTTTATGAGGCAGTTTTTCCTGAATATGCCCTCAGTGAAAGGCCCCGAAACAGAGGCAGCTCAGAGACCCTCAGACACTGTCTTATTTCTCCTTCACCCAAATAACATGAGACTGTTCACATTTTGTATTACTTTCACTCTTCTTCTTCTTCTTGCTCTAAAAAATAAAATAAAAGCATACTATGAAGCACAGCAATATTGACACTATTGACTGATTTCTATGTGTTCATATATATAATGTGATACATGGGTAAGTGACCCTGTTATCAGCTATTTCTACTGCTAATAGCACATGCACACCTAGGCACAATATACCACAGCAGTCTCAGTGACAGTGACATAACAGTCAATTGAGGTAAAGTATAATCCACTATGATATCACTAAGAATCTCTACCTGGTTACACCTACATCTCAAGAGATGGCACCAACCCTTACAAAATAGGATGGTCTGATGTTGGGGAAAACGTGCCGAAATCTCATTTCTGAATATTTGAAACAATTGTGAAGAAGGAACCATTTACTTTTCTAAAACTATGCCCAGAAGGAGGTTGTGAGGCCTGGGACTGCTGAGTATTTGACTGGGAAATAACATGGCTCACCAGCCATGCTTTGAACCTAACACATTGCAGCTCTCAGCATATGTCCATTTTCTGTAAACTACTCCCCTCTTTTTTTTTTTTCCCTTGGCAGACATTTTCTCTAACATTTATAATTCTTTTTTGAGTACATATGTGGCCAGAAAATTATCTGGATATTCATAGATGTTCTACATATTATACTATATATAATATATATTATATATTAAGCAGATATCCTTATGCCATTGATAACTTTTTATTACTATTACATTAGAATTACTGCACTAACTGGATCCCATTATTTTGCTGGAACTTGATAAATACAGAGCAGAATAATTTATATCCTACACAGTTTAGATGTAGTTGCACACTAAACTTCCCAAACTCAGTGCCAGAACTGCAGCAACCAATCTAGCAGTTGCTTATTCAGACTGAACACTTAAGTGAATTTAGAGGTTACAAGTACTTTGTTCCAAAATCATTTGTCCAGATCCCTATTATGTACATATGTTCGCAAAATGTTCCATAGTGACTAGTGACACTCAGTGGCTCATTAAAATCCCTTTCAGGTTATAATCAGGTTATAAAAGCCAGGTGATTTACAAGTGTGCCACACCAGAGTGCCAAAACCTAAAAATCAGCACTGTAAGAAAGAGGACCACTACACTGAATGCTTCACTTGTTTTGCTATTACATTATCTAGATACATACATCAACCAGGTTCAGGTTACCAGAAAGTGTCATGCATGTTTTCTGGCAGAAAAAGAACAGCGATGAGTCATAAGGATATTATCTATTAAGCAGTATCATGTGTTGGGCATCCTACTTTTCTCAGCCCTACCATTCTGCTTTGTAACCTGAGGTGCATCATTTCACCTCCCGACTTCATTGTTTGATCTATGTCAGCCTCACCTACTCAGATAACAAGCTGGCTGGGCAGGATCTATCCCTTTCTATCCCTCTATCCAGAGAAAAGCTACATGCTTAGTTGACGCCCTACACCTCTGGCATTGCAAATGGGTAATAAACTGTAAGGCATGATTGATCTTCCACTGAAATCTCTGGTAAACCTCTTGATTGCTCCAGAGGGTTTTGGGTAAGGTCCATCCTCAGCTGCTCTTCTTGAGAATCTAACAGAAAACCTGCTCAGAGAGAAAACCAGTACGTGAGCCAAACACAAAAGAGAAACATCCATCCCCAAACAACTCTCCTCTGCACTTGAGCATCCATCTTCTACTACAAATTCTGCAGTCCATTTTTCTGCCACTATTTTCAGGAAATACATAATTTAAATGAAGGAGAGTGTGCAAGACAAAGAAAAATTACCAAATACATTTGTTCTATTACAAAACATGCAAGTCTTAATCACCAGAGCAAAATCCTCTCTTCCAAATCCAGCCTGGGCAACCCTAAATGTACCAGAACAGACCCACTTTGTCTTGTCTTGCAGCCATACAGAGAGCAGCATGGAACTTAAACACCCAGCAGATAAGGGAACATTTGCCTATTCAGACATTCCGTACTGCCTTATCAGCCATTCTACGCATCCTCACAGGAGGAGTTCACAAGCTGGACTACGCACCATGGTGCATGAACTCAGAGTTTTGCTTTAGTTTTTGCTTGAAGTTCAGAATTCACATGTAAACAGAAGGAATGTCAATTCATATATAAACATACATTTCCACAAACTGAACATTATGCAGTCTTTGATTTCACACCATTTACTTGGACTTTTAAATATAAAAACTTTACAGGCTGCAATTATCAGCTCTTGTCTTATTCCTGAACTAACACAGGTTTTTTGAGCTGTGGCTAAAGCACATCTTCCCACTAAGACACTTCCCAGCGAAGACACTTGGCACTT
>JAOXNG010000012.1:92658797-92670380 GCA_028566535.1 Scolopax minor
CTGAGGTTTGCTTCAAGGTTGAGGATTGGGCTGATTGTCTAAAGAGGGTTAAACCTGATTTAGATTGACAGGGATTAAGATAGGGTGGGCAGTGGAGGTGGGGGATGTGCTGTGGGGAAAGGTGTTTTCAGCTTCCTCTGCAACATAGGATGTGGTTCAGCTTTTGGGAATCATCAGGGCAGCTCTCACTTCGTCAGCTTTCTAACATCAAAGGATCCTTTGGCATTACTAATGCCTTGATCTCCTCTTCTCTGTCTGTAGCACAGAGTTTATTCTGAAACTCTTTGGTCTAATTAAAACCTTAGGTTTTGTACGAAGCTGAGTGACATAGAAGGTTTACAATATAAAAAAGGGAGAAGACCACATGATCATCAGGTTTGGTGATTTGGTGATTTTTGCTGACACTATGGTCTACAGGTCTTCATCTTCTCTCATCTTCTCTTACAAAACAAAGTAAGAATATTATAGATATCCAAGAACTTTAAAACTATAAGGAAGCCTGCTTTCAATTTATTTTAAAAGCTTGGTAGCTCTGAGAAGTTTTTAACTTCACCTGCATGTAGGTGGCTTACTTATATTTCTTCAGCACACTTTCTGATTGAGTCAGTATGCTTTCTGCTTTTTACCCTTGTATCTGTTTTGTAAACCAACTGGTGAGAAAGCTCTTGATTACTTTGGAACATTTCTTTAGTGTGTAAGTGGTTCAGTGAATGGTTGCAGGGATAGATGTGAGGCCTGAATGTTTTCTCACCTAAATGCTCTTCACTAATCAGAAGTGAAACAGCTTTAGTTTAGTGTCACCTTTTAGAGCTGATTACCATTGTTGAACTGTGAGTGTGATTACACTTCAGCAGTAAAACAGATAGAGAGTAGTTTGATATGTCTTAATTGTCAAGAGCATGGGAGCACATCACAAAATTACTTCACCCAAGTGTGCAGTTGATGTAGTTAAGAAGAAGCCTGCAGAAATGGAAGAGCAGGGAGGTAGGTGCTGTCACCAGTACAGTCTTTTGCTTGGCGTGATTTATTTCTAGCCCATAAAAGAGAGTACACAGAAGCCACTAAAGAGAAAAAGTTAACCTTAGAAACAGACAGATAATTTCCCATTGTTGAAGGGAAATGAAGAGACCAGGAAAAAAGTCAGATTAACAGAAACAGTGTAAAAAAAGGAACAACTTTTGAACAGAAAGAAAAACAAAGGATCGAATTAGTTACCATAAAGGACAGATGCCTGAAACTCTGGATGTTTGCCATTTTTTCTAGAATGCAGTGCCCTAGGTAACAAAAAAATTGCCTTTTTTTTTAACACTTAGGAACACCATAGTTTTAACAAAGTTCTTCTTACTCAGGCTCTGACTTGTTACGCCCTCCAGAAGTGCAGTAGTGGCTGACACACTCCTTTGAACAAGACTAACAGAAGACTTTTCTCCCTGTCTTCCATGTATTGTCCATAATACAATAGCTCATACTGACCATGTCAGTAAAGCACTTTAATATACCAAGGAAAGACTATCTGCTGATCCCCGGAGGAATGTTATGAACATGACTCTAGATTCTTTGGGGAGAAAGTTTAATTCAGTACTATTCCAGGGCAACCTTATCCATGGCGTTAGAAAAAAAAAATCAATATACCTTGGGTGGCGATACAAAGGGGAATGCAGGGTGACTTACTACATTCTTAACAAGGTGGTATTTGAAATATTTTTTTTTGCTCCCTCTGTTCTAAGGGTGGCAAGTGGTAGTCTGTGGTACAGGTAGTGATTTGGTACCACAGTGATATGGTACTTATGTGATTTGGTCTTTGAAGACCAGGACCTATTGGTAGGCTGTGACATATACCCATTGGTTAAGAACTTAGTATAGGGGAAAGGTAAAAGAAGGAACTGGGAAATTTAGTTGAACTGTGACCAGAAAATGCTGGCTAACTTTGTGCTGTCTATACCCATTCCTGCTGAAACTGTCCAGTGCATCTCAGAAACATGTATCAAACTGAGGAACACTTTTCTACATAAGCACAAACCCAGTAGAGGTCCACACTGGGTGTCTCTGTGTCCATTCTGGCTGCAGTGGGTTTCAGAGCAGAGTAAGAGTAAGAGTAACTCTATTGTCTACACATGTAGGCCAGAAACAAGAGTGTCCTGCCATGCCCGATCCTGTAGCCTGTCTGGTCACAAATACCCAATGTCACGAAAGTCATGCTAACAAGATATCACCTCACTTGATGATAAGTGGGATTTGTAGGCTCAGACTCCACTTGTTTAGTGCAGTTGCAGGAAGCCCCAGGTGAAACACACATGGCACTGAGGTGTCCCAGAGCTCTGCTCAGCAGTGTGCAGGGCAAAGACTTGCTTTTTGACAAGACTAGACATCTAAATAGACATCTACATTTGTTCACAAGTACACTGAATTTGTCTAATGGCTATTTGAACGCATGCAATAGGACTGTTAGCATCCTGTAATGTGATCTGGAATCTTTGTAAATATCGTGTAAATAAGACTACTTATTATGAAAATAGCTTTCCTTCCTTGAACAGTTTGTAAATTTTTGCAAACCAATATCAAATGTGCAAAATCAATTTGCAAATTCAGTCCAGTATAACTCCACACCTACCCTTCATTTGATAATACGTTCCAGTTTCCTTGCTTTTACTGACCATTTAAGATGTTTTTTCTATTGTTTATGATCACTATTAGCAATCAAGCTAAAATAGATCTAGTAGATCAGATTAGATCATTATCTAAAACCTCAACATAAATATGGAGATAACATATCTGGTAGTCTTCATCTGCAGGGTCTTGAGAGTTTCTGGGTATTCTGGAGTTACATCAAACTTTCTCTTTTGATTTAGAAATGCCTGTGGCATCTTATTCCTTAGTCCTTCAGCCTTCAGGTAGCAGTACTCTTTTATCTGGTCTTATTGATTATATATAACTTCAATTAAATAAGAAAAGTGATTCACTGAAAGTAGTATACTTATGGAAATGATACAAGTGTCACCGTTGTATTTACCAGGTAGCATGTGTGTGTATATATATATTTATAAAATAACCATGTATCATATTTACTGGATACCTAGCTAGATATCCATCATATCAACTTTTATATATGAATTATATCCATCATTTTAATGGACCTTTGAAGTTATCATTTTATAGTTCTAATAGTCTTATACTAACATTTTTTTCTTTAAGCTGAGGTCATACAAAACCATACCTAAACCATGTTATATAGTGAAAGCAAATCAATATAGTTTCAAAGACTGGGAACCACTTGCTGTTTAACTTACCTAGCAATAAGCTTCTGTTTAATCACTTGCTGTCTACTGGGTTATCATCTCTTTTCTCTTTACAGGCAGTGGGTAAAAAGCCCTCTGAGTTGCTGTTTTGAAAAGCTTAAAACATAGCGGGCATTGTATCAAAGAAAATTCATTTTGGTAATGGGATTCTTAGGAACCATTCAACCATATTTTCAAGAAAAATACACGGACATGCCTTTACATGTTGCTTAGCAGCTGGAAGTAGGTGTTGAGAAGCTCTCCCAAGGTGTTACTATATATTGATAGGTAACAGGAAGAAGGATTTAGTTGAAAGCTTTATGTTACCCAGGACATGGAGGGATTCAGGAAAGATATACAGTCCCCAATTTATTTTTAGTATTTCCAACATGGTGGCTACTGAATGACCTCTGAAGTCAATGCCATGCTTTCTATTGAATAGGAGTTTTCTTTTCCGTATCAAAGGAAATACTTGTGCCTATAAAACACTTAAAAAAATAACTCTTTGTCCTATTACACTGTAACTTCAGGTTATGCAACTACTGCAGTTTTAAAACAGTGGCTGCTAGAATTATCACATGTGCTTCTCTTATCTCTCTACCTTGGCTTCAGCCATAATATAAGGTGGGATCAGAACTGGATCCTGTCTCTAACGAAAGAGAAGCATAGTGAGAAGAAGGAAAGAGTAAATTACTTTGCTTGGGAGCAACAGATTGTTCTTGTACATGGACACAGTCCTCAGAACAGAGGATCTCAAAAAAGCAGGAACAACTGAAGTGTTTTTTATTGTACTTCTTGCAACTATTTAGAGCTGCAGAGTTAATCTTTCCATGGATATCATCATGGAGCTACAGTGTGACAAGTTCTTGAACCCATGGCTATTGCACAGCTTTGGTGAACAGCACTAATGCAAGATTAAGGCTAAATGTCTGCATCAGAATGACAAGACTTGAAAAGAAAAGAAACATTGACTTCCATGTTGTCTGCAGAGACTATCAGATTTGGGTAGTAATTGGAAACTTGGGGATCGTCGAAGAAGAAAGTATTTAATATAAAGAATGACTCACAGGGCAGTTGGAAAGAAAAGGGAAGGAAAACAGAGAAGAAGAGAAAAAGAAGCCTAAAGAGTGAAAGATGTTAACCACATGGCAGCTCACCAACATAATACATAAATATATCGTAACAAAAGAAACTAGAGCTTGGTATATTCTCTTTCTGCTACTCTAAATAATGCCTATTGTACTTTGCAACAAGTTGTTTACTAAAAAAATCCAAGCCAAACAAAAAAAAACCCAAGCCCCAAACAAAACCCTTCCTCCTTCCTCCTGTTTAACAAATATTTAATAACAACCACTTCTTAAAGTCCAGAAAATATGTTTTGAAAGGTGCTATTAGTTCTTTTCTTTTTAAATAACTCTTATTATTGTTTTTGTTGTTGTTAA
This sequence comes from Scolopax minor, assembly GCA_028566535.1. Classification (NCBI taxonomy): domain Eukaryota; kingdom Metazoa; phylum Chordata; class Aves; order Charadriiformes; family Scolopacidae; genus Scolopax; species Scolopax minor. The sequence goes on from JAOXNG010000012.1 coordinate 92,663,515, forward strand.
TATTTTCTTAATATGATAAACCCAAAAATTTCAATATCTGTCAGTCATTAAATACAAAACACTTAAATTTTTCTCTATGGTTCTCTATGGTTCAGAACCTAGTGGCACAGAATAAAACACAGCAAAAGTCATTCCAGTTACAGCATATGAATAAAAAGGTAAAAATAAGACATAATCTTAGCTTTTGGCCTGTTAAAAGCATTAAAACAGAGCTCAATAATTAAAGAGAGCTCCTTTATACAATTCATTATCCCTTGCTGAGGGCAGGCAGAGCTGGTGGACACCCTGTTTCTGCCAGCAGTGATGCAAGACCAATCCTGGTCTCCACAGTGAAGCTTCAAATATGAAATATCCAAATTTCTTCTTATTTGATTAGGTGACCTTTTTAAGGCTTCCTTACTACTTCCTTACTTACTTCCTGACTTCCTTAGTTCCTTACTGCTGAAACTTCCTTCAACTGCCCATCTTACCTATGGCATTATTTAATGTCTCCCATGCCAGGATATCATTGAATAGGGTTGTCTAGTTAATAGTAGAAATAACATGCATCAATTTTTGGTAATATAAATAAGAACAGGAAAACACAGAGATATTATCATACTTGTCCACACTGCTATTATTTTTGTTCTTTTTGCTGTTCTCCTGTTGCATGATAAACATGACTGGAAAAGTTGCACAAATTTTGGAGCTAACTAGGTAATGTCTCTAATATTCCTTTCCAGAATATATTTATTGGTCCAATAAGAGAGTGGATATTAAGATTTTGTTAAAATATTAACGAAAGGATACTGACTTTTCAGAAATAGTCTAGACCATGCACACATGCATTTGATTAAAAAGAGAGTTAGAAGCTGTTAGCTGAAATTTTTTATTGCTTGAAACCTGTTTTAGACTAGGAAGAGATGTTCCTGGGTAGAATGACATATTTTGAAGAACAAGCCAAAATTATAGTTGTTAATAACAGTAGAGTGAACCTGGTAGAGCTTTCATATGCATGTTTATTCCTGACATATCATTTTTTGGTGTTTTGTGGGGTTTTTTTCCACAGTCTGTGAATTCCACATGGGAAGATTTCTGCTAAGTGTAGCTGTCATAGGGAGACCTGGTGAGGAGATGCTGCTTATGCAAGGAAATCAGCAGTGAATACGAGTGAAGGCTTCAGAGGACAAGAAAGATAGCATTCAAGGAGAGCAGGACTGTTGAGTACAAGCGATCAGTTGGGTCTGATAGAGCTGTAGAGGTCTGGGTCTGGAACTTGGGTGACAGAATTTAGAGTTTGTGTGAAAAGACAGTGATGCTTTGAAACAGGAGGGCTTGCAAGACAAAAGTTTAGAAGAAATATACCATTGGCCAGGAAGAATGGGGAAAATTGGGTTTGGAGGTCCTCAATGTATGAAGGGATTTTTGGCATGAAATATTGGGGTGCCACCATTAGCCATTCTATTCCCTTAATCTCCCTTTGTAGGGGTGGTGACCCACCCTCAAGCCATTATAAGTGTAGTCTTACAACCTCTGCCTACTGAACCATAGGCTCTCTGAACCCTTAAGTTTGAGGAAGTTAGCATAACCTTCCCAGTCATGCAAGGGAAAATAGGTGCCTGTACTGCATGTGGGGAGAGTATGTGGTACTTCTGTATCTCTTTCATACTAGAGAGTGAGAAATTTTTGGAATGTTTGCTTTGTTACCCAATAGAAGTGAGTTAGAATAGTAATGTGCAACCTGTGTAACTAACCCTGTATGTTGCAAAAAAATATATTGCAGTGTGTAAGCAGTGACAGACTCCAGTTATTTTCATAGCTAAAAAAAAAAGAGGACCAGAAAACCAAATTCTTTGCATGTTGGTCAGATCCCTACTTATATCAATTTAGGCTTATACTGTATTGAGTTATTACAGTTTGGTCAAAGACAAATGTCAAAGCCATAGCCACACCTTGAAGTACTATGATGTCTACAAATCCTTCCATGCACTGTTCCTGAACAATTAAAGACCTTCTGCTACTGGAAATACCTGTTATCACATTTTATGGCCCACTCCTTAGTACTGAATAGGAATGCAACCCTACTACCTTGTCTAACTTGGTACACCATTTCTGGCACTGAAAATGATCTAGGGAAATGCTAAGTGGTGCCATGGACAACATCTTTTCATCTAACCAACAAAAGAAGTGCAAAGCACATCAGAGTTTCATGCCTTGTACAAAAGCGCAACTACACCACCTCTCAGTAAAATAATGGGAAGCAGGCTGATTATCATCTAGGATGTGGCTAATTGACATGTTCTCTGAGGAGTGATAGGGCATCAGAATATCAGGCATAATATTACTGTCTTATAAAGTTACTGCATAATGCAACCAGTAGAGTAGCCCATAAAGAGCAGCATGATTTTAAAGTCAATCCATTTCCCTGTGATGAACTAAGGATGTTTCAAAATGAATAGGTTAATGCAAAATCTGCCTCTAGTGTGCACGCTTACTGCAACATGCATTTAATACACATGCAGGACAACATGTGTTCCTGTATAAAGATGTAAGAAAGATGTGAAGAGACAACTGGAGACATTCCATTCTGAACTGGCAAAGACAGGCATTTTATACTTTCTATGACCAGGAAGCAATCTAGTAAGTACACTCAAGTGACATTAAGAAAGCTTAAAAAACAGTTGTTGCCTTTAAGAGAAAGCTTTAAATAAGGGACTTCAAAAACCTAGGCACATGTCTTGACAATCAAAAAGAATTTTCATTGGCAACAAAAGAAAGAGGACAGCTGACAAGAGAAATGAAAAATATTTTGGCTGTTTTGTTGTTTGAAGTGCTTTTTTATTTCAATGGCAGATCAGAAAATTATTTTTACAGAGAACTTTGGCTGGATTGAATAAGGAAAAATGTATAAATAATATGCTCCCATGTGCATGTGATGTCACTTACATTGCATGTAGATCAGATCCCTACTTACAGTTATTTTGGTTCATACTGTATTGAGCTATTTGTCTCCTCCTCCCTTCCAAGTTCATGCCAAGTGAAAACCATTATAAAACAGACATGAATCTAACCGAACACAGAGATCCCTCCAACCTCAGACTGCAATTTGGAAGTATTATATACAAGACATTACCTGCCTGTAATTGTCCATTCATATAATTTGCTGAGAGGTGTTTCTGAAGCTGAATGGTAAACATTCCCTTACTGACCTTTGACAAGTAAGGTGTTGGGATACAAGGTGAAAAATAACGAGGCTTTTATTAGAGATGCTAAAGTTCTTAAAAGTTAAGTGGACTATTACTTATTTAAGTAAACCAGGAAAGTACACTGATCAGCGATACTGGTGATAATAGAGCTTACGGTACTCAGTCTTTAAGGAAGCAGAGTTTTTCTGGCAAAATGTCAAGTGAGAAGTTGGTACTCCATAGCTCAAAGATGACATCCACAATCTGTGCAATAGTTAATAAAGAGCCAGGTGTCTTTGGTAAAAGTAATAGGAAGGAAGGAGGGGGTGGAGGGAAGGGTGACTAATGGAACATAATTGCATATGGATATTGGATATGGATTTTGTTCACTCTACATACACATTAACTAGGGATATTTTCATACATGTTTGAAAAATTGTCCTAGGGGACAAATGTCTGCTCCTCAGGATTTTAAAAGAAAATACGTCTGTACAAAAACAAATTTGCACAACTGGTGAAGCCAATGAAAATCCTATTTCTGTGGAGAAGCAAAATCCTCTATCACCTAGTTTCTTATCTCACCCACTTTGCTGTAAGAGAAAGATACATAATTATGTGGCTGCTTGTCCATATAGTTGTGTTAAATTATATGCCTTTACTTTTAGGGTATATAAGAGACTGCTGCTTGTCAGTTATTATAGGCAGGACTGTAGCATCACACCATTATTAATATTAAAATTAATATTATCAATAATTTTCATTATCAGTCCCCATTATAAGTCCCTATTATTCAGTTGCTTATAACTTGGCAGAGCTTCAGTCCTTTGGGTGGAAATTTCTCTATGTTTTGTGTCAGCCTCAGGCTAAGAATTTTTATTTTTGCATTTTATTTTAATTTTGAACAAAATGTTTCAGCAATACATTATTTTTGTCATGTTTCTTTGAACAGCAGGCCTCTCCTTTCCAACAGGGATTTGAAATATGGGTCAGGGATGTGTTTTTTGCTGACCCCTTCAAAATCTGTTGAAATTTGGCCAAATAATAAACATTTGATATATATGCTCAGCCAACTTCCTTCATATTAAAAAGGTAAAGTTTCAAACGACTCTTCCTCCTGAAGCATGTCCTATCCTTTCACAGGGTCTACTGCTAGTTGAACCGTATGTGGCCTTTAACCGAGGTGAGTCAATATCCTGGATCCTACCAATGGTCAGAGACTCTTCCCTGCACAGGCCAAGTGTAGGGTAGAAAACAATGCCATAAGTAAGATCAAATTGTCCTGTGTTTTCTGTGTTGTAAGAAGCCTCCAGCTACCACTCAAACAACCTGGAGAAAGGAGGGATTCAAAAGGCAGATCTGGGGAAAGATAAGGATTCTCTCTGAAGGTGAGAAGAAAAAACTTGCAATGATGTGAAGTATGGAAATGTGATGAAGACCCAGGGAGAGAAAAGGATTGGATGAGTGGAAGCAGATTACCATTGAGTGGAAGATGATTAGAAGTTATTAGCAAAACTAAAACCAGGATTAGTAAAATATTGGGTTAAAAATCTTACTGAACAGATACTGGGATACAAAGACAATTATGGTTAAACAAGGAGTAAGCTAGAAACAGGACAGAAAGAACTGGATGACAGATTGGATCAAGTGCATTTAAGTGCACTCTGAAGAAAAGAGAAAACGCAGCTCTATCTCCACACCCATCCCTTCCTTGACCTCCTAGCAAATACTCATACATTGAATCTAACATAACTTGGTTGTAGACAAAACTTCTTGTTGTCAATATATCATTTTTTTTGCTTGCTTTTCAAAATAAAAATCTTTAGGGCTTGACATAACCGAAAAAAGAAAAAAAAAAAAACAGGATAAAAGAATGTAGTTATAGATGCAAGGATAAACATTCATGTGATATGAAATAGTAGATAAGGTTTTCAATATGACATTACCCTGGGTGATTGAGTTCATAATTTCCAGCTTAGTCTTTAACTTTTTCTTTTTTTCCTTTCTTTTTTCTTTTTTTTTTTTTATTTTTGTGTGAGATTAGCCTGACCTGAGACTGAGTTAGACATTTTTTTGTTGTAGGCAAGTTTTCTATTCTAGGTAATTTCAATTGGAGGTATTGGCTTTGAAAGAGGTTGCTTAGATTGCCTGTATTTTTATACCAGACGTCAGGAAGCATCAGGTAGAAGGTTCTGCAGTACTATGAAGATAGATACCTTTAAGCCACAACTTCCTTTCCTTTTTCATCTAAAGCAAGTTCTTTTTCAGGTGTTCTTTTAGTCAGTAACTTCACCACAAATTTAATTGTCTGATCTATGGTACCAATGTATTTATCATGTGTGTTATATTCTTGTTTGATATACACTGATTAATTTACAGATTCACAGAATCACCTAGGTTGGAAGGGACCTTTTAAGATCATCTAGTCCAACCAACAGGAAAAAAAACAACAAACCACAAACCGACAAACAAAAAAGCACCTACAAAACCTCCATATCACACACAAAACACCAACCTGGGGTTTCTAACCTATTCTGCACAGGTTTCATCACACTGCAAGACCAGGGTAAATTCTAAATCCTATGAAGATTATTCTTTTTTTGCAGTCTTTTCTGCACTCTCACTCCATTATGTATTAATTTCTATACTGTATGTTATGTTTTTTATATGTAAACTTTTATCATATTTTCATAAAAGGCTATGAAGTATGTCATATCATTTACCTTTATTAATTGTATTTCTATCAACAAATATTGAGTTAATTTGTACATGAGCTGTTTTGGATGAAATAAAGGAGTGTTACTAACCTCCTATTCTCAGATAACCAGAATAACAGGCTTGTATTTATTCATCCTTTTTGCCCTTTTGAAAGATTGGCACACTACATTTTCTCCCACTCTTCTCAGTTTTCCCCAGTACTTACTTGAGGTCAGCATTAAAGATTCAAAAGAGTGGAATTCAAAATTGCTGGAACTGGAAGACCTCACTCCTAAATGGTAAAGGCTGGCTTAGAGTCTATTAGAATATATCTAAAATAAGGTTTATTACTTTTCCATATTCATTTTCACCAATATATTTACCTTCAATGAATTTTGGCTACCATTTTATTTCCCAGTCCCTGAAGATACAATACAGTTCCAGGCTTAGACTATGTAGCATCTGCAGTATCTGAATTCCAGTAGCACTATCTGCACTTCTTCACAGTCAGCCCTTTTTTCTGCTGCTTAAAATAGGTTAGTATCATAAGGAAATGTTGACACTTTATATTCACCCTCTCTTCCTTCCAGTTACTTAGAAATGTGTTGAGCAGTACGAGACCCAAAAACATGACTATAGAGCTCCACAGGGATCCTCTTTCTACACTGAGAATGGACTCCTAATCTATGTTTCCAATCTTTTAACGAATTATTTATACATGCAAGAGTCTTTTTTTTAATCTTCTGGCTTCTCAGATTCTTTAAGAGCCCTTGGTAAGGGATCTTGTCAAATGCCTTCTGGAATTCCAAATAATCTGTATCATCAGGGTGAATCTTATTCATTCTCTTGTGTTTTATTTAAAAAAACTTGTATTGATTTGTGAGACATAATTTCTTTTTATAGTAGTAGTTGTAGCTCCTTCCTATTAGATGTTTTTTTATTAATATGAGCAAAGACACTTGGCCATTATGATGTCACTAAGACACTTCCCTGCCAAGACACTTTGAA